>JASEVX010000001.1:245451267-245468767 GCA_031761405.1 Serripes groenlandicus
TACCGTGAGAATAAATGTTACATTGACGTAAAACTGATTCTGGGAATCGTCGTATCTAAAATGAAAGACCTTGTACCAAGACTATTTTTCCTGTAAAAATAATCATAAAGTTTTTTAATATATTACACATATATTTCGCCAATACAACATGTTAAGGTAATGTAACACTTATTGGGCTACACTTGAAGGTTATTTTGTCAGATGATTCATATAATTTTATATAGAATATATACGGATTGTGGAGATTTTGTGGGACTTGGCGGATGCACAGGCTCTCGTCTGGGTCTTCACTGTATGCATATGTACTCAGTAACAACTCACTCGACACAGCTCAATTGTAAAACTATAAATCAACTTAACAAGCCATAGTGAAACCCGAATCGCTAAACGCTGCGCCTTTGTTTTAAACACACACGTTGCTCAAAATGGGAAATAAAATGAACTTGCTTCAATGTCAATTGATTCGAATTTACATGTCTTTTCAAGTGCAAACATGTTGTCAGCCTGTCGTTTCCACACCATAGTGTACTTGTCTGCAATCGTAAATGGTTGCGGTAGCGCTGACTGGCCTGTCTGTATACTGGATTAAAATACCAGCTGTCAAAGGTTAAGGTTAGTTTTGATGTTATTGCAATCCAAGAGCCAATTTACATTCCACGTCTCTTTCTTCCTCACTAACTTTCTACTTCAATATTTCTTTCCCTTGAACAAAACCCCCGGACCAAACAACTAATTTCATCCAAGTGAGAAACAAAACGGAAGACAAATGACGACCTTTTGTATATCATCAAAAACTAATTTGGACGATTGTCGACAATGGGGATCCGACCCTTCGCCTGGCGGTCGTATATAAGCGACGATAACACGATTGGATACTGTTTTATTCATAGGACAATCCTGTTATCCCTTTCTCTCATACGACAATTCTGCAGCAGACGACTTTGAACATATTTTGTCAAAAATTGGAAAATCTCTATAATTGAATGGATAACCTATGACTAAAAGCGGAAAACATTGTGGCAAAAGGAGAAATTGCTCGTTTTGAGAAATTTCTTCTTCTGTCACTATGTTTACAAAAAGCCGTCTGCTGCAGAGGCGTCAGAACGCGTCAGGGTTAACGCTGTCTCATATACAGGCGATTTCAGGCGCATCTGCAGCAGACGTGTTTTCAAAACATTTTGACAACAGGAGAAAATGTTCATGATGAACAGTTACTTCGCTTACCACGACGTTTTCAACTTTATTCAATACTTGAGCCGTACTGTGAGAAAACCAACATTGTGGTCTCTGCGTAATTTATAGACCCTGATTAGCCTAAGCATGCCTCGCAGGCTAACCCGGGCAGACACTTTTCGCCTCCTGTGGATTTTATGCTTCAGGAATCACTACTCTATACCATTATTCCCCTGATACGGAATGTCGGCTCGGATTAGCCTACGCGGATCTGGGTCGATACATTACGCAGATACCATAATGTTGGTTTTCTCGTGGAGCGGATCATTTATTCTTTATTTGTAGAGGGTTTCCATATTTTGGGCTTAATGTTTCCAAATTCTTCTGCTACCAATTTGTTGTATGTGGTGGTTAAGATGAACTTAGTAACTACTCTGCTATTTCACGTCGTGGGTTCGATCCCCGGTTGGGTCATACCAAATCATTTAAAAATGGTGGTAATAGGTGCCCTCCTTGGCGCTCAGGGTTGCGGGGTTAGCAGTACGACTGACTGACTGGTGTCAGGATAAATGTACCAGTAGAGCTGGCGCCTTGAAAGGACAGTTGTGACCGAAATTCGACCCTCTCTCCCTTCTCGTAACGCACCGGTGGTGAAGTGAACGAGAGTCGAGGTCGAGGGTTCGATCCCCGGCCGGGTCATACCAAAGACTTAACACATTGTAGTAATGGCTGCCCTCCCTGGCGCCAAGGGTTGCGGGGTTATCATTACGACTGATTGGCTGGTGTCAGGATAATATGGACCAGTAGTTCAGGTAACTTACCCATGACACGCCGTGACATAACTGAAACATTGTTGAAAGCGGCGTAACACAAAATAAACAGATTCACACCGTGGTCGTGTCTATGACTGATATACTGTAGCGGCGTCAACCACCAATCAAACACACTAATAGTCGGTAAATGGGGAAGGGATACATTGAGCTATATTAGACTTTGGTCCCGTTATCTATGTCAGTGTTGTCATCCGAAGTTAATTGTTTTCTAAACAAGGACCGTCCATCTCTCGAGGTAAAGCAGTGCGTGTCTTAAGTGGTTTTCTTTTTCTTTTTAAAACTAATTATCAGAAGAAACTTGTTATGTTTATAGGTGACACATAACACTTGCTTTCGGGATATTCGGATTTTGGCCAGGGTCACAAATAGAAATAATGACAAATAGTAAGTTTTGGGTACAATTTTGGGTAAATGGTTGATTTTGATGTTTATAAATGTGAAAAGTAGTCTCTAAGCATGGGATTAAATTTTTCAGTTTAACCCACTTCTCCTTCCGGTTTGACAACACTGGTTGCAGAGCTAGGCGTAAATTTAGAGGTAAATTTGAATACTAGTTTTCGCGTCCAAAATTGCTTGAAAAGGAGCTGGAAACGTGGTATTTCTGACTGCATCCACATATTGCCTATTGTTTTGAGAGAATTAGAAGCTTTTCAATTTTACACTAACCTCCTGCGTTTTTGTTGGGTGATTTTTGGAATAAAGGTTCAAATTAATATTTCTGTCCTACTTTTTTCACCCTGTTTCAGACCACTTTTGTCGTTTTAAATTCTTTCCATAATATTGACGACTTCCAGTCATTTTCCTACAATTTTGGCACTCCTTGATACAGGAAAACCCTTGTTATCTAACCAGTATGGATATTATGAGAGAATAAAACTTGGCGTGTCCCAGGAAACAGAAAATCAGCTTTCAACTGTGTTATGCCACATTAACCTACAGATCTATTGTCGCAATAGCTATCAGACGAAAGTTGTACATTTGTTTGATTGTTAGAATTGGGTTTAACGCCGTTTTCAACGGTATTTCAGTTGCATCACATACTTATAGCGTTTCCTTGGTAAGTTTCCAGTACTGCTGTAAAGCTTAGCATACACTAGCACAAGTCGTAACGATATCCCCAGTACTGCTGTAAAGCTTAGCATACAGAAGCACAAGTCGTAACGATATCCCCAGTACTGCTGTAAAGCTTAGCATACAGAAGCACAAGTCGTAACGATATCCCCAGTACTGCTGTAAAGCTTAGCATACAGAAGCACAAGTCGTAACGATATCCCCAGTACTGTTGTAAAGCTTAGCATACAGAAGCACGAGTCGTAACGATATCCCCAGTACTGCTGTAAAGCTTAGCATACAGAAGCACAAGTCGTAACGATATCCCCAGTACTGCTGTAAAGCTTAGCATACAGAAGCACAAGTCGTAACGATATCCCCAGTACTGCTGTAAAGCTTAGCATACAGAAGCACAAGTCGTAACGATATCCCCAGTACTGTTGTAAAGCTTAGCATACAGAAGCACAAGTCGTAACGATATCCCCAGTACTGCTGTAAAGCTTAGCATACAGAAGCACAAGTCGTAACGATATCCCCAGTACTGCTGTAAAGCTTAGCATACAGAAGCACAAGTCGTAACGATATCCCCAGTACTGCTGGAAAGCTTAGCATACAGAAGCACAAGTCGTAATGATAGTCCCGGTACACGGAGCAATTGACCCGACCGGGAATCGAACACTGGACTCCCGCTCTCGAGACGGAAGCTTTAACCACTACATCACCAAGGCTTTTGCACAAAAGTCCTGGCTTCGAGTCCAATGATAAACGGGTTCTGCCTTTGTGAATTTTCCTCACTCTTTGGAGAAAGTACTGGTTACACCTCCAGGAAGCAAAAATTTACCGTGATTAATATAAACATAAAACAAGTTTGAATTAATATATCTATAAAAGAATACAATGAAAATATAAACATACTGAAATTCAAATCTTCCCCAAGTGTTATACTCGTATATATCTAAATTTTATACTTTTGACGAGATAAAATGATTCACAAAGACGTCATTATAGGCTTGCTATAAAACAGCAAGTCGATTGTTTATACATTTAGATATCGCTGCCCAACATATTTTGTGAGTGTCCGAAGTTAAAATATTTTTGTTTACTATTGTATACAGTCTGGACCGTGAACTAGCTTTCCTTGTTGTACATCGGAACTGAATAACACATATGTTTATCGCATTACTAGGAACCAAATCGTCTTATCCGCTGAAATCTAGTTAGAGTATATTTGAAGTATTTCTTCACAGTTATCGGTAACTGATTCATCATTCAGCGTTAATTGTTTTCTGGACAAGGCAAGTTCTTTTTTCACCCACAAGAAATAATTATATATGGTGTATATATATACATAGACAAATTCCATTAATGTTTTCACATCCAGTATCATAAAGTAAGTTGTGGACAACTAGTATACACATTTAGACGCATCTGCAACAGATGACTTTTTGAAAACATTGCGGCAAAAGGAGAAATTAACCACTTTGGAGCTATTTCTCCTTTTGCTTCTTTTTTTTCAGCTCAATTTGATAAATACACCTTCATCTATACACATCCTAGAGGGTTTCGATATGTTTACCTAGATGTTTTCAAAGTCGTCTCCTACTACTACTACTACTATTACTACTACTACTACATTTGTACATCTACTACTGCTTCTACTAATATTACATCTACTACTTCTTATACTACTTTTGATAATAGAATTTATATCAAATAAAAGTACAATCTTATAAAGGTTTGACATCCAAACCATAAACCAGTAATTCCTTTGGGAGGAATGCTATACATGTGCGTGATATTGTGTCCTATTTCTTTCTCTGAGACCTTTATCATTTGGCTATTATTGTTTTCTTAATAAGCCTCATTTATCATTGGAGACAATGTATTCGGTGAATATCGTGTTTGTTTTTACATTAAGATCAATACACTTTCTCTGTTAGACATGACACAATTTGTTTATTTTTTTTCATTTTACTCTGATGGGATCACAAGTAAAAACAGAACAACTTAGGTATGATAGCGCCAACTACATGTATATACAATTGACTCGCGATAACTCGAATGCTGTAAGAGGCCAATACATTACTTCGAGTTATAGACGTATTCGAGGTATCCCTCAATATTTGTTTATGTGATCGATGTATTTTCAGCTTTGTTATTCACTTATTCTAAATGTTAATTTTGAACACCAGGCCAGTGATAAAAACCATATTACGGCAGCTCTAAAAGGACACACACATTTTTATAAATTACATACGATTTTTTTTTATCTCGTGCGCACGAGATAGTATCTTGTTCGCACGACTTAGTATCTCGTGCGCACTTAGAAAGTGTATAATTCGCAGTCCTCCTTGGCGCTCAGGGTTGCGGCTTTACGACTGACTGGCTGGTGTCAGCATAGCTGGAACAGTAGTTCTGGCCTACGGCAGCTCTAAAGGGACAGAAACATTTTAATAAATTATATACGAATTTTCTTTTATCACGTACGCACGAGATAGTATCTCGTTCGCACGAGATACTTATCTCGTTCGCACGACTTAGTATCTCGTGCGCACGTAATAAATAATCAAAGTACAAAGTACTGAAGGTAGAATTGCGATCGTTTAAGAAGAGATACAGAAGTGCATATATGAATATTTATTTTACCGGTTACCTTCAGGCAAAGTTTCAAGTGTGTAACCCTTTCCAGTGCTGAGATTTTGCCTCAACCTGAAACTTTAACCAAAATGTTGACGAACAGACAGACGGAGAGACAGACATCGCCAATCTATAGACCGGAATTGCTAGAGCAATCCGGCCAAAAATAAAAAAAAATCATCAATTTTAGCAGTAAAATCCTGCCAAGAAGTAATGAATTGAGAAAAAATGTGCTGAGAGGTCCATAATTTCAAACTTGCTAAGATTTGGTCTGTGCAATGAATGTACAAATTGAAAAATGTATTGTTGACATGTATTTTCTACACCATCATTGTAATGTTGTTTATCATAAATAAAATTATTCCTTTTTTTAAATAAACTTTTAATCAAAATGTGTGTCTCAGTGTTGTCTTCTTCAGCAGTTTGACAGAAACAAAGCCTAAATCTGAAATTGTGTCAATGTGTTATTTGTCAACTCTGTCCCATAAGTTTTGCTTGTGATTTGAACTCTCATAAAAAAAGCACGGAAAGGGACAACTTTCCCAACTTTTATTAAATATGTTTTCAATTAAATTGTAAAAAATCTTTTTCTTGTTTTTTGAAAGTTTTGTCATTATTATTTAAGACGGACATTATATACTAGAATAGCCAACTGACTATCATTTGAAAAAGTGTTTCTTATTTAAACCTTTCCCACTTGCATACGTAATTGCAGCCGACGACTTTTGAAAACATTGATGCAGAAGAAGAAATTGCTCATAACAAGCTTTCTCCTTTTGCAACAATGTTTTCAACTATATTCAATGATTACACTTCCAATAAATGTGATTTTCTGTATCTTTGCTCAGATTTTTTTTTAATTCGTCTGCTGCAGAGTTTTTATATTGTGGGGTGGGTTGTGATTTGTTAAAGGGCAAGCAGGATTGGGAATTGAGTGTTGCACTTATCCTAATGAAACACTCGCCTGCCTGTGCATGTTTTAGCTTAACTTAACTTGTTAATGTTCTTTCCATCATCAACTTAGTCATCTGTTAGTAATCAACTCTATGAACGAAATAATCGCGTCAAAATCTTTTATCGCGTCAAAATCATAACGAACAAAACGTCAAAATCTAATTTTGAACTGTGTAATACAAATTTAGAATAAAAGGATGAATCAGTTATGTTGTAACAACCAATATCCGCGGGTCATTTACCTGATTTTGGCCGAAAGAAATGATTGATTTCTTGCAAGATTTATTCGTTATTCGTTCTGCCTATTATAATCAAAGTATTCTAAACGCTTTATAAACAAGTGATTTAAAGCGCTCAAATCATTTGATGAAATTTGTTTCTTTAGACGCGGACCTTGTCGAAAGCACCTATCCAAAATGCAAGTCATCGTTAATCGTTGTCGAAGGAATAGATGGACTGAGAGAAAGAGAAAGAAAAGGCTTAGCAATGCATACTATCTTTATGAATAAGGACATGAACGAATATGTACGGACTTGCGCCTAGAATTTCGTACTAGCCGATCCTTCATTCCACTCGCTTATGCTAGCGGGCGAGTGGATGTTTACATCTCTGCCGAGAGTGAAAAAAGGGTTACAATTTACGAAGGGTAATTGCGCGGTGCAGTGCTATATTGGCGTAGTGATATCTAAATAATTGTGTACACTTTAAATATGATATTTACACTTACAAGACTTGTTATTTTCTATTATAAGCTTGAATAATCGGATTTTTTTCCGTTACTCTATGTTTGCTTTTGTGAGCATTCGTAAATTAGTCAAACCAAAAATTGCACTTAATTGTTGGTGGTGAAGGGCATATACATCACGTGACTTCAAACTCACTATGACTATGGCAGCCTCTGCGCATGCGCAAGTCTACCAATAAAAATTACTTCCGATTTTTTTTTATCTTGAGCGCACGAGATACTAAGTCGTGCGCACGAGAAATAAAAATTTGTGTGTGGCCCTTTAGAGCTGCCGTACCATATCAAGAAAACAACCTTCAAAACTAATGCTACACTGTTTTCTAAAGATGGAGTGCTCGAAAAAAAAATGAAATTTTATTGATTGATTGAGCTCGCAAATTTTAGACTATATAAAAAAGGTACGACAATCTATCTATCAAGTCTATCGTTATAATTGTACTAAAAAAAGCTTAGAAATAGTTATCTATAAGTTGAGATCAAGTGAAATTACAGTAGAACCTGTGTATTAAGACCACCCATTGGAAAACAACAAGATGGTCTTTGTACACAGGTGGTCTTTATTAACCGGGTCATTTATGCAGAAAAAAGTATTTGCGAAACTAAAAGTGTGATTGCTATAGAAAGGGAATTGCGATACCAAGGTGGTCTTTATCACAGGGTTGACTATGTATATGTGTTTCGGTATTGACAGTTGTCTAAGTATTGTCATGCGTCGTATAAAACCCCGCTAGTCTCCGGAGACACCGGTTTCGTGTGTATTGGATTGTTCTAGATCTAAACATGTCGAACATATCAAAATGTTGTTATGCGCAGATCGCCGCTCAACTGGGATGATTTTGAAAGTCGTCTGCTGCATGTTAATATCAGGGAAAAGGTTCACATCTTTCCCCGAATCTCAGGCAGACAACATTATATCTATAATGACAATCTCAAAAGACAACATTATATCTATAATGTTTTGGATTTAACGAATCGGTACTTTGAGACCAGCGAAAAATCAAGATAAGCCTGCGCATCCACAGTTCGTACTCCGGGAAATGATCATGACAAGACCCGACTATACACGTTTTATGTTCTATCGTAAATGTCACTCATTTAAAAATCTCCTTAAAGGAATTAACAAACTCGACGAAACTTTATCACTAAGAAGTTCTTATTTCATAGAAACTGGTGCTTCAGGTGCGATCAACGTATGTTTTAGACGATTAAAGTTGTGTGATTTACCGTTTCTCACGCACCGACTATTTCTGAAAGCTATTTTTAGCAGGTGCGCTAAAACCGGAAGTGACGTATTGCAAGACAACATTCTTAAAAAATAGAGATAAATTCGGTAATCGATGACTTAGAGGATGTGATATACATGTAGATGCAAAATGGTACGACATGATCAAGGTCCGACCAAGGTTATTTATATGAACCAATACTACAACAGGACCGATTCAATTCTGACGATTCAAGCTCAGATGACAACGAAACGGACGAGCCCTTACTGTAACGTAGACATACAACTTTACATACAGCAGTGTCCGAAACTTTCACAACTCTGAGACCTTTATCGGTGGTAAAAAACCGAACTCTGTGATCGAACAAAACTTCTGATTGACCATTTCTAGTGATGCGTTTGACCAATCAGATACTAAAGCACAGAACAGAGTTTTAATGCGTTGGGCTCTATACTGATGGAACAAAATAGGTTTCAGCAGCCAAAGGCCTAATCGATGTTTAATGCAGTCCCGTTTTGGTCTTTTTGATCTAGAAAGCAATATGCACGATATCCTGCCTATGAGACACAGACATATGAGCCTAATTACGAGAATAACAACATTCTGTTTCAGGAATCATTACTCTATACCTCTACCCCCACCCCTAAGACGGAATGTGTATGCCCGGATTAGCTTGCGTGGACTGCGCAGGCTGATCTGGGACGATACATTACGCAGAGTCCATACTGTTGGGTTTCTTGAAGAACGGCTCATGTAGACAAGAACACCATTGGAAACATAATTTGTAGAAGATTGCTGATACCCGAAATAGAATTATTTCTCTAACAATAATGTCAACGGTAACTCTTTCGAGTTGCGTCAAACATCGTGGGCAAAAACAAGGTATTTCACAGAAACCATTAAGTCTCGTTTCCCATGTGGATTGGCATCGTTTAAAGTAGAATTGACGTACAACTATGAATGCTGCTTTCAACATTTTTTCAGTTATTTGGGGTAAGTTACCTGAACTACTGTTCCATCTATGCTGACACCAGCCAGTCAGTCGTAAAGCCGCAACCCTGAGCGCCAAGAAGAGCAGCGAATTCTACCCTTTATAAAGTATTTGGTATTACCCTGCCAGGGTTCATAACCGCCCCTGCTACACCCAAGGTGGACGCCCTACAACTACACGGCACCGAGACGGTACGACGTACCACTAGTGGTGATACAATTCATACTGTTGCTATAAGATGCACCTGTAACATACAGGCGAACAGACGCACCTGTAACATACAGGCGAACAGACGCAGCTGTAACATACAGGCGAACATACGCACCTGTAACATACAGGCGAACATACGCACCTGTAACATACAGGCGAACAGACGCACCTGTAACATACAGGCGAACAGACGCACCTGTAACATACAGGCGAACAGACGCACCTGTAACATACAGGCGAACAGAAGAGACTCTTGATGTATTCTTGGAATTCATTTTATGAAACATCGTCGTATAGCTAGTTGTGATATACACCATATGTGTGTCAGACTATGCACAATGATCTATGTATTATACAGTCGGACGGAAAAGACTCTCGTGAGATTATTGGCTTTGATTTTGAATAATCTCGATGTACAACTAGTTGTGATACACATTTAATGTGTGTCAGAATATGCACTAAGATCTATGTAACATGCAGGCGGACAAAAATGACTCTTGTGGTGGTATTCGCTGTACGCTAATGTAATATTAACGCAAATCGCAAGACGCCAGACACGGCTCATCTTGTTAAACTCTTTTCCTGCCGAATTTCACACTGCCGCCGACTATTCCATGTTGGAAATTGAATTTCGTCCAACAGGACTTTTGTATTTTTAAAAGGTAATGTATAAGTGGCAAACAATGCAAAGGGTTTTAAAATGGTCATTGAACATTACATTCAACTGTATCTGTGCTGTACATAGGAGCTATCCATCCATACACAGAGACAAGCTTATCACAAACTATTGAACCGTGTCTCGTGGTTTGGGATCCTTTTACCATTTAAAGATGGTCTCTCAGTAATGGCTTTCCCTCCTTAGCACTCAAGATAGTTGGGTTACAAATGACTCGCTGATGCCAGGATGTAAGGACCAGTAGTACTGGTATCTGATCCAGAAAACACCACACATATATAACTGACAAATTTGTAAACGTGGCGTAAAATACCATTCAACAAACAAACCAATCAGATACATTGATCATATATGAGTTGGGCAACACATATATGTATTTCTGTAATCTTACGCTATGTCACGTGAAAAGGGTCAATGCATATGCAAAATCACACGTTCGTCTCGGCCTTCGAAATTCGCACAAGCAATACTACTTCCAGACGATACACATTTTGATTAGCAATAGTCCTCGACTATTCGATTCATGAGATATCCATACACAGTGGACAGTTTAACACAAACAAGTGAGCGGTGTCTCGAGATATAAATCCATTACGTGCAACATGTCTTGCTATTGTCTGTCTCGTCTATGTTTGGGTTGTAAATGGTAGTCCAAAAAGTTGTGGTTGTAAACTATACAGTGTCCTGTCACCGATGAAAACAAAGGGTTACACATACATTGTAATAGGTAACCCGTGTTCCAATAATAGACTATTCTAACGTCCGATTGAGACGTTCAAAATGTATTCATAAGTGGGTCTTGTTTTACCACTCAAACATGGTTTATCCCTTTCCCTCATATAAACGCTTTCTGACGCCTCTGCAGCAGACAGCTTTTTGAAAACATAGTGACAAAAGAAGAAATTGCACAAAACGTGCAATTTCTCCTTTTGCCACAATGTTTTCCACTTTTAGTCATAGGTTATCCATTCAATTATAGAGATTTTCCATTATTTGACCAAATATGTTCAAAGTCGTTTGCTGCAGAATTGTCGTATGAGGGAAAAGGTTAACATGTGTATGGACAAGGTATTTGTGACGCCACACTTGTTTAATTTTGTCAAAATGACCATCTACGACTATATTACAATACTACTATATGAAGGCTCTGGTTCGACTGTGCAGATACATAGGCTCTGATAAGTCTTTACTTTACGCAGATGCGATAAGAGTGTTGTCTAGCGATAAGGGATCTGGTTATAATTCAAACCTGGCAATCACATAAACATGCATTGACAATATATTTATGGGACTACATCAGTCTGTATGCGTATATGAATTACACGAAATATGTATGATCCACTATGATCTAGCGATTGACTCTCTATAGCGGGCCGTTACCGGATCAGATAACGGTACATGTTTGTAAAACATGTGGGGCTACACTTATAGTCTTGTTGTCAATAAATATATCTACGATTACGTTACGTGTAAACGGACCGTGTAGGGTCTGGTGAGAGTGTGTAGATGTCCATACTTACATAAGTCTTCACTTTACGCAAGTGCAATAAGATATTATCGCGATCCAATGATATTTCTTGCATGGGGTCAATAAGAACATGATTTTTTATCAACCATATTACCTCAGTTGCACTTGAAAACGTCTTATCTCACTGCTTACAGCTTACTCCTGTCCTATATCAAGTACGGTATTGAGTGTGTCACACAAACATCTACATACGAACTGAAGAATTCGCACCGTCGCGTTGTTTTATCAGAAAAATCATAAACAATTGAGCTGTGCTATGAGAAAACTAATCTTAAGGATTTAGCGCACGCACAGTGTATATTCAGATCAGCCTGCACATGCGTGCAGTTTATTCTGGCTCTGCTCTGTTCGGTAATTAGTAATAGAAGGTTTCAATACACTTCAGACAAATAGCTAGTTTTCAGTTGGACCCGATAGAACTGCTGCGCCGACATGTGTACATGTGTAATAATTACGATAAAGTTGGATTTCCTGGAGCGCCACTCATTGATATTTCTTGCGGAAGGCTTTTTCGATAATGATTTCCTATCAATCATAGTACATCAGTCGTCACTGAACACGTTCTATATCACTTCTAACAGCTTATTCCTGTCAGATATCGTTCACGATTTGGATTATGTCAGGACTTGGTGCGCGCGCGCAAATTTGTCAGAAATATGAGACGTAATTCAGTGGGGCTCTGCGAAGACCAACCTTAAAGATTTTGCTACTAATGTAGACCCAGATCAGCCTGTACATCCACTGTTCACCAATAAGTCATAGACGGTTTCAAGACACATTTATCTGAAAAGCGATTTTTATTTCTTGCAGGAGGCAAAGTTCCATCAACTAGCATACCGTAGAGGTTCTTGAACTGTCTCAGCTTTAACAGCTTATTCCTGTCATGCGTAATACACGGTTAAATCATATCTGTCAAAGACTTTAACAGAAACATTACCAAGAATGACATTTCTACCGGAGACAAATTAGACAATGACTTTCTAACAACTATCATACCTAAACGGTACTTGACAACGGAAATTTGAAACCGGGCGTCCAAGGTTCGATACCCAGTCGCTGTTGTCATGTTGGTGGACCCTTGGTCAAAGCACATTTCTCAGCCCACTACTGGTTAATTTACACAGGGATCAGGACTGGATGAACTGTTGCTATGATATAACTGAAATAAAGTTGAAAATGGCGTAAAACCCAAATAAGACATAAAGTCATATCCTCTACGCTAGTTCAACCTATACGTGTATATCAAAACTAAGCTTCGACTCCTCAAGATGTAAATTTCCAGAAGATATTTTTCCAGCAAACCACTTTAAATGTCACGCTAAGTACAAGCTGAAGTTCTTCATAAAACCTCAAGGAGATGCGCGTCATTCTAGTAACTATCGATTGTTAACCTTTCTCGAACTCCATCAAAACCATCAGTTATGAGAGTGCAGAGGTCCATATAAGGAGGGGTTTACAGCTCTTTTCCCCACAATATCTCTCTTATTATCCAACCAAACCTATGTTGTAGGTACTCAAAAGAATCATCTCGTTGAGACGATTCTTTTGAGTACCTACAACATAGAGTTAGCGGATAAAATAAGGATTTTAGAACAAGAAAACAACCGCTCCTTATCTAGAGCTATGTCAGACACTTCTAATGTAATGATTTGAAGTATATTATCATACTTTTTTTATAGCCTTTTTAAACATTTTGTGTAGGCGTTTTATTTGTCTTCTGATGCAGATTTGTTGAAAAGTGATAAACATTGTGTTTTTTCTTGCGTGTCGCAGAGGATATGACACATATGATCGGCGATAAATGATGACATAACCTGCAGGTGTTTTCGCTGAACACGATGATGGACGATCAATACTGACACGAAATAGTGACCCGGTAGTCTAGTGTATAACACGATGGACTGTCAACTCAGAGGTCTTGTGAACAAATCCCGGTCCGGGTTCTGGAGATTTCTGAGTATCTTTTAAGAGTCTCCTATTCAGCTTGAGGTCAAGTAATGGTAAAAGCTTCGTGTGTATCTGTGCTATACACTGAACACTTTAAAAAAACCAAGGATTCAGTCCGGAAAATGTTAGGATATGTCACCCGTGTATATGACTCTGTGTCTTGAAACTATCTGCACCTGTCAGGGGCGTAGCTTTGCAATAATCAATGTGTAGGCCGTCTCGTGAGAAAGAAAAGTATCGACCCGGATCAGCCTAAGTATGCCACACAGGCCTACCCGGATAGACACTTTTCGCCTCCTAAGACGGAATGTGTCGGCCGGATCAGTCGGCGCGGACAGCGCAGGCTGATCTGGTCGATACATTACGCAGATGTCTATCGCCGCAGCTGCATGTTGGTGCATTTTGAGCACAGTTGTATACTCAATACGAGCCATTTATCTCTACAAGCTTATTACATTACAATAATACAACTATATATATTGTCTGAGTACTAGACTTTGAAAATAAAGGAAGAACAATTTAAAATATCTCAACGTTTTGAACTTCAATTGTATTGAATTAAATATATTGCGCTTAACATTTCCCACGTGCAGACGCAGATACCTACTCGGTAAATATTGGGGCAAGGGGAGAATTTACTCATGATGAGCAAGCTGTCCTATTGTCTAAATGTTTTCATCTTCACTAAGTTATAACTATTTAATTTATATAAATAAAGACTTTCCGTGAACAATTTCCAAACGCGTTTTCAAAGTCGTCGGTTGTCGTCTGCTTTTTATTTGTACGTGGGGAAAGCCGCGATGTCTCCTTTGTAAAATACGAGGGCTGGAGGTCCATGTATCTGGGGTTCGAATCCCGGCTCGGCCATGCATTATTTCCGATGACTGATAACAGTCATTGTGACTAGCATCATTAATCTTTCACCTTATTAGTCTTTGTGAGAAGGTTTTCTTAGAAGTATGTTGTATGGAGAGCTGGTACGAGAAAGCCAGGAACAACACGTTAGGTGAACTGACCATCGTGATGTCACTGAAATACAGTTGAAAACGACCCACAACTCCACAAAATCAATCAAAATAATGTGTGTCCGACATTAACAGTGGGATTTAACCCATTATATCAGTTATTAGACGCTGTCTGTCCTTACAGAGTTCGCGCTCTCTCCAACCAGGTGACCCTGACTTAATCACTTCCGTTTATTGATTTAGCAATTATGAATTCGCAATCCATCAAACTATCTCTTTCCCACATACAGACGCTTTCTGACACCTTTGAATTAATAAACATTTGAAAACATTGTGGCAAAAAGGAGACATTGCTCATAAAGGGCAAACACAAATTGTCACAATGTTTTCAACCTTATGACATGATTGTTCTTTCATTTATAGAGTGGATCCATATTTTTTCTACTTTTATTTCAATGTCTTCTGCTGAAGTTTTATTGTATACGGAAAAGGGTTTATATTGGACTTAGGCATTATGCGTGGTACTTCCACAATAAGCTAAGAGCGTTACTGGACACCTAGAAGAAGATTTCGACAAAACCATTTATGCTTACATGAACTACACTATAGGTCACATTATTGTATAATAATAACCCTTTCCCACATATGGACGCTTTCTGACGCCTCGGCAGCAGACGACTTCTAAAAACTTTCATACAAAAGAAGAAATTGCTCAGAACAAACAATTTCTTCTTTAGTCACAATGTTTTCAATTCTATTCAACGTTTAAAGTTTCACTTATAGAGGTTTACCATAGTTTTACTTGGATGTTTTCAAAGTCGTCTGCTGCAAAAATGTTATCCGTGGTTAAACATATATTATAGAATGACAATCTCGAAATTCCTTATCTAACATAAATCCTTGACATTTCTAGGTGCTTTTAAACGTGACTCGCTCCACGTGATCAATGCATGTGATGACAGACAGGACATATTATCTAGTATCGATCCATTGGGTATCGATATCATTATGAATGATAATGGGAAACCCACACATTTTGCACTGAGGGAACGCCTTATCTATTTTGAACGCCTGACATAACCTGCTTATATAACCCTTTCCCACATACAGCAAATGGAGTACTTTTGCGAGGAAGCCAGGACGCCGTGATATAACTGAAATACGGGTGAAAACTGTGTTTAAATTCACTCAACCAATCAAAAAGACGTAGCGTCAATTATGTGAGATGATTGACAGTTACATACAACCAATGAGTGTATGTCAAAATCCCCTCAGTCAAAATCCCCTCACTCTGAAAATGGCATAGTAGTCAAAATCACCTCGACCAAAATGATAGAGTAGTCAAAATTCCCTCGACCAAAATGAAAGGGTAGGCAAAATCCCCTCGATGGGTATTCATAATACGCTCATTCTAAGACATTTATGTTACATTTTAATAACCATTATATTACGAAGCTTTCAACAGTGATTCATTCGGTCTTGGCACTTCATTTCATGTATTGGTGAATTGTTATGCTAAAATAATGCTGTGCAAAATTCAATATATCACTATTAATATAATATAGATAACTGTCAGAGAGTTCAAATTCAATATATCACTATTAATATAATATAGATCACTGACAGATAGTTTATCTTGGAGTTGATGAACATGTTTGTGTCAAAACCCATACGGTCCTTTTTTGTCATAGTTGTCAAAACCAATATGATTGAAAATGCAGGGTATCCAAACAATGTAGAGTAGACAAAATGCAGAGTAGAAAAAACCGTACTGATTGAAAAAAACAACAACAACCAATGATAGGTGATAGTTCAGTCACATGATATAAATGAATTAAGGTGATAATTGCTTTAATCCTGTTTGTCACAACCATTGATTGTGTTAATCATTATTAATATGGTATTAAAATGTATACTATATTGTTATTATTCATGTGCTCAAAGAAGCTTTCTGATTGGTTGATTTCGAGAATGAATTTGCTTCTGACCAATCAGATAGTACAGCACAAAGTATAAATTTTGGAGTGTGGTTGTTCGATATATTTACATGTTAACGAGATGCTGCTACACTGAGATGGTTACATGCTTTAACCGTTCTGAACTTTACTAGCTTAATTCATTAACGACACGGACTGTCAATCAGGAGTCGTGAGAGCGAAACCTTCCTCTATAAAATCAATGTTGTAGTATAAGTACATGTTCTTGTCAACTAAGGTTGGTTTTCCTGGATAATGACTCAGTTAACCCCATCCCTCATATAGACGCTTTCTGACGCCTCTGCAGCAGACGGCTATTTGAAAACAGTGACAAAAGAAGAAATTGCACAAAACGTGCAATTTCTCCTTTTGCCACAATGTTTTCCACTTTTAATCATAGGTTATCCATTCAATTATAGAGATTTTCTACTTTTTGACAAAATATGTTCAAAGTCGTCTGCTGCATAATTGTCGTATGAGGGAAAGGGTTAACCCTGTCCCTCATATAGATGCTTTCTGACGCATCTGCAGCAGACGGCTTTTTGAAAACATAGTGACAAAAGAAGAAATTGCACAAAACGTGCAATTTCTC
>JASEVX010000001.1:246073767-246542652 GCA_031761405.1 Serripes groenlandicus
TTCTGATGACTGCACCAGATGACTTAAAACACGTTATCCCCTTCCCTTATACAGGAAATCTGCACCAGATGACTTTGAAAGTATCTAGGCAAAAAACACAGAAAAGCTCTATAAATGTAGGTATAATTACTGAAATGAGTTGAAGACATTGTGGCAAAAGGAGAAATTGCTCGTTTTGAGCAATTTTTACTTTTACACAATGTTTTCAAAAATCGTCTGCTGCATAGGCGTCAGAAAGTGTCTATATATGGGAATATCAGGCAATTTATCTTTTTTTCACCCAGTTATCATCTTTATCAGTTTCTCCTTTACCTACAATTAAATTTAAATTTAAAGAATAGAGTTTTGGAATTAAAAATCCTATTTTTAAGATTGATTGACAAGTGTTTGGTGTTTTACGCTGCCTTCAACAATTTTTCCGTTATATCACTTCATTTCCTGGGTAAGTTACCAGTACTACTGGACCATTTATCCTGACACCAGCCAGTCAGTCGTAATGCTAACCCCGCAACCCTGAGGAAGGAAGACAGCCATTTATACCACTTTTAAAGTCTTTGGTTAATGATCTAATGGGGATTGAACCCACAACATCCCACACCGGAGGCGGACGTTCTACTTTCCAGATAAACATTTCATTCGATAGATTTTTTCGATGAATACAACTCTGAAAAATAGAATCTGCGGTAAAAGAAAGTCCGTTGAAATACTGTTTAACCCTTTCCCGCTCACAGATGCATTATGACACAACAGACCACTTCTGAAATCATTTTGGCAAACACTTAGAAATTGCTTATAAGGATAAATTTCTCCTTTTGCCACAATGTTTCTGACTTTTCATTGATGACAATATTATTTATATTAAGGTTTTCCACACTTTTTTTCTTAATTTTTGTCAGACGTCCGCTGCAGATTTATTTTAAGTTGGAAAGGGATAGTGTACACTTGTGATTTCTGATTTGAATTTTGACTTGGCGATGATTTACGATTTTTTGTGAGTGAATGGAAGCCTTCCTTAGGGTATAATCATGTGTTTTAATGCGTGTATGTGCTATGAATATTTTGACGAACTGGTCTTTTTATCAAAATTTATTGCTCGAAGACTCATGATGTATTATAGGTTTCTCAGTGAATCATTCTGTTGATTTTTCTTAAGCTTTTCTCGAATTCACAAATCTGCAGTAGATGACTTTTTAAAAATATTATAGCTAAAGGAGAACTTGCTTCTATTTATAACTTTTCAGCTCAATTCAATAACTATTTCCATATTTTTGCTTGGATGTTTTCAAAAACGTCTGCTGCAGATTGTTTTGTTTTTTAACTTTTCCCAAATTCTACAAATCTGTAGCAAATGACTTCTGAAATAGTGTTGTGAAAGGAAAATTTGCTAGTAAATATACCTGTTCAGATTTGTTCAATAACTGCTTTCATTTTTTAAAGATTTTCATATTTTTGTCTGGATGTTTTCAAAGCTTGTTCAATGTGGAAGGAAGTTCACTGTTGACTTGATTTGATATTTTTGAAAGTTGTGTGGTTTGTGACCTTGAGCCAAAAATTGCTATAATTTGAAATTTGAAACTTCGGTATACATAGGGGGAATTAGAGCATTTGAGGAATTTCTCCTTTTCCAAAATGGTTTTATATATCTTGTATGCTGCATAATGCATATAAATTTGTAAGAGCCAGCTGTTGAATCATTTCAATGGTGCTCCCAGTAAACCAACCTTAATATAATTATTACATATGAGCCGTCCCACGAGAAAACCAACATTGTGGACTCTGCGACCAAGATATAACTAAACTTTGCTATGACTCGGCCAGGGATCAAACCTTCGACCAAGATATAACTTAACTCGGCCAGGGATCAAACCTGCATCCAAGATATAACTTAACTTTTAGTATGACTCAGCCAGGGATCAGACCTGCAACCAAGATATAACTAAACTTTGGTATGATCAGCCAGGGATCAAACCTGCAACCAAGATATAACTAAACTTTGGTATGATCAGCCAGGGATCAAACCTGCATCCAAGATATAACTTAACTTTGGTATGACTCAGCGGGGGGAATCAAACCTGCATCCAAGATATAACTTAACTTTGCTATGACTTGGCCAGGGATCAAACCTTCGACCAAGATATAACTGAACTTTGGTATGACTGCCAGGGATCAGACCTGCAACCAAGATATAACTAAACTTTAGTATGACTCAGCCAGGGATCAGACCTGCAACCAAGATATAACTAAACTTTAGTATGACTCAGCCAGGGATCAGACCTGCAACCAAGATATAACTAAACTTTAGTATGACTCAGCCAGGTATCAAACCTGCAACCAAGATATAACTAAACTCTGGTATGACTCACCCAGTGATCAAACCTGCATCCAAGATATAACTTAACTTTGCTATGACTCAGCGGGGGAATCAAACCTGCCTCCAAGATATAACTTAACTTTGGTATGACTCAGCCAGGGATCAAACCTGCGACCAAGATATAACTTAACTTTGCTATGACTCAGCGGGGGATCAAACCTGCGTCCAATATATAACTTAACTTTGGTATGACTCAGCGGGGGATCAAACCTGCATCCAAGATATAACTTAACTTTGGTATGACTCAGCCAAGGATCAAACCTGCGACCAAGATATAACTTAACTTTACTATGACTCGGCCAGGGATCAAACCTTCGACCAAGATATAACTGAACTTTGGTATGACTCAGCGGGGGATCAAACCTGCATCCAAGATATAACTTAACTTTGGTATGACTCAGCCAGGGATCAAACCTGAGACCAAGATATAACTTAACTTTACTATGACTCGACCAGGGATCAAATCTTCAACCAAGATATAACTGAACTTTGGTATGACTGCCAGCGATCAGACATGCAACTAAGATATATAACTAAACTTTAGTATGACTCGGCCAGGGATCAGACCTGCAACCAAGATATAACTAAACTTTAGTATGACTCAGCCAGGGATCAAACCTGCATCCAAGATATAACTGAACTTTGGTATGACTCAGCCAGGGATCAGACCTGCATCCAAGATATAACTAAACTTTGGTATGACCCAGTCATGGATCAAACCTGCATCCAATATATATCTGAACTTTAGTATGACTCAGTCAGGGATCAAACCTGCATCCAAGATATAACTAAACTGTGGTATGACTCAGCCATGGATCAAACCTGCATCCAAGATATAACTGAACTCTGGTATGACTCACCCAGGGATCAAATCTGTGACTTTGATATAACTGAACTTTAGTATGACCTAGCAGTATATCAAACCTGTGACCTTGATATAACTGAAATTCTGTTGCAGTAAAAACCTCAGTGAATCAAATCAAAATGATTTTAAAGACAGTTTTTCTTTGATCTGAAAAGCAATTATTAGGTATTTGAATGGCAGAATAGTAAAAAGTTCTGTTTCATGAATTTCTCAAATCTTATTCCTTCACAATAAAGTTCATCAATTAAATATATTCTAGTTTACATGTGTTTTTGACGTATTTTCCTCGCATATTTCCTGGAGTCCTAAAATTGGCAAGTATGTGTCAAAAAATAAGCAATAAACATGCAGTTAACCCTTACCTACTTACAGCATAGACATTTAGTATAAAATATGAAAAGTCTCTATGAATGAAGGTATATTTAGTGAATACAGTTGAAAACGTTGTGGCAAAAGGAGAGATTGCTTGTTTTGAGCAATTTATCCTTTTGCTACAATGTTTTCAAGAGTTGTCTGCTGCAGATGTGTCAAAATGCGTCTTTATCGAGGAAAGGGTTAAAGACTTGTAACTTCTTTATTTTTCTTCCAATTAAGAGAACTTTTTAACCATTTCCCACTTGCCTCATAATGAGCAATTTCTCTTTTTGCCGTGATATTTTCAACTGGATCCAGTGAAAATATTCGCATTCAAAGAGTTTTTGTGGCGATTGGTTTGACAATCGCCACAATGCTAACAGAAACAACAACAACGAAAAATATTTACATAGTCGGTTTTGAACAATCGGTTGATATTTTTTTTCCTTACTGCAAACTAATTTACTCACATCCGTTATAGTTCCATCATTGATGCAGAGACGTGATTAATAATAATTATGTCAGTGCTACTTTGGTACCGGATTGTTACTAATATTTGAGTTTTATCGAGACATTATCTACATAGAGTTAAAATATGTAAATATTATCTTCGTCATGATTTGGCAGATAATAAATATCATTGCGCGTTCTGCCTTGCAAATAACGGCAACTCTGATGATACTCAAATCTGGAAATTCCAAAAAGTTCTATAAATAGCTCGCGAGACCAAAAACCAGAAGAGCTTGTAAATCTCAATATTATAAATACGCTTTATTTTGTAGTTGTTTAAATATATGAAAGCGTCTAGATGATAAGACTGGTTTACACAGGTTTAAAGGACACACGATGTCAGTGTGTACACACGTTTTGTATACACGTCTGCACGTTCTAGAGTCAATTAGCAATCAATGCCGACAGTGTAGCCTAATTTAGTTTGGAGATCGAGCATTATAATATATGCCTATATTTTTATAAATTGAACAGTTTGGCAAATGGTGAAATTGTGCTTTTGGAGCATGTTTTGTGTTTGTTTTTGCACTCGCATTATTCGAAGCAGTTTAACAACCTCAGAGACATATAAATACACTGTGTTTATATGTCTCTGACAACCCTCAATCATGCAATGTGAAGTGACTAAATTGAACAGACCTGTTTAATATCGGACATCATTGAAACAAACACCAAACTAATGGATACTGTTTTCTCTCCTTTCTTGATAATATAGTCATTTCTAAAGTGTAAAATATATTTTATCTTAATATGGCCTAACGACCTGGTGATAAACATGTGATTACCCGAACAATTTAGATTACAAATAGCCATTCTAATGAGCTAAAACGGTAGTCTATCGAATACCAACTAGATTTTTCATAACTTTGGAATGGCCTAATTTTGAACACATCATGACCAATTTCAGAACGTAACTAAATAATCACCAAGACAACATTCTGGCAAACTAACATTATTCTACTGTCAAAAGATGCAGGGTTGATACATTCTCAAATATACCCGCACCAGAGTCATCGCAAGCCCTACACCGATATACTGCTTGTTAATTTGCAGGATTTTCCATACGATCGCCACTACAGTGCCATTGGCGCTTTGATTCATATTTGTGCCTAGATGTTTTCAAATTCCAAATATTTGTATGGGTTAAATTGGGGTGTCCAGGGTGAGATAATATCTTGCACCAATCATGGTGAAGTAATAGTAATAATAATAATAATAATAATAATAATAATAATAATAAAGACTTTATTTAGAGGTTGCATTGTTGGGCAAGCCCAGTCTTCCCTGAGGACCTCTATGCCAGAATGGTACCTAGCCTATAGTTGGCCCTTTGATTGGGGGACACTTAACCCTTTCCCGCATATAGACGTTTTCTGACGTCTCTGCAGCAGGCGACTTCTGAAAACATTGTGGCCAAAGATGAAATTGCACATGATGAGCAATTTCTCCTTTGGCCAAAATGTTTTCATTTTATTTAACAATTAAGCCATCTTTTATGGAGATTTTCCAGGTTTTTGTCATTGCTGCAGATTTGTTGTATGTGGGAAAGGGTTAACAAGTATGATTACGAATAAATCTGTATAAAAACAGCAGTTTTTTTTCCTCCTACTGATTGAAGTAAGCTTTGATTTACTGCTTAGAGGCCATTGAAAGGAAGCGAGTATTGAACAATTAATGAAAGCTCTATTATTTTCAATACATTTGTTTATATAGCAACTCGTTTGATGTCATTGTTGCAGGAGACGTGAATAGATTTCTATATAAGTCGGTTTTCACAATGTGTAAGTCAATGCACAGTAAAAAATACTTAATTAACTGTTGATTTTTTATTTGCTTAACCCTTTACCTCATATAGACGCTTTCTGATGCCTCTGCAGCAGACGGCTGTTTGAAAACATAGTGACAAAAGAAGAAATTGCTCAAAACGAGCAATTTTTCCTTTTGCCACAATGTTTTCCACTTTTAGTCATAGGTTATCCATTCAATTATAGAGATTTCTACTTTTTGATCAAATATGTTTGAAGTCGTCTGCTGCAGAATTATCGTATGAGGAAAAGGGTTAAAAAAAAAATTAAATATTTTTCAGACTATTCAACTTCTAATCAGGCAGTAAAAAATACACTTTATTTAGACATTAAATCAGGAAAGTAATGAAACAGACTTATTATTATTTACCATAACTTCTGAGAGTGAAAAAAATGATACTTTATCTTGATTAGAATGAATTTCTTATCATCTGATGTCTTTACCTTTTCCCTGGTCGGAGGTACAACAAATCTGCAGCAGATGACTATGAAAATAAATAGACTAACATTTGGATAATACCCTGTAGACTAATCTGTAAGCAGTGAAAAGAGTTGAAAACATTGTGGTTAAAGGTGAAATTGCGCAATTTCTCCTTTTGCCACAACGATTTTAAAAGTAGTCTGCTGCAGACCTCAGAAAGCGTCTGTATGTGGGAAAGGGTTAACTACTTTCCTCAATGGCTATTTTCAGATTCTCCATCAATGCGAAATTGAACTTTAACCCTTTCCCTCATATGACAATTCTGCAGCAGACGACTTTGAATGTATTTTGTCAAAAAATAGAAAATCTCCATAATTGAATTGATAACCTATGACAAAAAGTGGAAAAAACATTGTGGCAAAAGGAGAAATTGCATGTTTTGTGCAATTTCTTCTTTTGTCACTATGTTTTCAAAAAGTCGTCTGCTGCAGAGGCTTTAGAAAGCGTCTATATGAGGGAAAGGGTTAAGGTTTTTAAACATTTTTTGCATTGTCTGCCTTGGCAGAGTGACACATATGGATCCCTCTTTCAGTTTGTCTGTTATACTCTGACTTAACCCTTCCCTCATACAGATGCATTTTGATGCTTCTACAGAAGATGACTTTTATTTACTTTTTATTTAAAGAGATTTTTCATATTTTGTCAAAGACGTTTTCAAAGTCATCTATTGCAGAACTGTTGTATATGGGAAGAGGTAAATGACTTATTGGCATGATATAACCTCAGCTGTTGAAAGCAGCATACAACCCAAAACCGACTAATTGACAGGTGCAATTTGAACACTCGATCTTCTTTTCTATTCTGTTTAAATATTATAATTACTGTCAATTCCTTTAACTCAGAGGTTTTCAGAGTTATTGCCCTTTGTTACTTTTTTTCTTGTCCGGAGAATATTTTAATAACTTCTACATGGAATCTAATAAAACTTCATACAATGGTAGAGCACATGGTAGAGCACAATGAGAGGAAGTACAGTGTACAAGAATCATAACACTAATTCTGCTAATTAAAGAGTTATAGCCCTTTGTTACTTTTGTGTGTGCATAGAATAACTTTAAAACTACAAGATGGAATTTAATAAAATACGATGATACAACACATTGAGAGGAAGTGCAGTGTACAATAACCATAACTCTAATTTAGCTAATTACATAGTTATTGCCCTTTGTTACTTTTTCTTGTCCGGAGAATAACTTAAAAACTACAATATTAAATTTAATAAAACTTCATAGGATGATACAACACATTGAGAGGAAGTGCAGTGTACAGGAACCACAACTCTATTTTACCTAATTTTAGAGTTATTGCATTTTGTTACTTTTTCTTGTCCAGAGAATAACTTAATAACTACGAGATGGAATCTAATAAAGCTTCATACAATGGTAGATCACAATGACATGAAGTGAAGTGTACAAGAACCATAACTCTAATTTAGCTTATTAAAGAGTTATAGCCCTTTATTACTTTTTCTTGTGTATAGAATAACTTTCATTGCCCTTTCTTACTTTTTTTTTGTCTGGAGATTACCTTTAAAACTACAAGATGGAATTGAAGGTGGGTTTCTTAACCCTTTCCCTCATATAGACGCTTTTTGACGCCTCTGCAGCAGACAGCTTTTTAAAAACATAGTGACAAAAGAAGAAATTGCTCAAAACGAGCAATATCTCCATTTGCCACAATGTTTGCCACTTTTAGTCATAGGTTATCCATTTAATTATAGAGATTTTCTATTTTTTGACAAAATATGTTCAAAGTCGTCTGCTGCAGAATTGTCGTATGAGGAAAAGGGTTAATATTTCACTACCTTTCCTATCAGGGTGGCGTTTGCGGGTATTAATCACATTCAGTGATAGTTCTAGTTTAAAGAGGTTTTCGATATTGTTGCCTACTTGTTTTCAAAGTCGTCTGTTGCATTTTGTGTATGGTTCTTCATCAATCTTCTTTCCCATAACAGAAGACTTTGAAATAGGAATAGCAAAAAATTGGTAAAAATAAGTGTAACTATTGCAAATTACTAATTTAAAACATTGTGGCAAATGGAGAAATGACTCGTTTTGAGGAATTTCTGCTTTTACGGCAATGTTTTCAAAATTTATCTGCTGCAGATACATTAAAATGCACATGTATGTGGGAGAGGGTTACAATGATATTTGGTGGATAGTTATCCCTTTCCCTCATATAGACGTTTTCTAGCGCCTTTGCAGCAGACAGCTTTTTAAAAACAATGTGACAAAAGAAGAAATTGCTCAAAACGAGCAATTTCTCCTTTTGACACAATGTTTTCCACTTTTAGTCATAGGTTATCCATTCAATTATAGAGATTTTCTATGTTTTGACAAAATATGTTCAAAGTCGTCTGCTGCCGAATTATTGTATGAGGGAAAGGGTTATGCTATTAAAACAAGATTCATGCCATGTTTAAATTTGGTCTTTGGATTTCGTAGTTTCGGCTCATTTTCTTTGCAATACAAAAGGATGTTTCAAGGCTATTTGGTGAAAAGTTGTATTTAGCCCTTCTCACCTGCATATACTTTCTAATGCCCCTGCAGCAGACTCTATTTGAAAACATTAAAGCATAATGAGAAATTGCTCATGATAAGTAATTTCTCCATTTGCCACATCTTTTCAACTTCAGCAATAATTCTCCTCTCATTTATAGATATTAGTATATACGTTGTATGGGTAGTCATTTCAAGATCATCTGCTGCTGATTTGTTGTATGTTGGAAAGGGTTTATCTCTCTCCCACATACAGACACTTTCTGACGCCTCCGAGAAGATGACTTTTGAAAACATTGTGGCAAAAGGAGAAATTGCTCATAATAAAACAAACATTTTATATAGAGATTTTCCATATTTATCTTCAGATGATTTCGCCTGTAGATTTGTTGTATGTGGGAAAGGGTAAGTGAAGGTACAGGTCAAGTTTGAATTATAGTACTGTCAAATTGTGGTATTATCGTCATTCTACTTTGAAAAATAGTGCAGGTTTCTTGGTTTATACCCATTTCTTTGCAATGTATTTCATGTTTGGGTGTGTATATGTTTGAGGATAAGATACAAGTTTGAATTTGATTTGTCTGATTATTCGAAGCAGAGTTATTGCCCTTGTACCATGAACAATTCATAGATATAAGATTTCACCATTAACCCTTACCCACATACAGACTCTTTCTCACGCCTCTGTAACAAATGACTTTTGAAAACAAATTTCACACTTTGCCACGCAATGTTTTCAACTTTTTTCCAATAATTTAACTTTCATTTATATGTTTTCCTTATAAACCTGACCTATCTGCATCAGTAGTAATGCTTCCCTTACACACCTGATCCCAGTGCAACAGTCATAATACTTTCCCCACAAACCTGGCACCTGTGCATCAGTCGTAATACTTTACCCACAAACCTGGTTCCTGTGCATCAGTCGTAATACTTTCCCCACAAACCTGGCACCTGTGCATCAGTCGTAATACTTTACCCACAAACCTGGCACATGTGCATCAATTATAATGCTTTACCTAAAATCCTAACCCCTGTGCATCAGTTGTAATGCCTTTCCTTACACACTTGACCACTGTACATCAGTCATAATGTTTTCCTTTCAATTTGGACCCCTGTGCATCAGTTGTAATGCTTTCCTTACAAACCTAACCCCTGTGCATCAGTCGTAATGCCTTTCCTTACAAACCTGACCCCAGTGCATCAGTCGTAATGTCTTTCCTTTCAACCTGACCCTGTTCATCAGTCATAATGCTTTCCTTTCACACCTGACCCCAGTTCATCAGTAAAAATGCTTTCCTTTCAAACCTAAACCCTGTGCATCAGTTGTAATGCTTTCCTTTCACACCTGACCCTTGTGCATCAGTTGTAATACTTTCTTTACAAACCTGGCCCCAGTGCATCAGTTGTAATACTTTCTTTACAAACCTGGCCCCTGTGCATCAGTTGTAATGCTTTCTTTACAAACCTGGCCCCTGTGCATCAGTTGTAATGCTTTCTTTACAAACCTGGCCCCTGTGCATCGATCGCAATTCTTTCCTTACAAACCTGACCACGTTAGTTGTAATGCTTTCCTTTCAAACCTGACTCCCTTTGCATCAGTTGTAATGCTTTCCTTTCAAACCTGACTCCCTGTGCATCAGTTGTAATGCTTTCTTTACAAACCTGGCCCCTGTGCATCAGTCGTAATGCTTTCTTTACAAACCTGGCCCCTGTGCATCAGTCGTAATGCTTTCCTTACAAACCTGACCACATCAGTTGTAATGCTTTCCTTTCAAACCTGACCCCCTGTGCATCAGTGGTAATGCCTTTCCTTACACATCTGACCCATGTGCATCAGTCGTTATGCCTTTCCATACACACTTGACCCCTGTGCATCAGTCATAATGCTTTCCTTTCAAACTTGACCCCTGTGCGTCAGTCGTAATGCCTTTTCTTATACACTTGACCCTTGTGCATCAGTAGTAATGCCTTTCCTTACACCCCTGACCCCTGTGCATCAGTCGTTATGCCTTTTCTTATACACTTGACCCTTGTGCATCAGTAGTAATGCCTTTCCTTACACCCCTGACCCCTGTGCATCAGTTGTAATGCTTTCCTTTCACACCTGACCCCTGTGCATCAGTGGTAATGCTTTCCTTTCACACCTAACCCCTGTGCATCAGTGGTAATGCTTTCCTTTCACACCTGACCCCTGTGCATCAGTTGTAATGCTTTCCTTTCACACCTGACCCTTGCACATCAGTGGTAATGCTTTCCTTTCACACCTGACCCCTGTGCATCAGTAGAAAAGCATTTCCTTTCACACCTGACCCTTGCACATCAGTGGTAATGCTTTCCTTTCACACCTGACCCATGTGCATCAGTCGTTATGCCTTTCCATACACACTTGACCCCTGTGCATCAGTCATAATGCTTTCCTTTCAAACCTGACCCCTGTGCGTCAGTCGTAATGCCTTTTCTTATACACTTGACCCTTGTGCATCAGTAGTAATGCCTTTCCTTACACCCCTGACCCCTGTGCATCAGTCGTAATGCCTTTTCTTATACACTTGACCCTTGTGCATTAGTAGTAATGCCTTTCCTTACACCCCTGACCCTTGCACATCAGTTGTAATGCTTTCCTTTCACACCTGACCCCTGTGCATCAGTAGAAAAGCATTTCCTTTCACACCTGACCCTTGCACATCAGTGGTAATGCTTTCCTTTCACACCTGACCCCTGTGCATCAGTAGAAAAGCATTTCCTTTCACACCTGACCCTTGCACATCAGTGGTAATGCTTTCCTTTCACACCTGACTCCTGTGCATCAGTAGAAAAGCATTTCCTTTCACACCTGACCCTTGCACATCAGTGGCAATGCTTTCCTTTCACACCTGACTCCTGTGCATCAGTGGTAATGCTTTCCTTTCACACCTGACCCTTGCACATCAGTGGTAATGCTTTCCTTTCACACCTGACCCCTGTGCATCAGTAGAAAAGCATTTCCTTTCACACCTGACCCTTGCACATCAGTGGTAATGCTTTCCTTTCACACCTGACCCCTGTGCATCAGTGGTAATGCTTTCCTTTCACACCTGACCCTTGCACATCAGTGGTAATGCTTTCCTTTCACACCTGACCCCTGTGCATCAGTAGAAAAGCCTTTCCTTTCACACCTGACTCATGTGCATCCGTAGAAATGCCTTTCCTTTCCTACCTGACCCCTGTGCATCAGTAGAAATGCCTTTTCTGCCATTTTTAACAAAATGCTTTGATATGACCTGTTCATGTATCAAACCTTGGTCCCCGCTCTCGAAGTGGATGCTCTTTAACTACTACACCACTGAGACTATTCTTTGAAACCTTTCCCACATACAACAAATCTGCAGCAGAAGATTTTGAAAACAATTGTGTAAAACATATGGAAACCCTCTATAAATGGAAGAACAATTATTGAATTAATTTGAAAATATTGTGGCAAAAGGAGAAATTTATCCTTTTGCCTCAATGTTTTCAAAAGTCGCCTGCTGCAGAGGAGAGAGAAAGGTTTAAATAAGATAGTTTGTTTTACCATTGCAGACCCATTTTTATGCATCTGCAGCAGACGATTTTGAAAACATTGCGACAATAGGAGAATTTGCTCAATATGAGCAATTCTCCTTTTGTCACAATGTTTTCAACTTTATTCCATTACCGTATGTTTAATCATTATAAGGGATTATCCACAATTATGCCAAGATGTTCCCAGTCATCTGCTGCAGAAAGGGTCAAATTAGGACATTGCAGAACATCAAAAACTACTTTGTATGAAATGATAAAAAAAAACTGTGAAAGATTTTAACATGAAATATTGGGAGCTCTGCTTTTAAAACTGTTAATACTAATATCTTGTAATTTGCACAGCCGCAGTCCCAATTCACCCAGTATCATTATGCATGAAATATTTATTTTTCATGAAAATCTTGTAGTTTTTTTGTTTTTATAACATTCAGCTGACAAAAAATAAGAGATTGCACACAAAAAAATTGCAACCCACAATTTATGGTTTTTATTTTGAATCCAAATTATCTAGAGTAATGATTCCCATTTTAAAATATTAATTACGCATTAACACTTTCCCTTAACCCTTTCCCTCATACGACAATTCTTCAGCAGATGACTTTGAACATATTTTGTCAAAAAATAGAATATCTCTATTATTAAATTGAATGTATAACTTATGACTAAAAGTGAAAAACATTGTGATATAAGGAGAAATTGCTCATTTTAAGCAATTTCTTCTTTTGTCACTATGTTTTCAAAAAGAAGTCTGCTGCAAAGGCATCAGAAAGCGTCTATATGAGGGAAAGGGTTGAACGGTAGCATTTTGACACCTCTGAAGCAGATGACTTTTGAAAACAATGTGGCAAAAAGGAGGAATTGCTCATTATGAACAATTTCTCCTTTTTGGCACAATATTTTCAACGTTATTCAATCATTCTTCTTTGATATACAATGGTATTTATTTTATATTTTTACCAAGATATTTTCAAAGTCATCTGCTGCAGATTTATTGTATATGGGAAGAGGTTGTTAATACACTGAAATAATATTTGTTGTTGAACATTTGAACAATTCTTTTCATCAATTTATGTGACTTGATTATTATGCTGCAGATATTTTCGTCCTTTATTCATAACCAAATCATAACTAAGCTACTTTTAACCCTTTTCCCACATACAACAAATTTGCAGCAGACTAGTCTTTGAAAATATTATGATAAATATAGGGAAACTGTATCATTGAAGGTATAATTAATCGCAAAATAAGTGAAAACAGTTTGGCAAATGGAGTAATTGCATGGTGAGCAGGGGCGTAGCTCCCTTTAGGCACTGTAGGCACGTGCCTACACATTTTTTCTAAAAATGCCCCAAAATGCAGCTGCGGCGATACACATCTGCGTAATGTATCGACCAGATCAGCCTGCGCTGTCCGCGCAGACTGATCCGGCCGACACATTCCGTCTAAGGGGGGATACATAGAGTAGTGATTCCTGAAACAGAAAATCCACAGGAGGCGAAAAGTGTTTATCCGGGTATCCTGTGTGGTATGCTTAGGCTGATCCGGGACGATACTTTACGCAGAGTCCACAATGTTGATTTTCTCACGAGACGGCCTACACATTGATTATTGCCAAGCTACGCCCCTGGTGAGCAATTTCCCCTTTTGCCGCACGGTTTACAAATGCTGTCGGCTGCTAATGTGTAACAATGCCTCTGCATGTGGAAAAGGTTAAATGCTTTTGACGAGAATTACGGAAAACTCGTTTGGGTATGTCATTTGAAAACCCAGCTTCAGGAACTTTTTACAAGTGAAGTGAATTGTATTACATTCATATGTGCAAAGATTTATATTGTTTCAACAGTTTCTAGCTCACCTGAGTTAACCATTTCCCACATACAACAAATCTGCAGTTGGCAAGACTTTGGAAACATCTACTCAAGATATAGAAAATCTCTAGAAATGAAGGTATAGTTACTGAAAAAAAGTTGAAAATATTGTGTTAAAAGGAGATAATGCTCGTTTGGAGCAATTTCTCCTTTTGTCACAATGTTTTCAAAAGTCGTCTGCTGCAGATACGTCAAAATGCGTCTATAGGTGGTAAATGGTTAAAATTGCTCTAGAAGCCTGGGCCATCATGAACACCTTGTGTCTCTCGTTGTTGTTTGTGAAGTTTACAATGTCCCGCTCTATGTTTTATAAATGTGGGAAAGGGTTAAGTAATTTTATCTGTAAAAGTTTTTAGTTTGAATGACTATAAAAATCACTTAGGGGAAAACTTTTTCAAAATTATAACATATATGTATATTATATATATATATATATTAATGTTTATGCAAGATGGTTGCAACTCCTTCTTGTAGCAAATTGTAGTTACACCTGTTATGCATGAACCCTATGATTCAACACTTAAGTTTTAAAAGTCAGATTAAATATTTGATAAACAACAAAAAGACACCGGAAATAAGCTTGTGTAAATGGTAATATGTAACATTTTAGCTTATCAGTAAGATAGATGAATCCTTGTTTGTGTCCCTATATCATGTCTTATCCCTTTTCCGCATATAACAAATCTGCAGTGGATGACTTCGAAAAGTATCTAGGGAAAACTGTTTGAATTGTCTGTAATGTCTGTAATAATTTTTTAAGAGTTGAACACATTTTGGCAAAAGAAGAAATTGCCCAAAAATATGTTACTTCGTTTGAAACAATATTTTCTACTTTTTTATAAAATTAAAATTTAATCTTTTGAGATTTTCCAGATTTTCCCTCAAATCCTTTCAAAGTTGTCTGCCGCATACATATATCATCTTCTTATAAGGGAAGGGTTCATAACACCATGCTTTGAAATCATCTGAGGGGAATAAAAGAGTTATATCTCAAAATGTGATTGTATTATAATTTGTTAATCATAAACTGTTGAAATCAAGTCTTCTGCCGCAATGTTGGCTGTACCGAACAAAGGTCAACTGGCATCTGTACCAGGAAGGGTTAACCCTTTCCCACATACAGACACTTTCTGGCGCCTCTGCAGCAGATGACTTTTGAAAACATTATGGCAAAAGACGAAATTGCTCATAATGAGCAATTTCTCCTTTTGCCACAATTATTTCAACTTTATAATACCTATTCTTGCATGTATAGAGAGTTTCTAGAAGTCGTCTGCTGCAGATTTGATGTTATATAAAGTGGGTTTTAGCAAAGTTTCCAAAGCAAATTTTTTCTTCTTATCTTGCCCCTTTCTCATTTAAAAAAAAAGGGTCAGGAAATGGCCCCTATTTCTATAAACCAAAGGGATTAAGGATTTAACAAAGGTCTATGTATGTTATGAGCATTATGTACATTATTTCAATGTAATGTTACCTAGTAACTGAGGGGGTAACACTTGGCTCAAATTGAATGATTTAATACTAAAATAAATTTTTGAGACTGAGTGCAAGATATTTAACGTTTTCCAAAATACAATACATCTGCAGCAGATGACTTTGAGAACATCTAGGAAAAAATATGAAACTTCTCTACAAAGGAAGGTTTAATTATTGAATAGATAGCGACAATTTAAAGGTCAAATTTGCTCTTTATGAGCAATTACTCCTTTGCCACTATGTTTGCAAAAGTTGTCTGCATGTAACGCATTGCAGTATATTGTTTTTATGCGAGAAAAGGTTTTAAATGAACTCTTTGTTTACAGTTTTCTTATTCATTGAAATCTATAAGATTTGTTGAAAAAGATGACCTTGACTCGTAAGTATTTATGCATGACTAAAGATGTTTGCTCAGTGTACCTAATATGTTATTTGTTTCACCTTTTCCCTCAAATAGACGCTTTCTGACGACTGCGGAAGACAGCTTTTTGTAAACATGGCAAGAAGAAATTGCTCAAAACTAGCAATTTCTCCTTTTGACACCATGGTTTCAACTCTATTCAAAAGTTATACATTTATTTAGGATAGCATTAACCCTTTCCCTCATACAACAATTCTGAAGCAGACGACTTTGAACATATTTTGTCAAAATATAGAGAATCTCTATAACTGAATGGATAACCTATGACTTAAAGTGGAAAACATTGTGGCAAAAGACGAAATTGCTCGTTTTGAGCAATTTCTTCTTTTGTCACTATGTATTCAAAAAGCCGTCTGCTGCAGAGGCATCAGAAAGCATCTATATGAGGGAAAGGGTTAAGACCTATGCATCCGAGTGCCAGGTTAAATAACACAGGTTGTACTGTGATATAAATGAAATACTGTTGAAATTGACATAAACCACAATTCAATCAAACAACATTAGTTGGTTTGATTGTGAAAAATGATAACAAATATGTACAGAACTAGAATGTAACTGCTTATCAATAAAAACTCAACATGGTATGTAATAAAGCATGGCAAATCTGTTAAATAATGATCTTGCATTTTTTTGAGGATCAAATCGCAATGTCGTACATGTTTTTCACAACAATGAGTTTAACCCATTCATAGCATATCTGCAGCAGATGCATTTTAAACCATCTGCAAAAGATGATATTTGAAAGGAGAAATGGCTAATATAACAACCAATTTCTTCTTCCTTTAACCCTTTCCCTCATATAGACGCTTTCTGATGCCTCTGCAGCAGATGGCTATTTGAAAACATAGTGACAAAAGAAGAAATTGCTCAAAACGAGCAATTTCTTTTTTTGCCACAATGTTTTCCACTTTTAGTCATAGGTTATCCATTCAATTATAGAGATTTTCTATTTTTTGACAAAATATGTTTAAAGTCGTCTGCTGCAGAATTGTCGCATGACAACCCTATTTCATAATTATACTTTCATTATAGAAATGTTTTATATTCCTGTCTACATGCTTTCAAATTGGTATGTTGCAGATTTGTTGTATGTAGGTAAAGGGTAAAACAAATGGATAAACTGGACCCTTTTCAAGCTGACACAGCTGGCATGTACATAAAGGCAAAAAGGGATGGATACCATTCTCTTTGTTTAAGGGCTCAGATTGGTTTTCATCGATAGTCTGATAGGCTCGTGACATATTCACTTTGAAATAGCCTTGTATAAATATGTATACTGTTTCAATAATAGGTTTATCGGTGACTCGTGTCGCTTCGGTAGGTACATTCACAATCTTAAGCCGGAAATTGGCCTTACGCGTAAAGATAACGGGATCTGCCGTTTGATTTTTATTTAGACTTTAAAATATACGTATCCAGGTAGGTTGTACCCTAAAGGTCATATATATCCGCTTTAATCCTTTGCTTGATTGTCTTTGTTTGAGATTTGTTTTAACCCTTTCTCACGTGGAGACACATTTTGACGCAGCTGCAGCAGACAACTTTTGGAATCAAAGTGGCACCAGGAGACATTACTCATGATGAGTAATTTCTACTTTTGCCTCAATGTTTTCAACTCTATACCATAATTATACTTAAATTTATGGAGATTTTTCAACATTTTTGCCTAGATCTTTTCGAATTTGTACGCTGCAGATTTGTTGTAATGTGTGAAAGGGTTGAATAAAAAACATAAGAAGAAGAGATAAATAAAAACTGGTCATATTTTCCAAGTATTAAATTACCAATGTAAATCTTGGAAATGGAATAAATTGTTTTGTTGGTGATGAATCTGACAATCTTTAACTGAGCTTCTGTGAAGGAACTGGATTAACACTTTCCAAAAGATAGACGCTTTTACAGCAGACGACTTTTGAAAACATTCTGATCAAAGGAGAAATTACTCAAAACAAGCAATTTCTCCTTTTGCCATAATGTTTTCAACTTTGTTCCAATGATTATACCAACATTTTTAGTGAATTTCTGATTTTTTTTTGCCTGATAATTTCAAAGTCGTCTGCTGCAGATTTGTTGTATGTGGGAAAGGCTTAAATAAGGCTTTTGAATATTTGAATAATCCAAAGGTTTCTGAACCTTGTACCTCAACCCTTCCCATATGCAGAAACATTTATACACAATTGTAGCAGCTAGGTGACTTTTGAAAACATTTCAACAAAAGAAGAATTTATTCATCATGTGCAGTGACCAATTTCTCCTTCTTCCACATTGTTTTCAATCATTATGCTTTCCTTCATAGAGTTTTTTTTTCCATAGTTTTGCCTAGATGTGTTTGAAGGCTTCTGATGTAGACTTTAACCCTTTTCCTCATATAGATGCTTTCTGAAGACTCTGCATCAGAAGGCTTTTTTGTAAACATAGTGACATAAGAAGAAATTGCTCAAAACAAGCAATTTCTCCTTTTTCACAATGTTTTCCACTTTTAGTCATAGGTTATCCATTCAATTATAGAGATTTCCTAGTTTTTGACAAAATATGTTCAAAGTTGTCCGCTGCAGAATTGTCCTATGAGGGAAAGGGTAAACAAACTTCCTGGGATATTTTTCATAACCTTTACCTGTTTGTTTTGCAGAGTAGATTTTTCCTGTCTTTGAATATTCATTAGTTTCACCTGTTGATGATTGAGAAATTTATGTCAGAATTAATTATGTCTCCCCCTGTATACAGGGGAGATATATTGTTTTTGTCCTCGGCGTCTGTCTGTCTGTCCGAAATCGTGTCCGCTCCATATCTCCAAGACGGCTTGAAGGATTTTCATGAAACTTGGCTCACATGTTCACCTCATCAAGGCGACGTGCAGAACCCGCGTCTCGACAATATAGGGTCAAGGTCAAGGTCACGCTTGAAGGTCAAAGGTTTGAGGCTTTATTTCGTGTCCGCTCCATATCTCCCAGACGGCTTGAAGGATTTTCATGAAACTTGGGTCACATGTTCACCTCATCAAGGCGACGTGCAGAACCCGCGTCTCGACAATATAGGGTCAAGGTCAATGTCACACTTGAAGGTCAAAGGTTTGAGGCTTTATTTCGTGTCCGCTCCATATCTCCGAGACGGCTTGAAGGATTTTCATGAAACTTGGGTCACATGTTCACCTCATCAAGGCGACGTGCAGAACCTGCTTCTCGACAATATAGGGTCAAGGTCAAGGTCACGCTTGAATGTCAAAGGTTTGAGGCTTTATTTCGTGTCCGCTCCATATCTCCCAGACGGCTTGAAGGATTTTCATGAAACTTGGGTCACATGTTTACCTCATCAAGGCGACGTGCAGAACCCGCGTCTCGACAATATAGGGTCAATGTCAAGGTCACGCTTGAAGGTCAAAGGTTTGAGGCTTTATTTCGTGTCCGCTCCATATCTGTCCCAAATTTATAGGTTGGAATGTTTTGAGAGATTTTGACAGATATTTGAGGGGAGACATCTGTTTTTTGCAAAAACAATTCTAGTTCTTTACTTGATTTAGGAAAATAGTTCAGATGCATTTGCAGAAGACATTGTAGGAAATGCAGAAATTTATCGGGATGGGAATTTCTTTTTTTCTCACCATCTTTCTCTTTTTTTGTTTATCAAAGTGGAAATTCCAACTTAACCTTTCGTTGCTCATGTTTTTTTCAAGCATATGACACTAAAATATACAGCGGATATTCAGCAGTTACTGCATTTGGTGTGATTTTTAGCTCTACTGGCCAAAGGCCAGAAGAGCTTATGCTGTGGTGTGGTGTCCGTCGTCCGTGCGTCCATAAACAATTGCTTGTGAACGCGATACAGTCTTCAGTTTTGATTGTATCTCAATCAAACGTATACAGTAGTTAGATATCCATGAGAGCTCGGTTCCTTTCACAAACCAGCCAGATGGCCCTTGAAATTGTCAAAATTGCTATAATAGAGCTTGTGAACACAATAGAGGCTCCATTTACTATCTGATCTTCACCAAACTTACACAGAAGTTAGGTATCCATGAGAGCTTGGTTCCTTTTGTCAAATCAGCCAGATCCGGCCATGCAAGACTGGATTATGGCCCTTGAAATTGTCAAATTTGCTATAATACAGCTTGTGAACGTGATAAAGTCTTCAGTTTTGATTGTATCTCCATCAAACTTATATAGTAGTTAGATATCCATGAGAGTTTGGTTCCTTTCGCAAACCAGCTAGATCTGCCTATGCAAGACTGGAATAAGGCCCTTGAAATTGTCAAAATTGCTATAATACAGCTTGTGAACACAATAGAGCCTCCATTTACTATCCGATCTTCACCAAACTTAGGTAGTAGTTAAATATTGATGAGAGCTCGGTGCCTTTCGAAAACCAGCCAGATGTGCTCTTGCAAGACTGGATTATGGCCCTTGAAATTGTCAAAATTGCTTTAATACAGCTTGTGAACACAATAGAGCCTCCATTTACTATCCGATCTTCACCAAACTTAGATAGTAGTTAAATATTGATGAGAGCTCGGTTCCTTTCGCAAACCAGTCTGATCCGCCCATGCAGACTGGATTATGGCCCTTGAAATTGTCAACATTGCTATAAAACAGCTTGTGAACACAATAAAGCCTCCATTTACTATCCGATCTTCACCATACATACATGCTCTGGATTGAAAATGACCAAAGAACCATCCCAGTAGATGGGCCTCTTGTTAAAATATGTCATGAGAAAGGGATGATGTCGGGTCTAAAAAACAAGTTTGAAGAATGACATATTATGATCTGATAGAATCTTATTATCCTTTTACCACAAAGTTTTCAAAATTCTTCTGCTGCGAAGGTGTCAGAAAGTGTCTATGTGTGGGAAAGAGTTAAATTTTTGTTATGAAAGTTGTCCTTCAAATGTACAATTAATTAACCCTTTCCCACATACGACAATTCTGCAGCAGACGACTTTGAACATATTTTGTCAAAACATAGAAAATCTCCATAATTGAATGGATAACCTATGACAAAAAGTGGAAGACATTGTGGCAAAAGAAGAAATTGCACGTTTTGTGCAATTTCTTCTTTTGTCACTATGTTTTCAAAAAGCCGTCTGCGTCAGAGGCGTCAGAAAGCGTCTATATGAGGGAAAGGGTTAAATAACAAATATAGGTTCATATCACATCCCTCCAGTCAATTCACCTTTGTCAATTAAATATGATATTATTTCCATCCTTAAATGATAAGAAATCAAGAAATAATTAGTAACAGTAGAAATTCATCACCAATGATAAAAGAACCAATTTTTTTTTAAAATATCGTTATGCAGTTTTTTTATAATATTTTAACCTTTCAAGCATCCAAAAAATCCATAGCACTAGTTGATTTTGAAGACATCTAGGCAAAACATATTGAAATTCTTATCTAAATGAAAGTTTATTGAATTGAAAAGAGTTAACCCTTTCCCTCATACGACAATTCTGCAGTAGACGACTTTGAACGTATTTTGTCAAAACATAGAAAATCTCCATAATTGAATGGATAACCTATGACGAAAAGTGGAAAACATTGTGGCAAAAGGAATCAAAGTACAGAAAGTACTGGTAGCGAATTATTTTGAACATGTATTGTAAAATCAAATTTATGAATGCAATTGATCATGCTATTGCACAATTTAGTCTATTTTATTATTATTAATATTTTTGTCCAGAGATTTTTTTTATCAGTTGACAGTTTTAGTAAATGTAGCATTTCAACGGCGATGCGAGCGTTTAACATGCACACTAACTCTTTCACTGAGCTCTGCGTAAAGTCTGTCAAAACACCCATGGCATATTTGTGAGATTTACATTGTTAGTTTGATTTGTTTTCGTCACCAGGGGCGGATTCAGGATTTCGGCTTATATTATAACTATGTTTCATGTGAGTGAATTAATTATTATAAATCTATAATGTTTAAAAAATCGCATAAAATAAGAATTAAAAAAAAAAAAAAAGAACAGTTCCAATTGGGACCCGAACTCGCGTCCATAAATAGTCCATGCTTAGAAGTTCTACACGCTCTGCATTACACCACGGTACTTTGATACAAAGCATGAGCGTTACTTTCGTATATATATTAAGCTAACTGAATGCGCGCGTATGTAAACCATGATCTATAATTAGCTCTGCGTAGTGGCATATTTGTGAGATTAACATTGTTCTATACAGCGTGGGGTCGACTTCTAGTGAATGGGCATACGACTAAAATTCATACTCGTGCCTTATACGTACCTGCCGACAAATGAAATATATATGCGCGTACTGTTAATTTGATATTTTCTAGAAAATTGATTATCTTTGATGATTCGATAGTATAATTATGACTTCACTGTATTGAAATAACACGTAGAAGTCATTTTAATATCGAAAAAATACTAGGACTATTTAGGTGCAGCGAATGTGTATTCTAAGCGGAAGTGTAGTTTAACCGTGACTTCCGGAAAAAAACACGATCGCACTAACTGTATTATTTTTTGAGAAAAAATAATTCGTTAAAAATTGCATGTTTTGTGCAATTTCTTCTTTTGTCACTATGTTTTCAAAAAGCCGTCTGCTGCAGAGGCGTCCAAAAGCGTTTATATGAGGGAAAGGGTTAATTAAATAACAAATATAGGTTCATATCACATCCCTCCAGTCAATTCACCTTTGTCAATTAAATATGATATTATTTCCATCCTTAAATGATAAGAAATCAAGAAATAATTAGTAACAGTAGAAATTCATCACCAATGATAAAAGAACCAATTTTTTTTAAAATATCGTTTTGCAGTTTTTAATAATATTTTAACCTTTCAAGCATCCAAAAAATCCATAGCACTAGTTGACTTTGAAGACATCTAGGCAAAAAATATTGAAATTCTTATCTAAATGAAAGTTTATTGAATTGAAAAGAGTTAATCCTTTCCCTCATACGACAATTCTGCAGTAGACGACTTTGAACTTTTTTGTAAAAACATAGAAAATCTCCATTATTGAATGGATAACCTATGACTAAAAGTGGAAAACATTGTGGCAAAAGGAGAAATTGCACGTTCTGTGCAATTTCTTCTTTTGTCACTATGTTTTCAAAAAGCTGTCTTATTCAAACCCATTCAGTTCATCTTTTGTAGACAAATTAGGTAAACATTGTAGAAAAAGGAGAAAGTGTTTTTAACCCTTTCCCTCATATAGACGCTTCTGCAGCAGACGGCTATTTGAAAACATAGTGACAAAAGAAGAAATTGCACAAAACGTGCAATTTCTCCTTTTGCCACAATGTTTTCCACTTTTTGTCATAGGTTATCCATTCAATTATGGAGATTTTCTATGTTTTGACAAAATACGTTCAAAGTCGTCTGCTGCAAAACTGTCGTATGAGGGAAAGGGTTAATGAGCAATTTTTCCTAGTCCAACAATGTTTTTAACTTACCATCAAACGCATACTTCAAAATTAGTGTGAATGATACATAAATTTTGCCAAAAAGTTTTCGAATAAGAGGACTTTAAATAAATGATATAAGGCAAATGGAAAAGCATGCTAAAGAAAGGAAATACTGGTGCAAGCTTTCTGACTATCTACATGAATAAAGCTTTTTATGGAGTATTATTGCCTATTGAATGGCTTACTTTATGGCTCGCCATCTGCCTTAGTTTCCATACTCAAGTAGATAGGTCTGAATTTTCATCATATATCAACAGCTAAGTGCAAATATATGGGTTTCAACAACCTCCCGTATATGATGTGGTTATTATTTGTGGAGCAAAGTAACCACACATGTTCATGTTTTGAGATATTTCATCTCCTTGTACAACAAATCTGCTGCACTCAATTTGAAAACACATTTTGCAAAATATGGAAAATTCCTGTAAATAAATGAAAGTATTATTAGTCGCCGGGCAGAAGCCCGCGACTTCTATTTTTAATAGGTTTTCTGAAATCACATGGGAGGGGGGATTATTATTAGAAAGAAACACATTTAGATGTCTTGAACATATTACAATTGTTTTTGTTTAAAAACACTAAGTAATGACACATCTAAAATGAAATAAATATTCCGATGTTTTAGGTATTTTCAGTTTCTTTATTTTGACTCGCATTTATGTTTTTAGCTCACCTATGCACGAAGTGGAAGGTGAGCTATTGTGATCACATTTTGTCCGGCGTCCGTCCGTCGTCCGTCGTCCATCGTAAACATTTGAGCTTGTTAACACTCTACGGGCTACATTTTGCATCCAATCTTCATGAAAGTTTATCAGAACGTTCATCTCCATAAAATCTTGGACAAGTTCGAAACTGGGCGATATGAGGTCAAAAACTAGGTCACTAGGTCGAATTGAAGGAAAATCTTGTTAACACTGTAGGCCACATTTTCAACTTGAGCATATTGAAACTTTATCAGAATGTTTGTCTTGATGATATGTAGGTCAAGTTCGAACATGGGTCACGTTGGGTCAAAAAGTAGGTCACTAGGTCAAATTGAAGGAAAATCTTGTTAACACTCCAGAGGCCGCAATTTTTGCTTCAGCAGTTTGAAATTTTGTCAAAATGTTTGTCTTAAAAATATCTAGGTCAAGTTCGAATATGGGTTATGCCGGGTCAAAAACTAGGTCACTAGGTCAAATTGAAAGAAAATCTTGTTAACACTTTTGATGCCGCATTTTTTGCTGCAGCAGCTTGAAATTTGGTCAGAATGTTTGTCTTAAATATATCTAGGTCAAGTTCAAATATGGGTCATATTGGGTCAGAAACTAGGTCACCAGGCCAAATTGAGGGAAAATCTTGTTAACTCTGTAGAAGCCGCATGTTTTGCTTCAGCGGCTTGAAATTTATCTAGGCCAAGTTCGAATATGGGTCATGTCGGGTCAAAAACTTGGTCACTAGCCCAAATTGAAAGAAAATCTTTTTTACACTTTGGATGCCGCATTTTTTGCTTCAGCAGCTTGAAATTTTGTCAGAATGTTTGTCTTAAAGATATCTAGTTCAAGTTCAAATATGGGTCATATTGGATCAGAAACTAGGTCACTAGGCCAAATTGAGGGAAAATCTTGTTAACTCTGTAAAAGCTGCATTTTTTGCTTCAGCAATTTGAAATTTGGTCAGAATGTTTGTATAAATGATATCTAGGCCAAGTTCGGATATGGGTCATGCCGGGTTAAAAACTAGGTCATTAGACCAAATTGAAGGGTAATCATGTTAACACTCTGGATACTGCATTTTTAATTTCAGCATGATAAAACTTTATCAGAATGTTTTTCTTGATGATATGTAGGCCAAGTTTGAATATGGGTCATGCTGGATCAAAAACTAGGTCACTAGATCAAATTGAAGGAAAATCTTGTGAACACTTTGGATGCCGCATTGTTTGCTTCAGCAGCTTGAAATTTGGTCAGAATGTTTGTCTGAATTATATCTAGGTCAAGTTCAAATATGGGTCATATTGGATCAGAAACTAGGTCAATAAAGGAAAATATTGTTCAAACTCCGGAGGCCGCATTTTTACTTTGAGCAAGTTGAAACTTAGTCAGAATGTTGTCTTGATGATATCTAGTCCATGTTGGAATATGGGTCATATCAGGTAAAAAATATAGATCACTAGGCCAAATGAAGGAAAGTATTGTTAACACTGTGGAGGTTGCATTCAGAATAATTGTCTTGATGTGTTTTGCATTGCAGTACATTGTATAATTAAGGTGAGCGATCCAGGGCCATCATGGCCCTCTTGTTTTGTTTTATTTACGAAGACACAAGCGGTCCCTGCTAGACATGCTGCAGACCATTATGTGTCAATATCGAGATAAATATCACGTTGAATTCTCCTTTTTAAATAGCAATTTTAACTTACTAAATGTTGTTTTCATGTTCAAAGAGATGTCTTGATTTGTGTAGAATTCATTTAATAATGATAATAATGTAAATCCATGAATATCTAAAGTAGGAACTGTTTCTAAGCTAAATATAGACCCTATTCTGTTGTGTAGTTTCGTGACCTTTAACATCGATTTTCGCGCATGCGCATTTCGATATGAAAAAGCGAGTGATATTATTTTATTTTAGATAAGTACAAGACGAATGTTTGACGCAAAGCGTCAAAGAGAAGCCGCAATATTTCGTTGTACATGTAGAAATAAGAAAGAACATTTTTTAAATCCACAAACAATAGAACAATTTAAACTGTAAACGGTAATGCTAATATATGTCTCCTTTTGAAGACTTTTGTTTACTTCAAATTACCTCCCTTTAGAGCAATACCAGGATATTTACCTTGTGATTCGAATAAGATTGACAAACATTGAAATTATATGAATGAATATTATTATTTAAATAAGTAACAACAGCAAAATTAAATTTAAGCCAAGATAAATGTGTACACATTTCGTTATTTTTTTATAGATACCCTAATGTATAGGTATGAATATAAAATTTATAACCAAATGTTTTCATTTCAATGTTCCTTATGTTTGTATAGGTAAATGAAAGTCAAGAATATATAAATAAATCAATGCAGTCTTTTCCGGCGACATTGATACCTTGCATCAACTTTCTCTTGTTATTGAATAGAGTTGAAAAGGGGAGAAATTGCTGTTTATGAGCAGCTTCTCCGTTTGTAACAATGTTTTTAACCCTTTCCCTCATACGACAATTCTGCAGCAGACGACTTTAAACATATTTTGTCAAAAAAAAGAAAATCTCTATAATTGAATGGATAACCTATGACTAAAAGTGGAAAACATTGTGTCAAAAGGAGAAATTGCATGTTTTGGGCAATTTCTCCTTTTGTCACTATGTTTTCAAAAAGCTGTCTGCTGCAGAGGCGTCAGAAAGCGTCTATATGAGGGAAAGGGTTAAAAGTGGACTGCTGCAAAGGCATCTGAAATTGTACTGTCAATGTTGTTTGTGGAGACGTTTAGTCACCTTTAGTGAGTGGCAGTTCCAGTTCTATCAGATATTTTAATTAATAGAATACGATTCTAAGGATGTCATTTCAGGTAATGGCTATTCAAAATGTGATGACCTGCTTGCACTGTGACTTCTTCTGGTTTTAACCCCTCCCCTTTCCCACATACAACTTACCTGCAACACTGAAAACAGTTTCTAGACACACATATGGAAAATCTCTAGTATGAAAGTCAAATATTATTTTAAATAGAGTTGAAGACATTCCAGAAAAAGAAGAAAATCTCTCCTTTTGCCATTAATTTTTTTTTGAAGTGGTCTGCCTTGTCCAGATGCCTCAAAGATTCGTCTGCAGGTTGGGGTTTAGCATTGATTCATGATGGCCAAACTCTAAGAAGAGTAATCTGGCTTTTGCAACTCATTTTTAGCTCTACTGGCCAAAAGCCAGAAGGGCTTATGTCGTGGCGATTTGTCCGTCGTGCGTCCGTCCGTCCGTAAACAATTTCTTGTTAACACGATACAGTCTTCACTTTTGATTGTATCTCAACCAAACTTATACAGTAGTTAGATATCCATGAGAGCTTGGTTCCTTTTGAAAACCAGCCAGATCCGTGAATGACTGGATTATGGCCCTTGAAATGGTCAAAATTGCTATAAAAGAGCTTGTTAACACGATACAGTCTTCACTTTTGATTGTATCTCAACCAAACTTATACAGTAGTTAGATATCCATGAGAGCTCGGTTCCTTTTGAACCAGCCACAGATCTGCCCATGCATGACTGAATTATGGCCCTTGAAATGGTCAAAATTGCTATAAAAGAGCTTGTTAACACGATAGTCTTCACTTTTGATTGTATCTCAACCAAACTTATACAGTAGTTAGATATCCATGAGAGCTCGGTTCCTTTGAAAACCAGCCAGATCCGCCCATGCATGACTGGATTATGGCCCTTGAAATGGTCAAAATTGCTATAAAAGAGCTTGTTAACACGATACAGTCTTCACTTTTGATTGTATCTCAACCAAACTTATACAGTAGTTAGGTATCCATGAGAGCTCGGTTCCTTTCGAAGACCAGCCAGATCCGCCCATGCATGACTGGATTATTTCCCTTGAAATGGTCAAAATTGCTATAAAAGAGCTTGTTAACACGATACAGTCTTCACTTTTGATTGTATCTCAACCAAACTTATACAGTAGTTAGATATCCATGAGAGCTCGGTTCCTTTCGAAAACCTGAATATTGATGACATATTGGTTCCTTTTGAAACAAGCCAGATCAATGCCAGTAGAGCATAGGCCCTCATGGGCCTCTTGTTTATTGTATCTCAACCAAACTTATACAGTAGTTAGATATCCATGAGAGCTTAATTCCTTTCGAAAACAAGCCAGATCCGCCCCATGCATGACTGAATTATGGCCCTTGAAATTGTCAAAATTGCTATAATAGGGCTTGTTAACATGATACAGTCCTTATTTTTGATTGTATCTCAATCAAACTTATACAGTAGTTAGATATCCATGAGAGTTTGGTTCATTTCTAAAAAACGGCCATATCTACCCATGCATGACTGGATTATGGCCCTTGAAATTGTCAAAATTGCTATAATACAGCTTGTGAACACAATAGAGCTTCCATTTACTATCTGATCTTCACCAAACTTAGATGGTATTTGAATATTGATGACATATTGGTTCCTTTTGAAACAAGCCAGATCAATGCCAGTAGAGCATAGGCCCTCATGGGCCTCTTGTTTAATGTATCTCAACCAAACTTAAACAGTAGTTAGATATCCATGAGAGCTTGATTCCTTTCGAAAACAAGCCAGATCCACCCCAGGCATGACTGAATTATGGCCCTTGAAATTGTCAAAATTGCTATAATAGGGCTTGTTAACATGATACAGTCCTTATTTTTGATTGTATCTCAATCCAACTTATACAGTAGTTAGATATCCATGAGAGTTTGGTTCATTTCTAAAAAAACGGCCAGATCTACCCATGCATGGCTGGATTATGGCCCTTGAAATTGTCAAAATTGCTATAATACAGCTTGTGAACACAATAGAGCTTCCATTTACTATCTGATCTTCACCAAACTTAGATGGTATTTGAATATTGATGACATATTGGTTCCTTTTGAAACAAGCCAGATCAATGCCAGTAGAGCATAGGCCCTCATGGGCCTCTTGTTTAGCATTTGAGTTTATATAATTGTTATCACGTTCGTCCGATGTCGTACGTTGTGCATTGTCAACAATTGCGTTGTTAACACTCTATAGGCAATCTTATTGCATCCACTCTTTATGAAATTTATCTGAACATACAACATCATCAATTCTTGTCAAATTTCGCCGAGCCCCGGTAGCTCAGTCGGTAGCGACGCGGGCTGTCAATCCAGGGGTTTGTGAGTTTGAATCCCGGCTCTGCCAACTTTCTTTCCGACAATTGACAAAAGTCAATGCGACATGCATCATTCGTCTTCCACCAATGGGCTAAGTCTATGTGGAAAAGCAGCCAGTTGCTTGGGAAGATTGTTGTGTGTCGTATTGATGTGAGAAAACCAGGAAATGCATGAGTAGGTGAACTGGCCGCCGTGATATAAGTGAGAAATTGTTAAAAACGGCGTTAATCCCCAATCAATCAATCTTGGCCAATTTCGAAACCTGGTCATGCGAGGGGGAAAAAAAAGGGGACTAGTTTGAATTGAAGGAAAATCTTGTTAACGCTCTTGAGGTGGCACTAATAACTTGAGCATGTTGAAAGTTTGTCAGAATTACTGTCTTGTAGATGACATCTAGGCTAGGTTTGAATATAGGTCTTGTCTGGTCAAAAGCTAGTATTCTGATAAACCGTATTGACCCTATTTTATGTGTACTCAGCAGATTGTTTTGAATACCTACAACATTGTGGTCAGGTGATCTTCAGGTCAAATAAGGATATAAGTACATGAAATATATTCCCTTTATCTGCAGCATAGGCTTTCACCCATGTATTTCACACATCTGCAGCAGATGACTTTTTAAAAAACATTGTGAGCAAAGAAAAAATGCTCATAATGAGTAATTTCTTCTTTACCCACAATGTTATTTTACTTAGCCAAACAAAAAATTATGGTTTCATTTATAGAGATTTTCCAAAAATCTTTTTCTAAATTGTCTGCCACATTTTTTCTATGATGGGTAGAGAGTAAGAAAATTGAATTAGCTCTGGTGACAGAGGTGTTGGAATGGAAGCACTGGCTGACCTTGACCTCCACTGATTGCAAGGTCATAACGTTTTGAAAGACAGTTGAGTTTTAAGTGGTCGAGCTTCAGCCTCTCTTACCAATGGTCCCAGGTTCAAACCTTATTGAGGATAAGTTCTGGTTAGGTTTCAAGGCAGCAGAGAGTGATTGGAAAGTCCAGGACACTGAAAGCTTGTTTCACAGTTAATGAAAAATTAATAAGTCGGGTTTTCTTGTGGATATCCATTATGGCATTTTGCAGTTCAGATCTTATCTTATTGATGCATTCTTTGTATATTCATTGCGGCTGGTTAAAATTTCCATTCAAAAAGGTGTAATAAAATTTAACAGTAATTGATGATCTCATATCACATAATAGAGTTTTAACCCTTTCCCTCATGTAGACGCTTTCTGACGCCTCTGCAGCAGACGGCTTTTTGAAAACATAGTGACAAAAGAAGAAATTGCTCAAAACGAGCAATTACTCCTTTTGCCACAATGTTTTCCACTTTAAGTCATAGGTTATCCATCCATTCAATTATAGAGATTTTCTATTTTTCGACAATATTTGTTAAAAGTCGTCTGCTGCAGAATTGTCATATGAGGGAAAGGGTTAAACTATTTGAGTAACTGATGGTTTATGGCAGTCTGATAACAAAGCATAGAGTTGAAACTATCTGGGTCCAATTCCACCAACCTTACTAAGTGCTAAGTAATAATTAAATACTTTAAAACATATTTCATCATTTTTGTTTTCCTAATAAAAATGCCAAAAAGGGTTCATCTATTAACCCATTACTTCACACAGACGACATTTGAGGCCTGCTGTTGCAGACAAGTTTTGAAAACATTGCAATAAAAGATGAAATTGCTCAAAACGAGCAATTTCACCTTTAATTGCAATATTTTCAACTCTTTATCAATTTAAATCTTTTAGGTTTCTAAGATTGGTGAAATTGTTCGTCTGATGATTGTAAAGCAGACGACCTATGAAAAGCCATGTGAAGTAATAGGTTAACAAGTATTTTTTAGTCCGAAAGGTTACTCTTCATGTCAACTTAGGCATAATTACTTGAAAACATTCCATCATTTCTATTTTACAAAATATTAGGATAAACAAAAATTATCAAATATGCTATTAAGTATTTAACCCTTTCCCTCATACAACAATTTTGCAGCAGACGACTTTGAACGTATTTTGTCAAAACATAGAAAATCTCCATAATTGAATGGATAACCTATGACAAAAAGTGGAAAACATTGTGGCAAAAGGAGAAATTGCACGTTTGACATTTGACAAAAGTCATTGCGACATGCATCATTCGTCTTCCACCAATGGGCTAAGTCTATGTGGAAAAGCAGCCAGTTGCTTGGGAAGATTGTTGTGTGGAGTACTGGTTTGAGAAAACCAGGAAACACATGAGTATGTGAACTGGCCGTCGTGATATGACTGAGAAATTGTTAAAAACGGCGTTAAACCCCAATCAATCAAATCAAGCATCTGTGTACAGTACTCATGATTATGACTCCTCAAGTGATCCTCTGTATTGGCAATGACTAATGTAAATCCATGTCAAGAATCAACTTCGGACTCCAATGGACTGACAGCAACGACATTTCCAGGTGAACAGGAATTTGGAAGTATTATAATGATACAGATCTGAAAACATGTTGGAAAAAGGATATACATGTACGTTTATTAATCAATTTAACCCTTTTCCACATACAGACGCTTCCTGACGCCTCTGCAGCAGACGAATTTTGAAAATATTGTGGCAAGACGAGAAATTGCTCATTATTAGCAATTTCTCCTCTTGCCACAATAGTTTCAACTTGATTCAATAATTGTTCTTTCTTTTATAGAGGATTTCCATATATTTTGGCTAAATAGTTTAAAGTTCATCTGCTGCAGATTTGTTGTTTGTGGGAAAGGGAAATTTGTAAGGAAGTTCATTGTACTTTTTTAGTTGTCATGTTTTCAAAACAGAAACCTTAAAAATGTCATGACAGGTAAACAGTTAAACATTTCCCACTTAAAACAAATCTGGAATCTTTGTAAATGAATATGAATATAATATTGTTTAAACTTAAAATAAATATAAGTCTTTAAAAAATAGTTTTCCAATTCAAAATTGATTCACTTGTAATGTATATTTACCTTTATGTCTATATTGTAAATAAATATAAATAAAATATTGTTTATCCCTTTCCCTCATATAGACGCTTTCTGACGCCTCTGCAGCAGACAGCTTTTTGAAAACATAGTGCCACAATGTTTCCCACTTACAGTCATAGGTTATCCATTCAATTATGGAGATTTTCTATGTTTTGACAAAATACTCTCAAAGTCGTCTGCTGCAGAATTGTCGTATGAGGGAAAGGGTTATACTAACAAATCTGATGCAGCTGACTTTGAAAACATCTTGGCAAAATATAGAAAGTATAAATGAAATAATAATTTCTGATTAAAGTTGAGTATGTCCCAAAAGAAGAAACTGTTCATCATGAGCAATTTTTCCTTTTCCCACACTGTTTTATACAGTCGTTTTCATGATGGAAAGGGTTAAGCAAATCAAGCAAATTTTACTTGTGGTGTCAAAAGGGATTCAGTGCAAATTGTTATGTAAAGGGTAAAGAAAATGTTACCATGGTTTTCATGAAAATTTCTAATTGTCACTGCAGTCAAGGCTTCTTTAAAACTTTGAAAGTCTTCATCACTTGCAAAAATAGATTTTAATCCAATTGAACATGAAGGATCACAGCTAAAGCTCTAGATCTTGAGTACTGGAGGAGTCTACTTTGTTGAAGTTCTTCCAAAGTTTGCCGCGCCCCCGACAAAATATGATTTAGGTGCTCAGAAGAGTCTTGTGGGGATATGTTCTGGGTACCAAAAACAGTGGCTAAGCACAAGATATTATCTAAATAGTCCCAAATATTCCTGGCATCTGGAGCTCTCTCCCTAACACTTGAGAGTGCATTGCATGAGGCTGCAGGATGCATTTTCGTTTTTGTTTTTTGGTCATGAAAGAAAATGAGAAAATCATGAAATTGTGTAATTGATAATCGGCTAACATGTGAGATCAAGGAATGTGACTTTTGGTAATGATAACAGTTTGAGTTTAATCCTTTCCCACATACGAGAAATCTGCAGCAGTGGACTTTGAACACATCTCGGTTCAAATTGGGAAAATCTTTATAAATAAAAGCATGATTATTGAAAGAGTTGAAAACATTTTGGAATTTCTCCGTTTGCAACAATGTTTTCAACAGTTGATTGCTGCAGAGGCGTCTGTTTGTAGGAAAGGGTTACATTAAATGATTAGTTGATATGCCATTTTTGAACTTGGCCTAATTGGATTAATGGATGAATTTTCGTTAAAACTTATTACATCTTAATTAACACTTTCATTTCTGAATTTTTTAACTTTCTATTTGGATCTCACAGTCCATATCCAATTTTAGGAATATCAAGATAAAAATGTTGAGTTTGGCAACAGTATAGAGCCTGGTTAACTCTTTCCCTCTTACGACAATTTTTCTGCAGCAGATGACTTTGAACATATTTTGTCAAAAAATGTAAAATCTGTATAATTGAATGGAATAACCTATGACTAAAAGTGGCAAACATTGTGGAAAGGAGAAATTTCTTGTTATATGTGAGTTATCTCTTCCCTTGGTGTGCTATTTAACCCTTTCCCTTATATAGACGCTTTCTGTCGCCTCTGCAGCAGACAGCTTTTTGAAAACATAGTGACAAAAGAAGAAATTGCACAAAACGTGCAATTTCTCCTTTTGCCACAATGTTTTCCACTTTAAGTCATGGGTTATCCATTCAATTATAGAGATTTTCTATTTTTTGACAAAATACGTTCAAAGTCGTCTGCTGCAGAATTGTTGTATGAGGGAAAGGGTTAAGAGTCATCTACTTATAGGACACATCAGTGCCCGAAACTATAAAACTCTTAAAACGTTCTCCGTGCTCAGAAATCAACTCCATGCTCCAAATAAGACTTTTGATTGGTCTATTTCGAGAATGAATTTGCTTCTGACCAATCGGATACTTCAGCACAAATTCTGAGTACAGATTAAACTTTTATAGTTTTAGGGCCAGAGGACAATACTGAAACACATCTGGAGAATCAGAAGCGTGAATTTTTATTCCAATTTGGAAATCTTATGGGGTAATTGTGTGCTTCCTTTTTGGAGTTATCTCCCTTAACAGGCAATAGTATAAAATTGGAGAATAAGTTCCACATACCCCTTTCCTCATACAACCAATCTGCAGCAGACGACTCTGAAAAACATCAAGACAAAATTATGGAAAACCGCTTGAAACCTTTCCCACATGTAACAAATCTGCAGCAGACAACTTAGAAAAGCATTTTGGCAAAAACATGATAAAACTCCATAATTGAGAGTATAATTATTAAATAAAGTTGAAAGCATTGTGGCAAAAGGAGAAATTGCTCATCATGAGCAATTTCGCCTCTTGTAACATGTTTTCAAAAGTCGTCTGTTTAAGAAAGGCATCAAAAAGCATCTGTATGTGGGAAAAGGTTAAATAAAGCATCCCCTTGGGAGTGGGAGACCACCGGGGTTCGATCCCAGGTCTGGCCATACCATAGACTTTGAACTATGGCAGTATTGGGCTCACTGGGTTGAAGAGACAGTCTAATGACTGATGCGTCTGTGTGCCGGCTAAAAACGAAAGGAAGTACTGGTAAATTAGCCATGAAACACAGAGACACAACTGACATACTGGTAAATTAGCCATGAAACACAGACACAACTTTCATACTGGTAAATTAGCCATGAAACACAGACACAACTGACATACTGGTAAATTACCCATGAAACGCAGAGATACAACTGACATACTGTTAAAAACAGCGTAAAACACTAATCAAACAAGTGAAAGCTAAATCATTGCTCTTTAACCCAATACTTCACACAGACGACATTTGACGCCTGCTGTTGCAGACGACTTTGAAAACATTGCAATAAAAGGTGAAATTGCTCACCTTTTATTGAAATATTTTCAACTCTTTATCAATATAAGTCTTTCAGTTTTCTAGATTGGTGAAATTGTTCGTCTGATGATTGTAAAGCAGACGACCTTTGAAAATCCATGTGAAGTAATGGGTTAATGTGGCAAAAAAAACCGGGGACAATTTTTCCTTTTGACATAATATTTTAAAAAGTTGTCTGTGGTAATTGCAGTCAAACTGTGGCTGCATGTGGGCAGTATGTTATTCATGCATCAAACTTATTAACATTTCAGGTAAAGTGTTTGTTGGTATGAGACTGACAGTAACAAAAGTTAAGAGAGGATCTGAGCTGTTATATTTCATTGCATCTGCCATTGGTAAGTGTTCATTTTTAGCTCATCTGTGTTTTGAAGAAAAAGAAGTCGGGCTATTGTGGTACCTTTGGTATCTGCGTAGTTGTCACAAAACTTGGCCCTTACCTCATAACTAAAAAATAGTTGAACATATTCAAATGAAACTTTGTACACCTGTTCCTAAAAACAATATGCATGTCTATACCAGGTCACATAACTGATAACCCTGTTCCACATACAGACTACTTTCTGATGCTTTTGCAGCAGAAGACTGAAAATATTATGGCAACAGGAGAAATTACTCATAATGCAAAAAGATCTGGAGAATAACCCATTTCCAAATACAACAAATCTGCAGCAGATGTCGTTGAAAATATTAAGTCAAAAACATTAATGATATCTATCAATGAAGGTATGAAAAGTTGAAAACATTCTTGCTAAAGGAGAAATTAATCGCCTAGAGCAATTTATTTTCTCTCTCAATGTTTTCAAAAGTTGTCAGCTGCAGAGGCGTAAAAAGGTGTCCTTATGTGGGAAAAGTTATTGGAAGCCGCCAGGAGGCGGCTTCCTGTAGGGATGCTTAGAAATTTCGGACAAGGAGAATCTTTAGACATGCCAGCGTGACCATATATATTTATTTCTCTTTGTCCTTACTAAGTACATTAATTTAAGGTAATGACTTTTAAAACATCCCTTTTACACTCTATATATATGTGTGAGTTTTACAAATTAAAAACTAAGGCCAGTATATTAATTGAATGTATATACATTTTTATTTAAGCGAAATTCATACTGTATCTAGTCTAAACAGTAAAATAGAGAACCCTTCTATTGAATTGGTAAATGTAGTCTGGTTCCTTACATCCTATGATATATTACGCAGTAATTAGACGAAGAAGCCACGTCCCGTATTCACTAAACTTTTCAATTTAGATTTTTGACTAAATCTAAATCTTAGTATTTAGTCCACGTTTTAGATTTAATCCGTATTCACCAACGCGTTTTAAACCAATCTCAATTTAGTCTAGTTTGTAAATTTTCGTAAGCGGCCACGCAGCGAGGCTGGTCCGAATCAAGTTAGGAGCTAAAATAAAAGACAGTGCCATTCATCTGTAGTCTATTTATAGATTTTCATTTTTATCGTAATTTCACATACATTTTTCATTTGCTTTGCTTTTAATAATCTGATTTTCATGTTCAATACATACTTGATTCAAAGTTAACTTTGAGTACAATTGTCATCGCAAAATGCTAACATGAAAAGATTTAAACCACAGAAATATCTGTTTCAAGATCAATTTAGTTCTTTTTCGCTGTTGCAGTTTCACATTCATGAATATCGCGGTAAACATGTTATCAGTTTATTTTGCCTAGCCGACAACATGTTTTATCACGGATGCGATGTGAACATCCAGAAAACTTAAATGAAATGAAATCTTCTGGTTCTTACAAGCAAAGTGTGATCGGATTAACTGAACTGTATTTAACTTATCACTGTAAATGTAGACAACAGTATTTCAACTCTTATATCAACTGGTAAATTTAAAGTTTGAGAAATAAATTCATGCACTGGTTTAACATTTTCAAAAAAATTGAAACTAGTTCCTATGTTAAGCCTTTCCCACGTACAACAGATATGTAGCACATTAAGTAAAAGTTTGAACATCTTGCTAAATGAAGGTTTAATTTATGGACATAAAGTAGAAAACATTGTAGGAAAAGGATAAATTCCTCGTGATCAATTTCTCTTTTTGTCACAATGTTTTCAAAAGTCGCTGCAGCTCTTGTCAGTCTTTCAGATTAAGTGTACATTGAAATACGTTTCCCTGATTTTCTGAATGCTTATCACGACACGAGTTCACATCAGTTTCGTCAACTCGAGATTGTTTGTTCTTAATCTGACAGCTTTGATTTTCAATTGCTCAATTTGCCACAATAATTTCAACTCTTTTCAATTATCTTACTATCATTTATAGAGATTTTCTATGTTTTGTACTTGATGATTTTAAAGTCTGTCAGGGTAAACATCATTGAAATCATTGTGGCAAAAGGAGAAATTGCTCATAATGAGCAATATCTGAATTTGCCACAATAATTTCAACACTTTTCAATTATCATACGATCATTTATAGAGGTTTGTTATATTTTTTACTTGATAATTTCAAAGTCATCTACTGCAGATTTGTTTTATGTGGGAAACCCTTATCCACTATTATGACTTACCGATACAAACGAAAAACAGATTTTCTGTGTGTCAGCATTATTTGATAAAACATCTGAACAGGGCTTATGTGTTCAATACAAATAGTTGATTGTTTTTGGTACTAATTTAAATTTATTATAACCTCTTGTCCATTTATCTTTAGTATTATATGTCACTTTTCATGATCAGTTTAACTCTAAATTATCTCATTCACTTAAAACACAGACCCTGCCAGGTTAAATATCCTACATAAAACTTATATCTTCAATAACCGATATCAGCATTACTGACTACAGATTAAATTGTTCTGATGCTTTCTGCAGATATATTTTTAAATAACCTACAAAAACATTCAAATGATTTCTCTAGAGCCAAATTTGATCAATTTAGAAAGCCACGATGCAAGTAGGCCGATTCCGACATTCATGGGCCTCTTGTCTACTGATACAATGGCCTTAAACAGACTTTATTTTAATTTTAAGAAAATACATATTAAACCGGAAAGTATGTAAAAGTAGAATTTTATCTCTGATAATCACATACTTCATCCTGTTTACCCTTTCTCATATACAACAAATCTGCAGCAGACAACTTTGAAAACAACAAGGCAAATATGTGGAATATAAAATAAAAGTTCAATAATTTAATTGAGTTGAAAACATTGTGGCAAAAGGAGAAATTGCTCTTTTTGTATTTAAAAGACGTCTGTATGTTGGAAAGGTTTAATCTTTTCCCATATAAATACAGATCTCTGAAAACATTGATCGATCAAGGAAAAATTGCTCAAAATGAGTAATTTCCATTTTTCCTACAATGTTTTTGACATTTCATGAAAATTATGAGTGTGTATTGCAGTTTTTTACCACATAACATATCAAAGCAATCATCTCTGAAAAAGAGCACTTTGGGGGGAAAAGATGAAATTATTGTGAGTTTTCCTTTAAGACATTTAACCCTTTCCCACCTGCAGATGGATTTTGTTGCATATGCAGCAGAAAGCTTTCTTTAAACATATAGTGGCATTTTGCCATAAATGTTAATTCAATAATCAAATTTTCATTTGTCAAATTCTTGGAGGTTTTTGTGGCGATTGGTTGACAATCGCCACAGTGCTACCAAAACAACAACAACGAAAAAAAACTTATATAGTCGGTTTTGAACAGTCGGTTGGATATTTCTGCAAAGGCAATTTACTCACTTCCGTTAAACCGCCATATATATATATAGTTCCATCAATGATGCAGGCACACGATTAATAATGATAATGTTAGTGCTACTTTGATACCGGATTGGTACTAATATTTGAGATTTACCGAGAAAATATCTAAATAGAGTTAAACTATTTACATATTAGCTTTCTTCATGTTTGGGCAGATAATAAATATCATCGCGCGTCTTGGGTACGGTATGCAGAGCTGTGCCTCGTTCTATTTTTACTGTAGTCAACCGTAACCTTTTGACCTTTAACCTGGTTCGGCCTGAGGGTAAAATATTACCGTGTTTACAGGAATTGGTTGTACTCTGAAAGCACCTCGCCAAAATAAAACGGCCAATTAACTTCTTTTGTAATTTCTGAAAATACCTACGAGTTTAACAATTATGGTCCGTAAAAAGTGCTTATTTCGTACCTGGTCCCGTTTTCAATAACATTGCAACATTGGGCGAGTTCGGATGGGCTTCTCTAGGATAGAGAACTGTACGTCATGTCTAAATATAAATTCAGAAAACATGCGCACTTATGCTTTCCATCTGAACGGTGTTTCCTCGTCTTAGTAGTAAACCATTCGGAACTACTCGGGTAATACCGTAATCCTTCATCATCCATTGGTGAAGCAATTCCGAATGAGTAATAAACATCGTTGGTCGCCATTTTGAAATGCTAGTAACCCCAGGCTTGAGGTGGGTTATTAGGATTCGGGTCAAAAGGTCAAAATGACGTCACTAAGGTTAAAAGTATCACCGTTCACATGGATTCCGAGTGCACTCGGGCTGTTCTCGGATCCCATCCGAACTCGCCCATTATAGAGTGGCATAGGCTAAAACGCAAATAAATAAATAAAGTCGGCTCACGAAAACAACATGACTGTCACAAAAACAACGTTTTATTTGACAATAAATCACATGTATTCATAAGTTTTCTAATTATTTACTTAAAAGCATGTGCACAAACATATAACGATGAATTTTAAAAGTATGTAATAGTTTTTTTTTGTACTAATTACGCGAAATAGAAAAATTAGTGAGTGGCGTAGGCTAAAACGCAAATAAATAAATAAAATCGGCTCACAAAACAAGTCGGCTGCCGCGAATTCAACTTTGCTTACGACTTTTAATCCCATATTACCATATTTTGGTTGTTACGAAAACAACTTTTTATAGTTGTATGTCTTCATAATTTTTGAATTAGGAACAAATGATTGATTAACATTTTTTTAGAAAAGATATTGTCCTACGAAAATGACATTTTCTCACAACGTTTTCAACTCTTACAGTGTTCTATCAGCGATCATTTTCTCACAATGTTTTCAACTCTTCACTATTCTATCATTATTTTCTCACAATGTTTTCAACTCTTCACTATTCTATCATCATTTTCTCACAATGTTTTCAACTCTTACAACTGTTCTTCTCACAATGTTTTCAACTCTTCACTATTATATCATCATTTTCTCACACTGTTTTCAACTCTTCACTATTCTGTTATCATTTTCTCACAATGTTTTCAACTCTTCACTATTCTATCATCATTTTCTCACAATGTTTTCAACTCTTACAACTGTTCTATCTTACATTGTGATAAAATGAGAAATTTCTCATTTTCTCACAATGTTTTCTACTCATACAAATGCTATATCTTACATTGTGAAAAAATGAGAAATTTCACATTTTCTCACAATGTTTTCAAGTCATACAAATGCTATATCTTACATTGTGATAAAATGAGAAATTTCACATTTTATCACAATGTTTTCAACTCATACATATTCTCACAATGTTCCAACTCTATCAACAAACAATAGCCGGTGTGTAGAACACCCGGTGAGACCTTTATTAGTCGCCGGGCAGAAGCCCGCGACTTCTATTTTTAATAGCTTTTCGGAAATCACATGGGAGGAGAAGTTATTATTAGGAAAAACCAAATTTAAATGTCTTGAACATATTACAATTGCGTTTGTTTAAAAACACTAAGTTATGACACATCTAAAATGAAATAAATATTTCGATGTTTTAAGTATTAGTAGTTTTTTTATTTTGACTCGCATCTCTTTTTTGGGGTTTTATTTACAAAGACAAAACCGTCCCCATGAGACTTGCAGCAAGTAGACTGTTATGTGTCAATATCAAGTAAAAATCGCGTCGAATTCTCCTTTAAAATAGCAATCTTAACTTGCTGAATGTTATTTTCATGTTCAAAGAGATGTCTTGATTTGTGAGGAATTCATTTTTTAATGTTTATCCATGTGTATCTAAAATATGAACTGTTTCTAAGCTAAAACTGTTGATCGCGTGACTCGCGAATACCAACTGCGTAGGTCAATCTCCTTTGCAGAGAGCCGTTCTTTACACTCACTTACAAATAGTAAATTATAGGTGATTTAAAATGTTTATTTGATTCGAAACAAATGAAGAAAAGAACAAACCGAGATAAAACTGGTTTTAATAGAAAAATGACTTTTTATCGAACACTCTCTGCTTATAAAGAGAGTTTCAAGAACGACACCTCTGCGAAGAAAAATGTAGGTCACGAATCGGGTCTTTCGTACAAAATTATTTCGTCCTTGACAATTGTAAATGTGTCATTAAATTCCCTAAAGGCATATTGCTTCCGATCTGCATATTGGTATGCATCATTGACACAAGGGCGCTCATCATAATATAATTTTAAAACATGAGTAGTTTGTTATTTTCATTATAAAAAAGGAAGGAAAGAATTACAATAAATTAACATGTTGTAGGGCTCAGTTTATGTTCGAAATTAAGTTTAAATTATACAACAATTTCAATGAGATTTAACTGTTTAGCTGATATTATATTTCAAAGGTGGTCTTATTTGTAAATATTGGATTACATTTCATCATTTGTTAAGGTATGATATAATTAGGATGCCCAGCTAATATCATTTTGAGAAAAAGAGAAAACTCATGTCTTCAGCGATTTAACCCTTATCTCATTGTTTTAAAAGTAAATTGCTGCAAAGGTGTCCAATGTTGACTTTAATAGGGGAAACATAAACTGACGTGATATATTGCATGCAAATCTTAAATTGTCTGTTTTGTGGTTTTATTGATAAATGATAGAATTCAAATATTCTGACAAACATCTTGAAAAGTGTATGTGGAATTCACAAATCTTATAATTGTTCCTTAATGAAAGCACTATATACATACTAAGACTAATGATTTTCAAGATTACTCATTTCCATTACTGTGTATGATCAATAATTAGTTGGCTGTGTGTATGGTCAACCTACTTTGGAATGGAGATTGATCATAAACAATGAAAGGCTTCAATTATCATTCACTTCGTTGACAAAACAATGCAAGTTATGATACATTTTCACTTGACCCCACCCCTGATGTTCCAATATGCCCCTAAGTTGATAACTGTTTATTCAACTACTATAATGTTAGTGTTATGCATAACTGCAGTATGCATTTCCGGCGACATTGATGCGTTGCATCAACTTTCTCTTGTGAGTCATATTAAAAGTTGTTTTCGGTATCTAGCTATACCGACCTAAAAACGGGAAGCTGGAATTTTATCAAATCTGGAAATTCTGAAAGGTTTTTATAAATATTATAAACGCTTTGTAGTTGTTGCAATATATGAATACGATCGCCACTACAGTGCCATTGGCGCTTTGATTGCTCTTGTTGTTGTGGAAATTATCTGCTACAAATTGTATGTGGGAAAGGGTTTAAAAAAATAACAACCAAAATACAACCACACACACTTATCCACCACATCTTTAGATTTTTAGTTTTCCCTCATAAAAGGCAAAAACTTCATATTTTATGAAATATTGCTAAAAAGATAAATATTTTGGGTAAATAAGAAATTTGCTCACTAGGGTTGGTATCTTTGTTCTAAAACTCTTCCTTTCCAAGAACTTCAGAATTAACCCTTTCCCACATTCAACTAATCTACAGCAGACAAATTTGAATGTATATCAGTTAAAATGTAAAATATCTTCATAAATGACAGTATTATTATTGAAAAGCCCTGAAATCATTGTGGCAAATGGAGATTATTGCGCATTTTTAGCAATAACACCCTTTGCCACAATATTTGCAAAAGTGTTCTGCTTCAGAGAAATCAGAATCCGTCTGCAAGTGGGGATGGGTTGAAAAAAACTTTATCCCTCTTAATTCTGACAACTCGCCTCATTCGCCGTTATTTTATGATAAGTTGTTTCTGCTACAATTACAGCCTGGAACAACAGACAAAGAGGTTATACTGCACATGTGTGCAGGCTGATCTTGGGCATGAATTGTTAGCAAAGTTCATGTTGTTTAAAATTGTTTAATGACATTTGTTAATGTTGTTTTAAGTAAAAAGAAAAAGCAAGAGAAGAGAAATAATAAATGCAACCCTTTTCAATATATGTAACATAATTATATGCAGCAGACAGCTTGAGAAACATCGATACAAAAATAAAGAAAATCCTCATATAACCCTTTCCCTCATATAGACGCTTTCTGACGCCTCTGCAGCAGACGGCTTTTTGAAAACATAGTGACAAAAGAAGAAATTGCACAAAACATGCAATTTCTTCTTTTGCCACAATGTTTTCCACTTTTTGTCATAGGTTATCCATTCAATTATGGAGATTTTCTATGTTTTGACAAAATACGTTCAAAGTCGTCTGCTGCAGAATTGTCGTATGAGGGAAAGGGTTAAATATGTATAATGGTTGAATAGAGCTGAATACATTCAGACAAAAGTAGAAATTGCTCATTATGAGCATTTACGTTTTCTTAACCCTTTCCCTCGTACAACAATTCTGCAGCAGACGACTTTGAACAATTTCTTCTTTTGTCACCATGTTTTCAAAAAGCCGTCTGCTGCAGAGGTGTCAGAAAGCGTCTATATGAGGGAAAGGGTTAAAGTTTATATAATGCAGATGTGTCAAAATGCATCTGTAAGTGGTAAAGGGCCAAGGAACTTAAGTATTAAAGTGATTGTCAATGGATAGACTATTGTTATGAGTAAAGTTTAATGTAAAAATTTCAAATTTTATAACTCATTGTAATTGTACCAGGAAAATGATATCCACCGAACTTAAGAATTAAAGTGATTGTCAATGGATAGACTATTGTTATGATGAAAGTTTAATGTAAAAATTTCAAATTTTATAACTCATTGTAATTGTACCAGGAAAATGATATCCACCAATTCCGCAGGTATGTTATGTGTTTATTTGAATAATAAGAAAGTTTGATCTGTAATTGCTCAAAATTGTATATTCTTGAACATTTCTCTTCTCAAGAGACTTCGAAGAAATCTGTTAACCCTTTCTCCCACTTGCGGGCCCATTTTGACGCATCTGCAGCAGACATCATTTGAAAAAATTGCGGCAAATGGGAAAACTACTCCTTTCACCATATAGGACTTCTGTTTTCCACTTTATGCAATAATTATACCTTCAATTACGTAGGTTTTCAATATATTTGCTAAGATGGTTTTAACCCTTTCCTTCATACGACAATTCTGCAGCAGACGACTTTGAACATATTTTGTCAAAAAATAGAAAATCTCCATAATTGAATGGATAACCTATGTCAAAAAGTGGAAAACATTGTGGCAAAAGGAGAAATTGCACGTTTTGTGCAATTTCTTCTTTTGTCACTATGTTTTCAAAAAGCCGTCTGCTGCAGAGGCGTCAGAAAGCTGCAGAATTGTTTTATGAGGAAAAGGGTTAACACTGGTTTTAAAAAATGTTCAGTCCCATCACGGTGGCCAGTTCATCTACTCATGTGTTTTCTGGCTTTCTCACACCAGTACTACACACAACATTCTTTCCAAGAAATTGGCTACTTTTCTACATAGACTGTTAGCCCATTGGTGGAAGACGCTTGTCACAGTGACTTTTTATCAAACTTCGGAAATAATGTTGGCTGAGCTGGGGTTCGAGCTTACAACCCCTGGATTGACCGCTCGCATCGCTACCGACTGATCTACCGTGGCTCGGTGTGAGTTCATAAGAAACTGGTTTTTTAGCTCTACTGGCCAAAGGCCAGAAGGGCTTATGTTGTGGCGATTTGTCCGTCGTCCGTGCGTGCGTGCGTGCGTGCGTCCGTAAACAATTTCTTGTTAACACGATACAGTCTTCACTTTTGATTGTATCTCAACAAAACTTATACAGTAGTTAGATATCCATGAGAGCTCGGTTCCTTTCGAAAACCAGCCAGCGTGCGTGCGTCCGTCCGTCCGTAAACAATTTCTTGTTAACACGATACAGTCTTCACTTTTGATTGTGTCTCAACAAAACTTATACAGTAGTTAGATATCCATGAGAGCTCGGTTCCTTTCGTAAACCAGCCAGATCCGCCCATGCATGACTGGATTATGGCCCTTGAAATGGTCAAAATTGTTATAAAAGAGCTTGTTAACACGATACAGTCTTCACGTTTGATTGTATTTCAACCAAACTTATACAGTAGTTAGATATCCATGAGAGCTCGGTTCCTTTCGAAAACCAGCCAGATCCGCCCATGCATGACTGGATTATGGCCCTTGAAATGGTCAAAATTGCTATAAAAGAGATTGTTAACATGATACAGTCTTCACTTTTGATTGTATCTCAACCAAACTTATACAGTAGTAAGATATCCATGAGAGCTCGGTTCCTTTCGTAAACCAGCTAGATCCGCCCATGCAAGACTGGATTATGGCCCTTGAAATTGTCCAAATTGCTATAATTGAGCATGTGAACACAATAGAGGCTCCATTTACTATCTGATCTTCACCAAACTTAGATAGTAGTTAAATATTGATGAGAGCTTGGTTCCTTTTGAAAACCAGCTAGATCCGCCCATGCAAGACTGGATTATGGCCCATGAAATTGTAAAAATTGCTATAATACAGCTTGTGAACACAAAAGAGCCTCCATTTACTATCCGATCTTCACCATACATACATGCTCTGGATTGAAAATGACCAAAGAACCATACCAGTAGAGCATAGGCCCTCATGGGCCTCTTGTTTAAATCTTCTGTAACCACTTTCTGGCAAAGAAGTTGAGCTAGATCGAGCCGCACGGATGTACTTGTTGATCTGGATGTTCACTGGTCGCAAATGCTTTTTAACCCTTTCCCTCATACGACAATTCTGCAGCAGATGATTTTGGACATATTTTGTCAAAAAATAGAAAATCTCTATAATTGAATGGATAACCTATGACTAAAAGTGGAAAACATTGGCAAAAGGAGAATTTGCTTGTTTTGAGCAATTTCTTCTTTTGTCACTATGTTTTCTTAAAGCGGTCTGCTGCGGAGGCGTCAATAGGAGGGAAAAGGTTAAATAAGGGATTTCCTTGAGCCTGGCTCATTTATATTTTGATGTGTCTTGGAGATGACTTTTGAGAATACTGTTAAAAAGAGGGATTGGTAAATGTTTGTTCTACTCTATATTCAACTAACTGAGATATCCTAATTTTTCTAATTTACAAAAAATTGTCAAAATGAGTCTGTTTGAGGGAAAGTGAAAACATCGTGACGAAAGGAGAAATTGCTCAAAACAAGCAATTTCTCCTTTTGTAACAATGTTTTCAACTTTTTTCAGTAATTACACCTACAATTTTAGAGATTTCCCATATTATTGAGGAGACATTTTCAATATTGTACAACTCTACTGCAGATTTTCTGTATGTGGGAAAGGGTTAAACACAGATAGGGTTGAGGGTTTTTAAACTCAGGTAAAAAGGGCTACCTAAGATTATAGTTTATAAAAGCCGTTACCAGGGTACTATACTAATATCTATATTTATATTTACTCAATCATTGAAAGATTTCCTGTTTCACCTTTATGTGCCTATCTATTTAGGGGGCTTTAGGGAAATAAGACAAAAGTGGCCGCAGGGAAGGTTTATTTCAGGTAGGTTTTTGTTAACATTCTGTCTCTGTTTACTGTATATATTGTTAACCCTTTCCCACATATAGATGCTTTCTGACGCCTCTGCAGCAGACGACTTTTAGAAAACATTCTGTCAAAAAGAGAAATTGCTCAAAAGAATTAATTTCATCTTTTGCCATAATATTTTCAACCTTTTTTCAGTGATTATACCAACATTTTTAGTGATTTTTTGTGTTTTTCCCTAGATAATCGTACAAAGTCGTCTGCTGCAGATTTGTTGTATTTGGGAAAGGGTTAATCGTTATATCCTATTATATTTCGAGAGTCATCTGCTTTGTACTATAGAAGCATATTTTGGAGACTTTAAGGATTTAAAACATAATTGGAAAAGGAGAAACAATTTCACTATGTTTTTCAAAAGAAGTCTGTTGAAAATGGTGTCATTGTCATGTTTCATGGTAAGTGTTAAATTAATGGCTGTAGCATTTGAATTAAATGAAAAAAATGATAAAAAAAAGTCTGTTGAGAAGGTGTCTATAAATGTCATGTTTCATGGTAAGAGTTAAATTAACGGCTGTCGCATTTGAATTAAATGAAGAAAATGATAACAAAAAACTTGGGGAAGTTTTAAATATAGCTTTTATATGATGCTAAACAACGCGGGATAAGCAAAAATGAATTTCAAAATTCATCTGAAACAAAGTGGAAAAAATAAAAGAAATTGCTCCAAAATTTCAAAACCATATTTCCAATAAATGAGATAGTGCAATATACTCCAAATACATTTCAAAAGCACACAAATCTTTATCCTATAACCCTTTCCCTTTCTTATGCCGTTGCTGCGCAGACAGCTTTTTGAAAAAATAGTGACAAATGGAGAAATTGCTCATTTTGAGCAAAAATGTTTTCCACTTTTAGACATAGGTTATCCATTCAATTAGATTTTCTATTTTTTGACAAAATATTTTAAAAGTCGTCTGCTGCAGAATTGTTGTATGAGCGAAAGGGTTAAAATTCTACAAATCTGCAGCAGATGACGTTGAAAACATCTATGCAAAAAATATGGAAATTATCTGCAATCGAATCTACAATAAATTGAATACAGTTCAGAAACAATGTGGCAAAAGTAAAATGCCTGCTGCAGATGTGTTAACCCTTTCCCTCATATAAACGCTTTCTGACGCCTCTGCAGCAGACGGCTTTTTGAAAACATAGTGACAAAAGAAGAAATTGCACAAAATGTGCAATTTCTCCTTTTGCCACAATGTTTTCCACTTTTTGTCATAGGTTATCCATTCAATTATGGAGATTTTCTATGTTTTGACAAAATAAGTTCAAAGTCGTCTGCTGCAGAATTGTCGTATGAGGGAACGGGTTAAAACACATATTTTATCTAGCAATGGTTATAAATACTGCAAAATAACATTGGAAGCTTCTGTTCTTTGGTAACAGCTGCTTCATGGTTGATCGGGTCTGAAAAGAAATTCTGTTTGAAGTTTCGGAAGAAGCTTTTGGGTGTAAATGTTTAAATAAATGAAAAGGACGCCAATCATTGTGAAGATATATTAAGGTAAATATGGAACCCTATTCAAGAGATTTTGAAAGGATTTTAAAAATCACCATAGAAATCTTAAAGGATTTTATTTACCCCCCCTTTACCTTTCATGAATTTAATGATTTGTATTTACCCTTTCCCACATAAAAGAAATCTGCAGCAGACGACTTTAAAATTATCTAGACAAAATCATAATGAGCAATTTCTCCTTTTGTCACACTGTTTTCAAAAGTTTGTATGTGGGAAAGGGTTAAATTTGGTTTTCTGATATGTCATATCCCTTTTCAACATACAGACATGGATGCATCTGGAAATATCAGGTGCTAAATAGCACTTCCAGTAGTATCTGCAGCAGACAACTTTTGCCACAGTGTTGTTAGCTTAATTAAAAAAAACTTTGATTAACAGAAATTTTCTAGATGTTTTCAGTCTTCTACAGCAGAATTGATGCATGTTGGAAAGGATTAGATCAAACGATTAATGCAAAGTTGTTTGCTGCAGAATTGGTGCGTGTCGGAAAGGGTTAGCGCTTTCAAGGCGGGCTCTCTAGGCACTACACCAACATAGATGGTTGGGAAAGACTTGGTATAAGACAAAAATGTTCGAAATTTAAACTGAAGGCAAAATCCACTTTTGCTCAGTTGCTTTTTAAAAGCTATGTTTTGCCTTTGCCCTTATATGGATAGCTGTTAACCCTTTCCCACATATAGACACTTTTTAACGCTTCTGCAGCAGACGACCTTTGAAAATGTTGTGGCAAAAGGAGAAATAATTGCTCAGTTTGAGCAATTTCTTAACTAGCAATTTTGTCTTTTCAACTCTTTTCAGTAATTATACCTTCATTTTCAGAGAATTTTCAAAAGAAATCTAGATGTTTTCAAAGTCGTCTGCTGCAGATATGTCGTATGTTGGAAAAGGTTAATCAGAAATCTACTGTTGAAATGGCCAATTTTCATTTTTCCACACTATATCAACTCTGTATCAAAGATAAACTTTCGAATTTCTAGACCTAGACAAATTCTTTTCATAAGCTGTGACTCTAAAACCTTTCCCGCATACAGCAGGCAACTTTGTTAACATCTCTTCAAAAAAATTGAAAACTCGGGATAATTGAAACTCAATTAAATTATTGAATAGAGGGGTAAACATTGTGGCAGAAGGAGATATTGCTCATCATGAACAACTTTTCCATTTGCAACAATGTTTTCATAACTCATAGCTACATCAAAATGCATCTGCATTTGAAAAGGGTTAAACAAATCCTAAATGTTTGATGTCGTAGGATAAAGGTTTTGATAGTGTAAGGTTTCAATGTGACCCCAAACTTGGGCATTGTAAGTTGAAAAGTTACATACTTGAACAAAAGGGTCCTTGCTTCTTGTCATTCAGAAATGGTTGTACACACAGATTTAATGTTTATTTTTTGTACGGCTGCAGACTTTTGTATCTGTTTGATATAAAAGAAGCTTTCTAGGGGCTATACTGCCTTTGTTGTGTATCTTTCAACCTCATTTCCTTTTAAAAATCTTCCACATACAACAAATGTAACCCTTTCCCATCTGCAGACGCAGTTTGACACATCTGCAGCAGACGACTTATGATCACTTTACATGTATTGCAAAAAGAGAAAATCGTTCATCATGAGTAAATTCTCCTTTTGCCACAATCTGTATTCCTCTATTCAATATATTTTATAACTTTGCCTGTCTGCTGCAGGTGTGTTGTATGTGGGACTTTAAGGTTTAACCCTTTCAATAAACAACAAATAAAATAACTGAAAATATTTTTGTCAATAAAAGAAAGTTTTGTTAGTGTTAAAAAAAATACATTGTGGCTAAAAGAGAAATGTTCATTATAAGCAATTTACTCCTTTTGCAACAATGTTTTCAAAAGTCATCAGAATGATACAAATGCATCTGGGCTGAACACCATATTGCCACTATAACCCTCATTTAGTGAAATTTGTAACTCACAGGTAGAAAGGAAATTACAAGTATATCATTCTGTCAAATAATCAAATAAGCAAAGGTGATGCCTATCTCTTTTCCACATATATAAATGCAGTTTGATGCCTCTGTAGCAGACAACGTTCTTAAACATTGTGACAAAAGGAGTAATTTCCACTTTTACCACAGTGTTTTCAACTGTGTTCAATTATCATACTTCATTTTCAGAGAATTTTCATATTTTTGCCAAGATGTTTAAAAACGGTAGTAATGGCTGCCCTCCTTGGCGCTCAGTGGTGCGGGGTTAGCATTTTGACTGACTGGCTTGTGTCAGGATAAATGGAACAGTTGTACTAAGGTAACCTACCCAGGCAACGTCTTGATATAACTGAAATATTATTGAAAGCGGTGTAAAACGCCAAACGATAAACCAAGATATTTTTAAAGTTCTCTGAAGCAGGTTTGTTGTATGTAAGAAAGGGCTACAAGTAACTCTGGTTGTTTGATTAGTGTTTTATGTGATTTTCAACAATATTTCAGTTACATCACTGGCATTTCCTGTGTTATTTTACAAGCACTATATAAACTTGACACCAATGTATCAGTTGCAATGATATTCAGATGAACCGGAGCACCAAGGAGTGAAGCCATTTTACTATGTTACTTTTAAAGTCTTTTGTTTGACCCTTTCCCTCATACGACAAATCTGCAGCAGACGACTTTGAACGTATTTTGTCAAAACATAGAAAATCTCCATAATTGAATGGATAACCTATGACAAAAAGTGGAAAACATTGTGGCAAAAGGAGAAATTGCACGTTTTGTGCAATTTCTTCTTTTGTCACTATGTTTTAAAAAAGCCGTCTGCTGCAGAGGCGTCAGAAATTGACCAGACCAGGGATCGAACCCTGTTATCCCACTCCAAAGGCAGATGCTCTAAAACCACTACTCCAAGGAGTGTAGCAATTGTTACTCTTACAACATAAAGATTTATGGTCCAGGCATTTCTGTCATGTCTCAATAACAGTGTAAATAGATTATATATACCTTGAAATGCTGTGTAGGGGGGGGGAAGCTATTTTATGATGATAAAACAATAAAGTATGTTTCTAAAAGTTGCTGTTGTTACCGTGGCAACATAATTTATGGTCACTGTAATTCCTATCCTATTTGAAGTATCTTGTAACTACCAATAAACTATACTACTGCTCCTTTGAAATAAATTTGTTATCATAGGACATATTGCTTTGCGTTTTCTGAGAAACCACAGATTATTAATCATATTTATATTACAGTGTGTTCAATATTGACTGATATCTAAATAAGACATGCTCTCGAAAAACCCCAGCCTCATGACTAATAACTTGACCCTTTTCCACATACAAGTAGTTTGCAGCAGACGACTTTGAAAACGACTTGGCAAAAGAGCACAGAAAATCCCTTGAAATGAAAGAACAATAATTGAATAGATTAAAAAACGTGGTGACAAAAGGAGAAATTGCTCGTTTTGAGCAATTTCTTCTTTTGACGCCATGTTTTCAAAAAGCCGTCTGCGGCAGAGGTGTCAGAAAACGTCTATATGAGGGAAAGGGTTAATAATTTCAGTGTAGGTTGGGATTAATCTTCACATCCAAGCAGTTTGATCTTACCCTATACACTGTTAGCTAGTCACTCATTAAAGGCTTCACGAAACTTCTTATAAGCATTGCCTATTTGAACAGATTAACCCTTTCCCACATGTAAATGATTTCTGGCGCCTTTGCAGCAGAGGAATTTTGAAATATTGTGGCAAAAGAAGAAATTGCTCATAATGAATAATTTTCCTTTTGCCACATTGTTTTCAATGCATTTCAGTAACTACAACTTCATCTTTAGAGGTTTTCCATATTTTTGCCCAGATGTTTTCCAAGCCGTCTGCATAAGATTTGTTATATGTGGGAAATGGTTAAATGGATGTATATACCAATCTTTATCTATACTTGTCATACATGTAACAAAGCTGATATTGGTTAATCCTTTCCCACATACAACAAATCTACACCTGATGACCTTGAAAAACATCGAGGCAATGATAATGACAATTATCTATAAAAGGAAGCATAAGCTCACTATTAAAAAAAGTTGAAAACATTCTGAACAATTTCTCCTTTATCAAGCTTTTCAAAAGCGCTCTGCTTTAGATGTCCCAAAGTGCATCTGCAAGAGGAAAAGGGTAAAATAAAATAGTGTTAAGGTCAGGGTCCAAAACTGAAAGGAAGACGAGGATACAGCTATGAGTGCTTTTTGAGTTGCTTTTCTGATACTATTGTCGTATAGTTTTTGTTTGGCAGTAAAAATGAAAGAAAATAAAGATTGGCCCTTCAAATGATCTATTGCTTACTTGTGATAACCACACAGTGTATGTCTGTCTGTCTGTCTGTCTGTCGACATGAAGACACAGTGGTTTCTTGACCCAGTTAACCCTTTCCCACTTGAAGATGCAGTTTGAAGCATCTACAGTAGACTACTTTTGAAAACATCATCTTGCAAACTTTGTCATGATCATGGCTCAAGAATATGTCCCAAGGTCAAGGTTACAATGTCACATTTTTCAAACGTCTTGTTTGTTTGAGGAAAGGGATTTAACATTTAGATAGCGTCAATCAAACAATTTTTATGCACTTTCCCGGACTGACTGTGTGCTACGCTATTTTTCAGAGACATTACTCCGTTCCTGTAGAGTTTTGGTTGATTAATATTTTGATAAAGCCCTGCTTGTCTGGTGAGAACGACGCAATCCCATATATGTGCAGCCTAAAATATTAATCCTGTTTCTATGCGATGCTGATCAAGTCTTATATACTGGAAAAATTTGATGATATATAGAGGACATAAAAACAGATATGACACAGAGGCCAGAGGTCCAGATAAGGAGGCGTATACAGCTCTATTCCCCACAATATCTCTTTTATCATCCAACCAAACCCTATGATGTGGGTAATCAAAAGAATCGTTTCAATGAGACGATTATTTTGAGTACCCACAACATAGGTTTATAAGGTCAAACAAGGATTTTAGAACATGCAAAACGCCCCTTATCTAGGGCTCTGCTGAGAGGCCCTGGATTTTCTTTAGGGGAGAGATCATTCTCTCTTATAATATCTCTCTTATTACTGAACACAACCCTATGTTGTTGGTTCAAGAAAGAATCATGTCATTGAGACGATTCTTTGGAATACCTACAATATAGGGTTTAAGGGTCAAATCAAGATATATGACTATTATATAAGCACCATAAACAGCTCTGTGATCAATAATCATAGTTATCCAATTGGTCCATCAGAATCATCCCGCTCGTATTTTAAACCACTAAATCGATATAATAATATTAATGTTTCGTCGGCTTTGAGGACAAACATTGAACATAAAGAGTACCCACAACAATTGTGTTATTTGGCGGAAAATACCACTTTTTAGCATGGTGATTAACATTGCGTTAATGTTGGTTTTTATGTCCTCTTTCTCGACAGGGTCACACGTAGTGATTTCTACCACGTCTTCTGTCTATCACACTTCAATTTACTAAACAATTTTTAGCTCCACTAGCTGAAAGCCAGACAAGCTTATGGCAAATTGTCCATTGTGCATCGGTATACTTTTGGTTTAAATGACTTCTCCTCTTTTACAACTCGGCCAATTGGGATGAAACTTCAGGAAAGAGTCCTCAATGCCCTCTCTTAAATTCCTTTCTTTTGGATCCATGAAAAATTTTAGTTTCCATTACAATCGAAAGAACTATATCTATAAGAATGTTCTCCTACAAACTTGGTGGCCAATTTTCAAATAATTTTGTTCCTTCAGTGACCCTTTATCAAATTCTTCAAGCCATGTTGATTAGTCAAAAAACATGGCCGCCATAGGGCAGGCCTGGTTTTGCCTTATTTAGCTATAGTGAAAACTTTTAAAATCTTCTGAAAGAAGCTGATTTTCAAATAATTTGGTTGACATGTTCCTTGACCTGGGTGACCTCTATCAGATTTCTTCATACCATGTTGATTGGTTGAAAACCAAGGCCATGCAAATTTACATATAAGGGACATTTTGCATGATCTTAAAAATCCTTAATTGACCTTCTAACCCTATGTTGTGGGTGCTCAAAATGAGATGATTCTTTTGAGAACCCACACCATAGGGTTTGGTTGGATTATATGAGATATTGTGGGGGTAAAGAGCTGTATACCCTACCTATCTTGACCTCTACAATACATCTTTGTACGGAGGTCAGAATCAGGTCAATATTGTCATGTCATAAACACTATAGAAATATGATATATATGGTGACCATTAATAAAACAAATATAATCAATAATCATAGGTCCTATTGCTATAGTCTATCTGTATGGAGCGTGGAGGGATTTTATTGAGAATGGAAAACTGATCAAGTCTCATTTATGCCAGATCATGTAAGAATTTGTCATTAGTGGCTTTATTCAAATAGAGAAAGACCTAGATGAAAAATCCTATTATTACCACAATTCCCTGATAAGCGATTTTCTGTGTCTCCTGATTAAGCTGGTTGACACTTAAGGTTTATTATTATGTCTCCCCCTGTATACAGGGGAGATATATTGTTTTTGTCCTGGGCGTCTGTCTGTCTGTCTGTCTGTCCGTCTGTCCGAAATCGTGTCCGCTCCATATCTCCAAGACGGCTTGAAGGATTTTCATGAAACTTGGCTCACATGTTCACCTCATCAAGGCGACGTGCAGAACCCGCGTCTCGACAATATAGGGTCAAGGTCAAGGTCACGCTTGAAGGTCAAAGGTTTGAGGCTTTATTTCGTGTCCGCTCCATATCTCCCAGACGGCTTGAAGGATTTTCATGAAACTTGGGTCACATGTTCACCTCATCAAGGCGACGTGCAGAACCCGCGTCTCGACAATATAGGGTCAAGGTCACACTTGAAGGTCAAAGGTTTGAGGCTTTATTTCGTGTCCGCTCCATATCTCCGAGACGGCTTGAAGGATTTTCATGAAACTTGGGTCACATGTTCACCTCATCAAGGCGACGTGCAGAACCTGCGTCTCGACAATATAGGGTCAAGGTCACGTTTGAATGTCAAAGGTTTGAGGCTTTATTTCGTGTCCGCTCCATATCTCCCAGACGGCTTGAAGGATTTTCATGAAACTTGGGTCACATGTTTACCTCATCAAGGCGACGTGCAGAACCCGCGTCTCGACAATATAGGGTCAATGTCAAGGTCACGCTTGAAGGTCAAAGGTTTGAGGCTTTATTTCGTGTCCGCTCCATATCTGTCCCAAATTTATAGGTTGGAATGTTTTGAGAGATTTTGACAGATATTTGAGGGGAGACATCTGTTTTTTGCAAAAACAATTCTAGTTTTTTATTCCATCACCTGTTCATCTGTCTGTCTGTCTCTGTCACACTGTTTTGTTTAATAATTGTAGGGGACTATTTTTGACCTATGTGTTCCTTTTATCCATTTCTCACTTGTAGATGCATTTTGACTCAAGTATGCAGCAGTCGAATATTGAAAACATTGTGTAAAATGGTGAAATTGCTGGTAACTAGCAATTTCTCCATTTTCACTTAAGTTTTCAACTGGATTAAAGAATGATACTTTTCATTCAAAGAGATTTTACATATTTTTGGCTAAAAGATTTCATGGTTGTCTGCTACAGATTTGTCATATTTGCTCAAATAAGTAATTTCCCAGTTTCCCATGATGTTTTTAATTCTGCAATCAACTTTACAGTTCAAGTTTTCCAGATTGTAGTTATTACTCTCAGATTTGTTTAAACCTCGTGACTCGCAACATGTCTGATGAGGGAAGAGGTTAAACCCTTTCCCACATCGGACAAATCTGCAGCAGACGACTTTGAAAACATTAAGGCAGAAATATTGAAAATCTATAAAAATTAATGTATAATGATTTAATTAAGTTAATAACACTTTTGTAGATAGGGACTTTGCTCATTATGAGCAATTTCTCCTTTTTCAACAGTGTTTTCAAAACTTCTCCGCTGAAAATGCGTCAAAATAAGTCTGCAAGTGGAAAGGGTTAATTAAAGGCATATTCTCATTCCCATCACATTCTATGTTTACATACTTGATAGGAATAAAGGAAGCAAAGAATTTTTTTCTCGAAAATGTGTCCCACAGATCGTGTCGTCGTTAGCTTGATTGGCGGGAGCAACCATATTGTTATATAGATGCGTAATAGCAGACTGAAGCCATGGATCACATGTTTTTCCAATAATTCTGGTAGATTGTTAATATATCATGTTGACGGGTTTCAATACTGGGATGCAATTTGATGGGACTAAATATACTTTGTAAAATAGCCCCGCTATATGAAGTGAGATTCATCATGGGTAAGGCAACGTGAAACGGTTGTTGCTTTGCTGGGAAGATGCTCGTGAAAAGAAGTTGTTTTGTTTGTAGATATGATTGGTTATTATTGTGAGTAGGTCCCGGAAGGTTGTCAAACGAGCTGATAGATAGGTATGTGCAATGTTTTTTCTTTATTGAATATTGTTTTAGACAGATGAGTAAGCAGTTGTTTGACCCATTACTTCACACAGAAGGTATTTCACACCTGCCATTGATATTGAATTTTGAAAACATTAAAAATAAAAAGGTGAATTTGCTCAAAACAAGCAATTTCACCTTTTATTGCAATTTTTTTCAACTCTATATCAATATAAATCTTTCAGTTTTCTATATTGTTGAAATTGTTCGTCTGATGATTGTAAAGCAGGCGACCTTTGAAAAGTCATGAGAAATAATGGGTTAAACCCTTTCCCACAAGTGGATATGTTTTACTGCTTCTGTGGTAGATGGCTTTTGAAAACATTGTGGCAAAAGGAGAAATTGCTCATAATGGTTTCAACTCTATTTTTAAATGTTATTATAAATTTTCCTTAACTTCTCTGTTAAAGAACTTGAGGTCTTAAACTTGAAATTATGCTTGACTTATGTATCAAGAGTCAATGGCATATAAAACTTTCCCTTGAAGACTCTTAGAAGACATTTAGTCAAAAATATTGAATAGTTTGAGTTGAAACAATTATTGCTAGGTGAAATTGCTTATTATTAGCAATTTCTCCTTTTATTCCACAATGTTTCCAAAAGTCGTCTGCTGCAGAGGCATTAGAAAGCATCTGCAAGTTGGAAATGGTGAGATATTGGCCATTTCGCATTTTTCAGTTCATGATAATGCTTTCTTTATACTTACATATAAGTTTTCCATGTAACTTTCTAGTGATACCAAAATGTTTTATCTAATAGTAAATCAATGTAAAAAGACATTTCTAGTGATACCAAACTGTTTTATCTAATGTTTAATCTATGTAACAGGACATTTCTAGTGATACCAAACTAATTTATCTGATGGTAAATCCATGTAACAAGACATTTCTAGTGATGCCAAAATATTTATCTAATGTTTAATCCATGTAGCAAGACATTTCTAGTGATACCAAAATGTTTTATCTAATGTTTAATCCATGTAATAGGACATTTCTAGTGATACCAAACTGTTTTATTTAATGGTAAATCCATGTATCAAGACATTTCTAGTGATACCAAACTGTTTTATCTAATGGTAAATCCATGTATCAAGACATTTCTAGTGATACCAAAATAATTTATCTGACGTTTAATCCATGTAACAGGACATTTCTAGTGATACCAAACTGTTTTATCTGATGGTAAATCCATGTAACAAGACATTTCTAATGATACCAAAATGTTTTATCTAATAATAAATCCATGTAACAGAACATTTCTAATGATATCAAATTGTTTTATCCAATGGTGTAAATCCATGTAACAGGACATTTTTAATGAGACCAAACTGTTTTATCTAATGGTAAATCCATGTATTAAGACATTTCTAGTGATACCAAAAAACATCTGATGGTAAATTCATGTAACAAGACATTTCTAGTGATACCAAACGGTTTTACCTAATGTTTAATCCATGTAAAAGAACATTTCTAGTGTTACCAAAATATTTTATTTAATGTTTAATCCATGCAACAGGACATTTTTAGTGATACCAAACTGTTTTATCTGATGGTAAATCCATGTAACAAGACATTTTTAGTGATATCAAAATGTTTTATCTAATAATAAATCCATGTCACAAGACATTTCTAGTGATATCGAAATGTTTTATCTAATGGTAAATCCATGTAACAAGACATTTCTAGTGATACCAAAATGTTTTATCTGATGGTAAATCCATGTAACAAGACATTTCTAGTGATGCCAAACTGTTTTAGCTAATAATAAATCCATGTTACAAGATATTCAAAATATTTACCTAATGTTTAATCCATGTAACAGGACATTTCTAGTGATACCAAACTGTTTTATCTAATGGTAAATCCATATAACAAGACATTTCTAATGAGTTCCAAACTGTTTATAATAAATCTGTGTAACAAGACATTTCTAGTGATACCAAACTGTTTTATCTAATGTTTAATCCATGTAACAGGACATTTCTAGTGTTACCAAACTGTTTTATCTAATGGTAAATCTATGTAACAAGACATTTCTGGTGATACCAAAATGTTTTATCCAATGGTAAATCCATGTAACAGGACATTTATAGTGATACCAAAATGTTTTATACAATGGTAAATCCATGTAACAAGACATTTCTAGTGATACCAAAATGTTTTATCCAATGGTAAATCCATGTAACAAGACATTTCTAGTGATACCAAAATGTTTTATCTAATGGTAAATCCATCTAACAAGACATTTCTAATGATACCAAACTAATTTATCTAATGGTAAATCCATGTAACAAGACATTTCTAATGATACCAAAATAATTTATCTAATAGTAAATTCATGTAACAAGACATTTCTAATGATACCAAAATGTTTTATCTAATGTTTAATTCATGTAACAAGACATTTCTAATGATGCCAAACTGTTTTATCTAATAATAAATCCATGTAACAGGACATTTGTAGTGATACCAAAATAATTTATCTAATGGTAAATCCATGTAACAAGACATTTTTAGTGATACCAAACTGTTTTATCTAATGTTTAATCCATGTAACAAGACATTTCTAGTGATACCAAACTGATTTATCTAATGTTTAATCCATGTAACAAGACATTTCTAGTGATACCAAAATAATTTATCTAATAATAAATCCATGTAACAGGACATTTCTAGTGATACCAAACTGTTTTATCTAATAATAAATCCATGTAACAGGACATTTCTAGTGATATCAAACTGTTTTATCTAATTGTAAAACCATGTAACAAGACATTTCTAATGATGCCAAACTGTTTTATCTTATGTTTAATCCATGTGACAAGATATTTCTAATGATACCAAAATGTTTTATCTAATGACCTTGACATTGACCTTTGACCTACTTCAAGAAAACTTTTTTGCCATCCTACCTGGGCTTTGGTGTTGTGAAGAGCTTAATTTGTATTTATGTTCCTCTTCCTGTCACATTCATTGAAAACATTGTGGCAAAAGGAGAAATTGCTCGTTTTGAGCAATTTCTGTTTTTGTCATGATGTTTTCAAAAGTCGTCTATAGTCGGGAAAGGCTTAACTACATCGGATATTGGATTGAAACTTCACACTTACTTTAATGTTAGCGTACTATTATGAGAGATCATTAAATTGCCAAAGGAAAAATCAAGCTTGTATGATATAGGTAACCCAAGACCATGTTATGGAAATGATTATTTGATGTGTTATGCCTGATAGGCAAGTTGTTTATTTGTGCACGATCGTTTGTATAGAGTAAATAAATCCTTTCCCACAAACAACTAATTTGCAACAGCTTACTTTGAAATAATCCAGATAATATGATTATTGACAATATTGCATGTGCAGGTGAAAAATGGCAAGAAAAGCATAAGTAGCAATGAGCAATCTTTCCTTTTACAATTTCTTTTTCAATTAAGTTGTCGGCTGCAAAGGCCTCAGAAAGCATTGTATGTGAGAAAGGGTTAATATATATATATATATATATATCTTTGCACAAAGGTCATGTAGGAACAGGTCAATATTGTCAAACTAATTGAATCAATTAATCACATGTAGAGAGCATTTACCCAAATCCCACAGAATTGTATTGTCAAATCATTACTTAATGTTGATGAAGAATCTCTGGTTGTCTGTATTAAATTCTCATCAATCCTTTCCCACATATAGACTCTTTCTGATTCCTTGGCAGCAGACTATTTTTTATTGTTGCAAAACGAGTTTTCAACTCCATTCAAGAATCATACTTTAACTTATATAAATATTCTATAGTTTGGTCTAGATATTTTTGAAATCGTCTGCTGCAGATTTGCTATATGTGGGAAAGTGTGAATATATATATATTTGCACAGATTCAGGATCAGGTCAACATTGTCAAGCAATAACTATTTGAATTAATTTAGTATCATTTGAAGAATTTACCCAAATCCCACAGATTTGTATTATCAAATCATCATTAAATCCTTTCCCACATATAGAAGCTTTCTGACTCCTTGGTAGCAGACTATTTTTGGGTTAATATATATATATATATATATATATATATATATATGTATGCACAGAGGTCAGGATCAGGTAAATATCGTCAATCTATAACTAATTGAATCAATTAAGCAACATGTGAAGCATTTACTAAAAACACACAGATTTCTATTGTCAAATCATTACTTATTGTTGATGAAGAATCTGCGTGTTAAACTCTGATATAAATCATCCATCAGAGTAAATCCTCCCGCTGACTCAGGCAACAATAATCAATTAATATACTACATACCATACCAATTTATCTGCTAAATGGATGAAACCATTCTGTTCAATTTATATGGATGGACATAACAATTTATCTGCTAAAACCTGATTCTGTTCATATTAAATATCGCCTGCCTTTGCAGGGTGACCGCCTTGGTTGCGTAGTGGTAAAGCGTCCTCCTCTGGTGGAGGTGGTCAGGCTTTGATCCCTGAGAGGGTCATACCAAAGATTTGAACAATGGTAGTGATGGCTTTCCCTCCTTGAGACTCCGGATTGTGGGGTGAGCAAAACAAATTATTCGATGATGTCAAGATACTTTGAGCAGTAGAACCTGGGACATGACATGATATCACTGAAAAATATTGAAAGCAGCATAAAGTGCCATACAAACGAAATTGGCAAGGTGATAATTATAAGCTTGGAGCTATTCTTCGCCATCTATAATCAGTCTGTCCAACTGACCATCACTAACATTTCATGAACTATGGGCAGGTAACACATGGGTTCCCTTGAACAACTGTGTGTAGTGGCTGGCGGGTATGCCTAGTGAGCCTGAGACCAAAGTTTGATCCCTTGTTGGGTCATACTTAATACTTCAGAAATGGCTAAGAATCTCGCCTTTGCTCTCAAGATTGCAGGGAAAGCATTGTTATGACTGATGGGCCTGTGTCTGGATATGACTGGTAATCTGGCATTATGTAAAGGAAATACTGCGGAAAACAGCTTAAAACACTCTTAAGTGAATAATATAGGTAAGACAAAGACCAGTCTGGAACTATCTGCTGTTAGGTTCTGCTATGCTTTGATGGCAAAATGTCTAATGAGCTGGAAAACAGGTCTTTGGACTGTTGTAAACAGTGTAGATCCAGATCAGCTTGTGTATGCACATAGTTTATTCAGGGTAGAAAAAAATATATAAATTTTCCAGCTGAAACATAATATCTCGAGATGTTTTCTAGGCTGATGCCTCAGAAATTGTACATGTAATGGGTTAATAAATATTGCAGTGGACGGCATTTGAAAATATAGTGGAAAAAAGGAGGAATTGAACAAGATCACCAATTATTTCTCCTATACCCACAATGTTTTCAGTTCAGTGTTTAAAACGTTGATGTCTAATTGCCAACAATTACCTTGTGTGTTTTTGAAGCAGAAAACACTAAAATTCTCCTATAAGGTAAATGGCTAATTCTAGTATAAAAGTGAGATTAATTATAAATAAGTAAATTATAAACACAATGCTTTGTTTAATTAACAAACGTTTCATGGGGGTAAAATCAGGAACATCTAAAGTAAACAAATGACAAATAAAGAATCACTTTTTAATTTCCGTTTATAAGACGACATTTTGAATGGAGAAAAACAGTGATAACTGTTATTGATTTCGCAATATAGGAAATGTCATGTTGATTGCCTCTAGATTACATATTGGGAAGCTTCGTCATGAACAAATGTGATTTGTTTATTCCTTTCTTACATGCAGATGCATTTTTACGCATCTATAGCAGATGGCTATTGAAAACATTGATGAGCTTTTCTCTATTTGTTACAATTTTGTTCAGTTCTATTAAGTGATGATACTACGTATATAGAGAAATTCCTTATTATATCCCCTTCGAAGAAGAGGGGGTATATAGGAGTCACTATGTCAGTCTGTCTGTCGGTCGGAAGCCATATTTTGTCCGGCCTATTTCTTACAAACCACTGGGTGGAATTCAACAAAATTTTACATGAAGCTTCTATACCAAGAGGAGATGTGCATACAATTGCATGTTATTTTGTATTGCAGAGTTATGGCCCTTTTACTTATTAAGTTATGGTGTAGGTGAAGGTGCTGTTTAGGTTTTTTTATCATATTCAGTGATAGTTCTAGTTTTACGTAGGAGTTTGTATGCGGTCTGCTGCAGATTTGTGGTATGCGGAATAGTGTCATATAGAGACTTTCTGATGCATCTGCAGTTGAAAACTTTGTGAAAAAAGGAGAAATTGCTTGTTTTGAGCAATTTCCCCTTTTGTCACAATGTTTTTCAAAAGTCGTCTGCTGCAGAGGCGTCAGAAAGGGTGCTCACCGTATATATACAATATTTTTAGATTTGCCTGCTTTGTAAATATCTGAGGCAAAAACTATAATATCTGGAAACTTTGTCATGACAAAGGCATTGTTTATTGTGTATAAAATGTATCTCCTTTGATGCTTTATTTAAAACCGTTTCCCTCATATTCCCTGTGCAGTAGACGGCCTTTTGAAAACATTTTGACAAAAGAAGAAATTGCTCAAAACGAGCAATTTCTCCTTTTGCCACAATGTTTTCCATTCAATTATAGAGATTTTCTATTTTTTGACAAAATATGTTCAAAGTCGTATGCTGCAGATACCAAAAAGTGAATAATCTTGAAAATATTGTCGTGAAAAGGGGAAATTGCTCAAAAGTACAGTATTTACTTTGTTGTCCTATGTTGTTTTTCAAGAGTTATCTGCTGAATCATATGAGCCAATGTTGGTTTTCTCATAGGATGGCTCATATATCTAAATACTTTTGATACTGGATTCAAAACATTGTGGGACCAGAAGTAGTTGCTCAATATGAGCAGATGAGCAAATGACCACAAAAGTTGTCTACTGCAGATGTGCCAAAATTGGCCTGCTTCTCAGGGAGGATTTAACCCAGGTCCCTTTCCAACTTGCAGACACATTTGTAGCAGATGGCGTTTGGAAACATTGAGGCAAAAAGTTTAAGTCACTCCAAATTAGCATTTTCTCCTCTTGTTACAGTTTGTTCAACTCTGTTTAACCCTTTCTCATGTACAACAATATTTTTCTGCAGATGACGGAAAACATTTAGGCAAAAATATGGAAAAACTCTTTTAATGAAATGCATAACTTTTCGAGTTGAGTTAAAAAAAAATCTTCTGTCAATTGTTAATAATGAGAAATTTCTCCTTTTACCACAATGTTTTCCAGAGTTGTCTGCTGAGAGGTGCCAAAAATTGTCCATATGTGAGAAAGGGTTAAATAAGTAAGCATTTATTTATAGATTTCCCATATTTTTGTCTTGATGCTTTTTGTTTCAACCTTGGAGATCATGGGTTGGATCCCCGGCCGGGTCATACCAAATACTTTAACAATTGGTACAAATGGCCACCCTACTTTGAGATCAGGGAAGCGGGTTGTGACCAGCTGGTGTCAGGATAAATGGACCAGTAGAACTGATATCGTACCCAGGAAATGCTGTGATATAACTGAAAAAGTGTTGTAAGCGGCATAAAACAACAACAATCCAGTTTTGTTTCAAATGGGTGTGCTACAGCTTGGTTGTATGTAGGAAAGGATGACAAAATCAAGGCCCTACCTAACCTTTAGCTACTATGTACTTCTGTGGCTATCTATACTCAGTAGACCAATTAATGGCTTATACAGATCGCACAAACGGATAATAAATCGTTGACACAAAAATAATGAGACTGCAGTGGAACTTTATTTATATGAGCATCAATACTATCTTTACAATGGCTATAGATCTTAACCCTTTCCCACATCATACGACAATTCTGCAGCAGACAACTTTGAACATATTTTGTCAAATAATGGAAAATCTCTAATTGAATGGATAACCTTTGACTAAAAGTTGAAAACATTGTGACAAAAGGAGAAATTGCACATTTTGTGCAATTTCTTCTTTTGTTACTATGTTTTCAAAAAGCTGTCTGCTGCAGAGGCGTCAGAAAGCGTCTATATGAGGGAAAGGGTTAACCCTTTCCCACATACAGCAAATCTTCACCAGATGCTATGAATTTCCTGTCTGTTGACCTACTTGACACAAATGCAGCAGATAAGTTTTGAAAAGATCATGGCAAAGCATAACATTTCGCATTACAAATCTTCCCTTTTGCCATAATAGATTTAACTCTTTTTCAAAAATTATTCTTTTATTAATAAAGTTTCCAGGATTTTACCAAGACTTTTTCAAAGTGGTCTTTTGCAGATTTTATGTATGTGGGAAAGGGTTCAGATGTCTTATAGGAGGAAATATGAAAAATCTCTTTACATAAAATTGCAAAAATCAAAGTAACGTTGAAAACATTAAGGCAAAAGGAGAAATTGCTCATCATGAAGTCGCATTGATGCAGAGGCAGCACACTGTTTTTGGATATGGGGTAAGGGTTTATTTAACGCTTTCCCACATACAACAAACTTTGAAAACATAGTGACAAAAGCCTGAAAAATCTCCATAAAAGATAACTTATTTGTAAAATAAAGTTGAAAACATTGTGGCCAAAGGAAAAATTGCCACAATGTTTTTCAGAATTCGTCTGCTGCTATTGCGTCAAAATGCGTCTGCAGGTGGGAAAGTGAGCAGCAGACGACTTTTGAAAACTGTTACTCCATTTGCCACAATGTTTTCTATATACTTGACAAGACATTTCCAAAATTGTCTGCTGCAGATTGTTTCATGTGGGAAAGGGTTAACAGTGGTATAATAGATCTTGACAAAGAAAAAGTCTTAATTACCTTTTATCTGACATGCTGGAACTTTCTTTGCCAATTTAGGGCATTAACCAGTTACAGAGAGCCTTTGTTAATGCTTTTCCACATACACTTAATCTGCAGCAGTCTAATTTCTAATTTTATTATTAAACAGTTCTCCTTTTGCCACAATGTTTTCAAAATCTGCCTTGCAGATGTGTCAGAAAGGGGAGGATTTAACCCTTTTCCACATATAACAAATCTGCAGCAGTCAAATAATGAGCAATTTCCTCCTTTGGCACAATGTTTTCTTCACAATTGTTTGCTGCGTATTTGTTGTATGTGGGATAGTGGGGGTTAACCCTTTCCCTCATACGGCAATTCTGCAGCAGACGACTTTGAACGTATTTTGTCAAAACATAGAAAATCTCTATAATTACATGGATAACCTATGACTGAAAGTGGAAAACATTGTGGCAAAAGGAGAAATTGCACGTTTTGTGCAATTTCTTCTTTTGTCTCTATGTTTTCAAAAAGCCGTCTGCTGCAGAGGCGTCAGAAAGCTTCTATATGAGGGAAAGGGTTAAATCAATAATTTGCCTGGAAGTGTGAAAATATGAACTTTGACATTGACCAACAATACCAATAACACAAGACTTGTTTTTTGGACAAATTTTGAAACAAGCTACCACGTTCTGTAGAAGCATATTGTCACAGCATAGCAGACTGCATCATAGATATCAAAATATGTCATCATGGCCAATTAAAGTTATCATTGTCTAACGTCTACATGCAAAACAGCTGTAATTGCATATGGTAACAAGATAAACATACAATCAGCTTGTATGGAAGCCTCCGAATGACGAATTATGGACATAGTATTGATAAGGTTTAACCCTTTCCCACATACATCAAATCTGTAGCAGACGACTTGCAATTCAATCTGGGCCAAAATAATGATTAAAAGTTGCTATAGATCTAAGGATGAATGTGGAATATTGTTGTAAACATTGTTTCCAAAGGAGAAATTGCTCATTAATTGCTCATAATTGCCATTTTTTCAAAAGTCTACTGCAGCAATTATGGTTCAAAGTTTGTGTTTAAGTGGAAAAGGGTAAATACAGTGTGCTAAAAACAATTAAGTGATAAGCTAAGTAATCCTGATAAGCACCGCCATATGCATATTGATGACTCATTTAACTCTTTCCAATGACAATTCTGCAGCAGACGAATTTGAACATATTTTGTCAAAAAATAATAAATCTCTATAATTGAATGGATAACCTATGACTAACAGCGGAAAATATTGTGGCAAAAGGAAAAATTGCTCGTTTTGAGCAATTTCTTTTTTTGTCACTATGTTTTCAAAAAGCTGTCTGCTGCAGAGGCGTGAGAAAGTGTCTATATGAGGGAAAGGGTTAACTCTTTCCCACACAGAACAAATCTACTGCAGACGACTTTGAAAACATCCAGGACAACATGTGGAAAAATCTCTATGAATGAAAGTGTAATCATTAACCCTTTCACTCATACAGACACTTTCTGACGCCTCTGCAGAAAAATACCTTTTGAAAACATTGTGGCAAAAAGAGAAATTGATCATTTTAAAAGAAGTCATCTGCTGCAGATTTGTTGTATGTGGGAAAGGGTAAATAAGGTACCATAATAAAAAACTGTTTTAACTACGGTTACTTTTACAAGGGAAGTAACTATAAACTTTGGCTGCACGCTCTCTTGTCCAAACACATTTTGTGCTGGTCCACTTGATACAAAGTAGATGGGACGGCATCATGGAAATGGAAAATTTTCTTGCTCAAAGCAATTTTCCATTTGGTGTCGCTCACCTTGGCAGGAAGGGAGATACTTTCAGATCACATCTCCATTGTTCAGCCATCACACTTTCTACTGTCAATCCAGGGGTTGTGAGTTTGAATCCCAGCTTGGCCAACATTCTTTCCAAAGTTTGACAAAAGTCACTGTTACATGCATCATTTGTCTTTCACAAATTGGCTAACAGTATATGAGGAAAAGCAGCCAGTTGCTTGGCAAGTATGTTGTGTGGAGTACTGGTGTGAGAAAGCCATGAAACGCATGTGTAGGTGAACTGGCCTCCACAATATGACTGAAAAATTGTTGAAAACAGCGTTAAACGCTAATCTGATTAATCAACTTACCATCCAATTAGCAGATGACACATGTGTCTCTGCAAACTTTTTTTGGCGCACAAAGTTTTCAACAGTCAAAGCACTATTCAAACTGGGAAAAAGGTTAGAGTACAAAAGTCATCTTGCCTATCTGGTACAGTGGGAAAATGTGCATGTCTATTTACCCTTTCCCACATACAACAAATCAGCAGTAGACAACTTTGAAAACTTCCAGCTGAAAACTTTGAATATCTCTCCAAATGAAAGTGTAACTATTGAACAGAGATGAAAACATTGTGGCAAATGGAGAAATTGCTCATTATGAGCAATTTCTTCTTTTGCCACAATGTTTTCAAAAGTCATCTGCTGGGGATGCGTCTATAGTTGGGGAAAGAGTTAAGGGAAAGCTTAATCTTCATTGATTCCAGAATGTTGCAGTTCAGTTGCCTGCTATTAATACTCTCCCACATATAGACGCGTTTTAAAGTCTGTGCAGCAGAAGACTTTTGTAAACATTGTAACAAAAGGAGAAATTGCTCATACTGAGCATGTTCTCATCTTGCCACAATTATGTTGTCAACTTTTAATTAAAAGTTAAACTCATTAATGGAGATCTTTCATGTTTTTGCCAATATGATTTCAAAGTTGTCTACTGCCGATTTCTTGTATGTGGGTAAGGGTTAGCCTTTTGCCATATAAACCAATTATGTGATGGATGACCTTTACCAATTTACCTGATGAGAATATTTGCAGATTTGATATATTTCAACATAATTTCAGCTATACATGTACCCCTTATTTATGATCCCTGGGTAAATAATAATCCAGTGCTAAGCTAGGAAGGGCTTGGCCTCAGTGGTGTAAGTGCTAGAGTGTCAATAAAGGGTGTTGGAGGTCACAGGTTGGATCCCCAGCAGGGTCATATCCAAGACTGTAAAAATGGTAGTAGAGGCTGCTCTACCTGGCACTCAGGATTGGGAGGTCAGCATTACGTCTGACTCACTAGTGTCAGGATACATCGACCAGTAGTATTGGTACCCAGGAATGCCATGATATAATTGAAAATGTTGAAATCGGCGTAAAACACCAAACAATCAATCAATACTAAGCTAGGAAATGATCCTTGCCCAAGGACATTCCACCATGATTGTGGGGAGCAGGGCTTGAACCTGGGATGCCTGGTTACAAATTCACCATGCTAACCACTCGTCCATGGGGGATTCCTTAAGACATTACATAGGTTTGTGCTTTATAAACATAAGATGTGCCAGTTTTGTACCAAGATATTTTTCAAAGTAATGATTGGTCACAATATCCTAGCAGGTAAATAAACAGCTCTGAGCAATTTCTACATTTGCAACAATCTTTTCAAATGTCGTCTGCTGCAGATTTCTGCATCTGGGAAAAGGTTAATGCTTAAATGAAAGTGAAGGCTCTGTCGATCCTCTGTATAAACACAGTCCCACTGGATGCTTCACTGTCAGTCACAAGGCTCTGTCCATCCACTGCATACACACAGTCTCACTTGATGCTTCACTGTCAGTCACAAAGCTCTGTCAATTCTCTTCTTACAAACAGTCCCACTGGATGCTTCAATGTCAGTCACAAAGCTCTGTCCATCCTCTGTATACACACAGTCCCACTGGATGCTTCAATGTCAGTCACAAAGCTCTGTCCAGTCTTTGCTTACACACAGTCCCTCTGGATGCTTCAATGTCAGTCCACATATAGAAGAGGAAACTTCTGTAAAACTTGCTTTTTCTGCAATCATTTCAAAAGTCGTCTGTTGCTGAGGCATGAGAAGTGCATCATCAGGTAACGATTTATCCTTCAGCTTGACAACCTATCTCTTGTAACTGAAATAGACCAGATTGTGTGATATAGACACCTTTGATTTGATTTGCTGAAGTAAAGAAACATTCACCCCACTAATATTGTATATTTTCCCATGTAATCTGCAAGATAAATGTGGACTGAAATTGGCTTACCTTTATCCTTTCCCACATACAACAAATTTCTGGCAGATGACTTCAAAACTTCTTGGTAGATATATGAATAATCTCTATTATCTAATTTTCAAAGTGTATTTATGGAAGAGATCTTGTTGAAAACATTGTGGCAAAATGAGATCTTGCTTTTTATAAGTTTTCAATAGCCATCTCCTGCAAATATGTTTAATCGTGTCTGCAAATAGGAAGAGGATATACAGCTTTAAGAAGCTTTCCAATTGAACAGTTTTAACCCTTTCCCACTTGCAAACACATGTAAATGCATCTGCAGCAGATGGCTTTTGAAAACATTGTGGTTAAAAGTGAAGATGAACAAATTATTATTTAATTCTCCCCTTCGTAAGTTAACCAGAACGGACGTCTATGAAACCATATCAGAAATAATGTTGAAAATGGTAATGATATGTCTCCCAAAATGCAGAAGACAACTTTGCAAAACATTGTGGATAAAGGACATATATAGCTTTGAACCTGCGAAATATCTAGCTACCGCTATATATAAGGGTACTGAGTAGCAGTTCTCACATAAATTCTACATTGAAAAGTCTTTTGTCTTTATTGCAAACACAAATGTCAACCGCTTAATTCAAGATAGGCCTAACATCATCTCGTGACAAGTTATAGTTAGATCCTTTTGGAGTTCACACATCAGATTCTCTCGAATTTACTACTAATTTGTTTAATGTGGGTAATATTGGATTAGGTTAAATTCTAATTTCTGCAGTGTACCTGCATTACTTTCATTAACAATGAAACATTGCACTCGGAGAGGCGTGGGAAAAATTTCTCGCCAATTACTTTCCTGAAAGCTTTTTTCCAATGATTTTTGACGTTAAGGAGGTGATAACGCAACACACTTACCGAGCAACTTCTTAGAATGGAGACTGAAATTTTCTAGAAGGATTGGTTGCTGTGCTTTAATTAAAACCCTTTATCACATGCATGCAAAAGGATTTTGAGGCATCTGTAGCAGACACCTCTTGAAAACATTGTGACAATAGGAGAAATTCCTCATGATGAACAATACTCCATTTGCTACAAAGTTTTCAACTCTATTCAATGTTTTTACTTTTCAATTTTAGAGATTTCCAATATATTAGCCAGGAAGTTTTCAGTCATTTTCTGCAGATTTGTTGAATATTTTTGAGGTCAGAATTTTTAAATGGATTCCATTTTGATGTGAACAAAAATGTACTGTAATTGGAGATGATTGCAGTTATTTTAGAATTATCACTCAGCTCAATGGGAAATCTGTCGGGTCACCTTGTCACCGGGATACACAAAGCTTTTAAAGCCCACTTTCCCACATACAACAAATCTGCAGCAGACGACTTTGATAACGTATTGCAAAAGTTATTCAAAATCTCTATAAATGACCGAATAATTTTTAAATAGAGCTGAAAAAATTGTGGCAGAAGGTGAAATTGCTCATTATGAGCAATTTCTTCTTTTGCCACAAGCTTTTCAAAAGTCATCTACTGCAGAGGCATCTGAAAGCGTCTATATGTGTGAAAGGGTTTAAGCCCACTTTCCCACATACAAACAAAAAAAAATGCAGATGATGACTGAAAACATTTAGGCAAAACAACGAAAATTCTTTAGAAATTATTGAAAAGTTGTGGTAAAAGGAGAAATTAATCTTTTTGAGAAAAATCATCTTTTTGTTCACAATGTTATTGAATTATAGCTGTCTGTTTTTTGTTTTTTGATCGGTGTTTGACACAGCTTATAACAATTTTCCACTCCACTGGCAGCTAGTTAAGCTTATGGGATGGGGAATTGTCCAGCGTGCATGCATTTACTTTTGGCTTGAAATGAATTATCCTCTGTAACCACTGGGCCAAATTTGATGAAATTTCATAGGTAGCATCCTCTCAATGTTCTTTCCTTAATTTCTTCAAATGGTTTTAGATCACTTAAAAATTATGGTTTTCATGGCAACCAAGAAAAAAATTCTGCCAAACTGTTGGCCAATTTTCAAATAATTTTTATAGGAATGATCCTTTTATCAGATTCCTTAGAACAATGTTGGTATATATATATATTGGGATTCGCTTAGTTAGATATTCCTTATTGTCAGGCTTTTCCGGCTGTCTGTTTGTTTGTAAAGAGACGCTCCACAGCCCAAACCGACAGGCTGATTTCGATGAAACTTGGGGAATGGGTGCCATACGGGCTCAGTTTGAGTTTAGTTGCTAAGGACCCACAACCAAGGCGAATCCCACGTCGCCTACCGGCTTGTATATATATATATATATATATATTGGTATATTAACATGGCTGTTCCCCTTTATATGGCGAGAAATGGTCCTTTGGTCACCCTTGTTTAAATTCCTTCAAGTAATGTTGATTGGTGTAAAAGTATGGCTGCCAGGCTGCAAACTTTAAAAATATTCTCCTATGAAACTATTTGGATAATATTAAAATAATTTGATGGAAATGATCCTTGGGTGGCCATCTTTGATTTGATTGGTTGAACAGTTTGTGTGTAAATACCCCAAAGGAAGTACCTGATCAGCACAGGGTTCAAACCCTGGACTTTTGGTATGAGAGGCAGACACTCAACCACTGCACCACTGTCTTCCACCTCTGCTAAATACAGTATATTTATTAAATAAAATAGAAATCATTGTGGCAAAAGAAGAAAAAATCATCATTTTGAGCTATTTCTTCTTTTGGCCACATTGTTTTCAAAAATCATGTGACACAGATGCCTCAAAGTGTGTCTGTAGGTGGGAAATGGTTAAAGTGAAGGTTCCTTACAATGCTATGACTGTATCACCTTACTCCATGTAGAAAGTTTGAGTTGTAACCCCTGTGTATGATCTCCGGCATCTGTAATAAATTGATTCCAATTAAGATCCTTTTCTACATCCATTATGTTTTCTTTACGCTTTCCCACATATATACAACACATCTGCAGCAGATGACTTTGAAAACATCAAAAGTTGTCTGCTACTATTTCGTAGAAATGCATCTGCAGGTGGGAAAGGGTTAAATATAGAACTCCTTAAAAGATAATGTACGGCAATTCTGCAGCAGACGACTTTGAACGTATTTTGTCAAAAAATAGAAAATCTCCATAATTGAGTTGAAAACATTGTGGCAAAAGAGAAATTGCACCTCTTGTTCAATTTTTCTTTTGTCACTATGTTTTCAAAAAGCCGTCTGCTGCAGAAACGTCAGAAAGCGAGATTTAAATATAGAATTAGATTGACAATAAAGATAAGGTTACCAATAATACCTTTTGTTTTCAGTTATTCCAATGAGGTTTGCCAACCTTGCCAATGCATGTATACAATGTTTCCCTCATGTCAACCCTTTCTCAAATGCAGGCACATTTAAGACATGATTTATCTGTAAAAGAAGTATTTTAAAAAATATGTGACAAAGGGAGAAATTACTCATTAAGACCAATTTCTCCTTTTGTCAAAATGTTTTCCGAAAAACATCTGCTGCATGTGTGGCAAATTGTGTCTGCATACATATGGATTAATAGAAATTCTGTATGGATTCCTTTATTGGTGATGTAATCTAGATGTCAATGTTATAATGAACTGAAAAAAACAACTGATAAGATTTCAACAAATCTTTGATGATGCAACACAAAGTGTTTTGCAAAATCCAAGATAAGATTTCATATTCGTCTTTATCTTGTACAAATAGATGGTACATGTAGTTGATCATCTTCAATATGGAATATGATATGGTTTTGAACCTCTGTGCCTTCAATCAAATTATATATTTTGCTATTAACCCTTTCCCTCATATAAACGCTTTCGGAATTGCCCCTGCAGCAGACGGCTTTTGGAAAATAAAATGACTAAAGAAGCAACTGCTCAAAACGAGCAATTTCTCCTTTTGCCACAATGTTTTCCACTTTTAGTCATGGGTTATTTATTCAATCATAGAGATTTTTTATTTTTTGACAAAATATATTCAAAGTCGTCTGCTGCAGAATTGTTGTATGCGGTAAAGGCGACTTCTAACGAACGTGATTCTGTCTTACATGTTTACATGGTATTCTGGGAGAACAAATCTAGCAGATTTTTTAAATTATTAAAAGTTGAACAGCCACAAATCATAAAAGACATTGCATTGTATGTATGTACAATATTAAAAGTAAGCTGGATTTAATTGAATTTATATGATGTATTTTGGGCCAGTGTCCTTTATCTACAATTAAAGATTTAAACATCAACATCTTTGGTTGATTCCTCAATGTTTGCTATATTCATGTATGTATTCTAACCTATTTGCAGCAGATGACTCTTGAAAACATTGTCGCAAAAGAAGAAATTGCTCATTTTTGCCACAATATTTGCAGAGATTTTCCTCATTTAATTAAGCCTAGGTGCCTCATACAACAATTCTGCAGCAGACGACTTTGAACATGTTTTGTCAAAAGGTCGAAAATCTCTATAACTGAATGGATAACCTATGACGAAAAGTGGAAAACATTGTGGCAAAAGTAGAAATTGCTCGTTTTGAGCAATTTCTTCTTTTGTCACTATGTTTTTAAAAAGCTGTCTGCTGCAGAGGCGTCAGAAAGCATCTATATGAGGGAAAGAGTTAAGTCGTCTACTGCAGATTTGTTATATGTGGAAAAGGGTTAATAAGGTACTACCATAATAACAACCATTGTAACAGGTAAGAGTTGTTTTTGCTACAGCTACTTTTACAAGGGAAGTAACTCTAAACTTTGACTGCACGCTCTCTTGTCCAAACACATTTTGTGCTGGCCCACTTGATACAAAGTGGCCAGCATCATGGTAATTGGAAAAGTTTCTTGCTCAAAGCAAATGTTCCATTTGGTGTCGCTCACCTCTGCCTTGATGTTTTCAGTCTTCTGCTACAGATTGATTTGGTAAGAGTTAACAGACAACTTTTGAAAATATTTTGTCAAGGATAAATTGCTCATAATGAGCAAATACTGCTTTAGTCACTATGCTAAATTCAACTGAATGCAATACATTCATTGATAGAGATTTTCCATATTTTTTACTAATTGTTTTCAAAGTAATTTGCTGGGAATGGGTTAACCCTTTCCCTCATACAACAAATCTGCAGCAAATGACTTTGAGAGTATCTTGGGAAAAGCATGGAAAAGCTCTATAAATGTAGGTATAATTACTGAAATAGATGAAAACATTGTAGCAAAAGGAGAAATTGCTCATTTTGACCAGTTTCTACTTTTGTCACAATGTTTTCTAAAAGCTGTCTGCTGCATAGGCGTCAGAAAGCGTCTATATGAGGGAAAGGGTTGAAACAGCCCATGAGGTATTAGGGATCCAAACAAAAGTATCATGTGTCAGTGTCATGAAATCATAAACAAATCATCTTGATTGCAGTAAACATTGAACATCACAAAAGACAAAATCAACATAATAACATCAGTTGTTGTTCTTTAACCCTTTCCCTCATATAGACGCTTTCTGACGCCTATGCAGCAGACGGCTTTTTGAAAACATAGTGACAAAAGAAGAATTCTCCTTTTGCCACAATGTTTTCCACTTTTTGTCATAGGTTATCCATTCAATTATGGAGATTTTCTATGTTTTGACAAAATATGTTCAAAGTCGTCTGCTGCAGAATTGCCGTATGAGGGAAAGGGTTAAGTAATTCCCCAAATATATTAAAAATATGCAGCAAACAACTTCATATATTTTCGGAACAAAACTATGGAAAATCTCTAAAAAATGAAATTTGAATTCTTGAAATGAGTTGAAAAACATTGTTTCAAAGGGAGAAAAATTGATCAAATTTTTTTGAAAGTTGGTCTGCTTTATAACTGTGTCATAAATGATGTGCATGTGGGAAATGGTTAAACCCACGAATAGAAATAGGACTTCAAATATATTTTTATCTGGCATTTCTTTACAATAAAGTAGCAATATTAACTCTTCAGGCACTTACAAGAATCGCCTTAACCCTTTCCCTCATATAGACGCTTTCTGACGCCTCTGCAGCAGGCGGCTTTTTTGAAAACATAGTGACAAAAGAAGAAATTGCACAAAACGTGCAATTTCTCCTTTTGCCACAATGTTTTCCACTTTTTGTCATAGGTTATCCATTCAATTATGGAGATTTGACAAAATACGTTCAAAGTCGTCTGCTGCAGAATTGTTGTATAAGGGAAAGGGTTAACGCTTTCCACCTCGCAGAATCTGTTGCTTTTGGACACATATGCGGCAGACAATTCTAAAATATATTTTGTCAAAAAGAGAAATTTTGTTTATACTATTTTTAGCTCACCTATGCACGAAGTGCAAGGTGAGCTATTGGGATCACATTTTGTCCGGCGTCCGTCCGTCGTCCGTCGTGCGTCGTCAACATTTGAGCTTGTTAACACTCTACAGGCTACATTTTGCATCCAATCTTCATGAAAGTTTATCAGAACGTTCATCTCCATAAAATCTTGGACAAGTTCGAAACTGGGCCATATGAGGTCAAAAACGAGGTCACTAGGTCAAATTGAAGCGAAATCTTGTTAACACTCTGGAGGCCACATTTTCAACTTGAGCATGTTTAAACTTTATCAGAATGTTTGTCTTAATGATATGTAGGTCAAGTTCGAACATGGGTCACGTCAGGTCAAGAAGTAGGCCACTAGGCCAAATTGAAGGAAAATCTTGTTAACACTCCAGAGGCCGCAATTTTTGCTTAAGCAGTTTGAAATTTTGTCAGAATGTTTATCTTAAAAATATCTAGGTCAAGTTCGAATATGGGTTATGCCGGGTCAAAAACTAGGTCACTAGGTCAAATTGAAGGAAAATCTTGTTAACACTTTGGATGCCGCATTTTTTGCTTCAGCAACTTGAAATTTGGTCAGAATGTTTGTCTTAAAGATATCTAGGTCAAGTTCAAATATGGGTCATATTGGGTCAGAAACTAGGTCACTAGGCCAAATTGAGGGAAAATCTTGTTAACTCTGTAGAAGCTGCATATTTTGCTTCAGCGGCTTGAAATTTGTTCAGAATGTTGAGCTGAATGATATCTAGGCCAAGTTCGAATATGGGTCATGCCGGGTCAAAAACTAGATCACTAGGCCAAATTGAAGGAAAATCTTGTTAACACTTTGGATGCCTCATTTTTTGCTTCAGCAGCTTGAAATTTTGTCAGAATGTTTGTCTTAAAGATATCTAGGTCAAGTTTAAATATGGGCCATATTGGATCAGAAACTAGGTCACAAGGCCAAATTAAGGGAAAATCTTGTTAACTCTGTAGAAGCCGCATGTTTTGCTTCAGCGGCTTGAAATTTGTTCAGAATGTTGAGCTGAATGATATTTAGGCCAAGTTCGAATATGGGTCATGCCGGGTCAAAAACTAGGTCACTAGATCAAATTGAAGGAAAATCTTGTGAACACTTTGGATGCCACATTTTTTGCTTCAGCAGCTTGAAATTTGGTCAGAATGTTTGTCTGAATTATATCTAGGTCAAGTACGAATATGGGTCATATTGGATCAGAAACTAGGTCAATAAAGGAAAATATTGTTCAAACTCCGGAGGCCGCATTTTTACTTTGAGCAAGTTGAAACTTTGTCAGAATGTTGTCTTAATGATATCTAGTCCATGTAGGAATATGGGTCATATCAGGTAAAAAAATATAGATCACTAGGCCAAATGAAGGAAAATATTGTTAACACTGTGGAGGATGCATTTAGAATAATTGTCTTGATGTGTTTTGCATTGCAGTACATTGTATAATTAAGGTGAGCGATCCAGGGCCATCATGGCCCTCTTGTTTACATTTTTTGCTTAGATGTTTTGAAAGTCTTCTGCTGCAGAATTATTGTATGTGGGAAAGGGTTAAAGAAATGACACATGCTTAAAACCTACTATATTGGGGTAGGTCTGTAAGAAGGATTTTAAATAATTAAGCTTCTATACAGGGACTCTTCCCTTCTGTATTTATCACGGAACCCAACAAACACACTTGATCACCCGCATGATAACAGTACTACGGGTGACTTCGCCCACTGAGCGCCCATAAACTTGACTGTTACAAAGTGTCCACATACAATAACCTACCCTGATAATGGGTCCAGATAAGATATTAAGTAATTCATCTCTTTTGATGTAAATCATTAATGCTTATGTACGGCCATGTACTGAACTAAATGACATAAAGCGTTGCCATGACAGCAGGTTTTGAAAAAGATTTTTATCTTTTTTTAAAGCAGTAAATATTTCTTTTCTGTTTGATCTCTGCACTTATTTCAATAGACATATTGGATTAACATGCAATGGGCTTTTCAAGCAATAAAACATAAACAAGTCTACATTCTGTTTACCTCTTACCTACATACAACAAATCTGCAGCAGATGACATTGAACATTTGAACAAATATATTCCTAATACTAGATATTTATAAATGATAATAATACTCAAGCACCAAGAGGATAAGATGACCTTTCAGCTGATTTCCAGATGGTGTCGAAGCAGCCAACAATGATTCACAGGACAGATTTTCTTCTGCGGTCAAGTGCCATCATTTTAACCCTTATCCTGCTTTATGTGACTTTAAACATCATTATACCCCCACGAAGGAATCCGCTGTGGTCGAGTGGTTAGTGGTTAGCGTCAGGGATTTGAAACTGGGTGTCCCGGGTTCGATCCCCAGTTGTGCCACGACGGTCATGGTGGGATGCAAGGCACATTTTCTAGCCTAGTACTGGTTTGTTTACCCCCCAGGGATCATGAAACGTCGCCGTGATATAACTGAAATAATGTTGAAAGCGGCATAAAACCCAATAAAACAAACAAACAAATATACCCCCACAAACAATGGCAGTGTCATGGGTGTCAGAATGTGCTTGCAAGCGTAAAAGGGTCAAACAGTGTCTCCCAATTGTTTAAGGTCAAAACTTTCAAGGCCAGCACTATAATTGGTGATGTTAAACACTTTTCAAACAACAAATTCCTTATTCAATTGATGAGACTTGGAAGTTGGGATTACAACTAATATTACATAGATTGCAATCAGGAAAGATATTAAAGCAAATTATTTATGACTTTAAATCTGCCATACCAAATATTGTGTTTTAAGCGCCGCTGTTTGAAGGCAAGTCAAGTTTACGTCATGGTAAATTGTCCATTGTGCGTTCATCCGTCCATCAACTTTTGGCTTCAATTAAGTTATCCTCTGTATTCACTTAGGATGACACTTCATAGGCAGTATCCTCTCCTCAATTCCTTCAAATGTTTTGCATCCATGGTTACTGAAATAAAAGAATACTCCTCCTAAACTGGTTGGCCGAATTTCAAATTATGTTGTAGAAATGTTCCTTCGGTGGCCCTCTATAAGATTTTTTAAAGCCATGTTGATCTGTCAAAAATGGTGGTGGCCAGAGGATGGGGCTGCCTTATATGGCTATTATAAAGTGAAAACTTTAAAAATCTTCTCCTCCAAAAGTATGGAGCCGATTTTCAAATAATTTTGATAAAGTGTTCCTTGAATAACCTTCTATCATATTTCTTCAAGTCATGTTGATTGATAAAAAAAAAAAAAATGTCTGCTAGGGACTGTTTCGCCTTAACCCTTTCCCTCATACGACTATTCTGCAGCAGACGACTTTGAACATATTTTGTCAAAACATAGAAAATCTCCATAATTGAATGGATAACCTATGACAAAAAGTGGAAAACATTGTGGCAAAAGGAGAAATTGCACGTTTTGTGCAATTTCTTCTTTTGTCACTATGTTTTTAAAAAGCCGTCTGCTGCAGAGGCGTCAGAAAGCGTATATATTAGGGAAAGGGTTATACGGCTATAGTGACAACTTTAGAAATCTTCTCCTCAGAAAGTATGAAGATAGTTCTCATATTATATTGCAGGAATGTTCCTGTTTTGCATTATTTAAGTATTTGTGTTTTGCATTAATTGAGAATTTTGGACTTATAACAGTGGAGCAATACGGGCCCTCTTGGGCCTCTTGTTTTAATAGAATATACTGCATGATTCATAATGACAGTTTATCCATTTGACGGAGTCGCTTCTTACATACAGCCCACATCTCAGCTATTCAATATTTATACTTTTTCCATATCTTTGCATATATAAGTCTTCTGAGATGTTTGCTGTTGTTAAGCGTTTAATGTTGTAGTTGTAGAATGTCTGCCTCTAGTATGGTTCAATCCTCAGCCAGGTCATACCAGAGGCTTTAAAAATGTTAGAAATGGCTTTCCCTGCTTACAATTGCGCTCTGGATTGTTGGGTTATCTTTACAACTGAAATGCTGGAGTCTGGATAATTTGGCTAGCAGAACTGGTAACTGGTTCCCAGGAAATGCTGTGATATAAATATTTTTTGTTGAAAACAGCATATAACACCAAACAAAAATAAAGCCGGTATGATTCATGTGGGAAAGGTTTAAAAAATCCGCCAAAATTAATTATCATACTGTATAAAGAAATCATAAAATCTTTTAGCAGGAACATTTCCTGATTTTCAGAAACAAAAAAAATCTAATCGAACAAGGTGCAATGCACATTTCGCTCATGGCAATAAGTGTTTTTTTTTCTTTGGGTTTCATTGCGATGATTTTGGTGTATTGCGTCCCAAAAAATGCACAAGAACTCCTTCTGACATTCCAATATAATCATGATTTCATGGCAAAACTTTAACCCTTTACCTTATACGACAATTCTGCGGCAGACGACTTTGAACATATTTTGTCAAAAAATAGAAAATCTCTACAATTGAATGGATAACCTATGACTAAAAGTGGAAAACATTGTGGCAAAAGGAGAAATTGCTCGTTTTGAGCTATTTCTTCTTTTGTCACTATGTTTTCAAAAAGCTGTCTGCTGCAGAGGCGTCAGAAAGCGTCTATATGAGGGAAAGGGTTAATGAACATTAAAAATGTTGGTTAGGGCATGCAGTTTGCTGTGATAAAAAAAATAATAAGAAAGCTCTGGATATTTTCATGGGAAACTATTTTTTTCTCCTTTTCCATTCCGTCATATAGACGCTTTCTGACACCTCTGCAGCAGACGACTTTGAAAACTAAATAATGTCGACAAAAGAAGAAATTGCTCAAAATTTGTCCTTTTGTCACCATGTTTTTAACTCTAATCAATTATTGTACTTTCATTTAAAGTGAGTTTCCAATTTTGTTCAGGTATATTTCCAAAGTCGTCTGCTGCAGATTTGTTATATGTGAGAAAGGGTTAACAATACTATAAATAGTGATTAAAACATATCATTGCAAGTTAATTAGTCATTATTTCATCCTTCCTTACACGGATTGAGAAACGTAACGTTGGTGATTAGATTAGGCTGCAGCCTATGCAGCCCTGTACACAATAAGAGATTCTTCCTGGCTGTTTATAAATTCAATCCAATTACTCTGCTAGTAAATTCAATTAACCCTTTCCCACATACAATAAGTCTGCAGTAGACTACAATGAAAATGTCAGAACTATGGGATTCCTCTATAAATAGGATTTTATTTTTTAACCCTTTCCCTCATACAACAATTCTGCAGCAGACAACTTTGAACATATTTTGTCAAAAAATAGAAAATCTCTATAGTTGAATGGATAACCTATGACAAAAAGCACGTTTTGTGCAATTTCTTCTTTTGTCACTATGTTTTCAAAAAGCTGTCTGCTGCAGAGGCGTCAGAAAGCGTCTATATAAGGGAAAGGGTTAAATGGAGTTGAAAACACTTTGGTACATTTGACAATTTCCCCTTTTGTACCAACGTTTTCAAAAGTTGTCTGCTGCAAACTTGTCAAAATGCATCAGCATGGTGGAAAGGGTTAACAAGTTCGGTGAACTTCAAATTTAAAAAAAAAAATCATGTGTTTATAGCCTTGGACATGTTATAATTGAATCTGCATCTGTTCTTTCTAATTAGCATATTCATTTCATCCTTTCCGCCATATAACATCAGGTGACTTTAGAAACATATAAGCAAAAACATTAAAAATTTCCATATATAAGGGTTTAATTATTAATAGAGTTGAAAACATTGTGGCAAAAGGAGAATTTACTCATAATATGCAATTCTCCTTTTCCCCCCAATGATTTCAAAAGTAGGCTGCAGAGGTGTCAGAAAGCGTCTGTATTTTAACTCTTTCTCACATCACAGCATATCTTCAGGAGAATTGTCGACTTTGACAATATCTATAAACTGAAGAAGAACTTAAGTCAAAAGAGTTGTGCACATTATGCCACAATGAACTTAACCCTTTCCTTCATATAGACACTTTCTGACGCCTCAGCAGCAGACGGCTTTTTGAAAACATAGTGACAAAAGAAGAAATTGCTCAAAATGAGCAATTTCTCCTTTTGACACAATTTAGTCATTCAATTATAGAGATTTTTTATATTTTGATAAAATATGTTCAAAGTCGTCTACTGCAGAATTATCGTATGAGGGAAAGGGTTAAAAGAACTGCTGCAGTTGCTTCAAAATGGATATGCATGTTGACAAGGGTTAACAGAGGGTTACTGAGTAAAAGCAGGACGTCTTGCACACAAATTTACTCAAATTCTCCTTTTGCCACAATTTTTTCAAACATTGTCTGCTGAAGATGCCTCAAAATGTGTCTGCATGTGGGAAAGGATGAACTTACTCCCATGTTATAACTGACATAAAACTGAAAAAAGTGTCAAATATGAAGTATAATGTTGATACAGACACATTTTTAATGCGCTTCCATAACTGAAGAGAAGAAAATCCTTCTTCCTACTTCTTCCTACTGTGACCTGGCCGGGTAGCTCAATTGGTAGCGTATCTGACTCGAGATCTGGAGGTCACGGGTTCGATACCCGGTTGCGGCGACATTCTTTCGGGCGATGTTTTCCATTGCCTCTCACCTCTGATCTATGTGAGAAAGTAGTCAGTGGCTTCGAAAGAATGTTGTGTAAGTACTGGTGTGGGAAAGCCAGGAAAACATGGGTAGGTGCACTGACCGCCGTGATATGACCAAAGCTGTTGAAAGCGGCGTTAAACTCCAAACAAACAAACAAAACAAATCTTTCTACTGTTTTCTTACTATGTTCTCAACACTATCAAAAGTATACTTCCATTATTAGCGTCAGGGATTTGTAACCAGGTATCCATGGTTCCATCCCCAGTAGCAAGAAGGTGGAAAGTGCCCTTGGGCGAGGCACATTTCATAGCCTAGTACTGGTTTGTTTACCCAGGGACCATGAATAAGTGAACTGTTGCTTTGATATAACTGAAATAATGTTGAAAACATCTTAAAACCTAAATAAAACGAACATACCAATTGTTTCAGATGTTATCCTTTTTGTGTCGTCTGCTTTGAAAGGAAATTATAAACATTTGGAGATCTTTTCTTTCTTGTTTCTCTGTCTTGTCTGTATTTACAGCAGATGAATTTTGGAAACATTGTGGAAAAGGAGAAATCCACTTTTGCCAATAGATTTTCAATATTTACCTGTAGATGTTACTGCAAATTTCTGTATCAGAGAAAGTGTTAAATTCTTTCCTTGTTACAGACCAGTTTGAACACCTGATGCAGACAACTTCTGAAAACATTCTGGAAAAGGAAGAATTGATCAATTTGAATAATTTATCCTTTTCACACAATGGTTTCAACACTGTTTAAAGTTAAAGTTTCCAATTTAAAACAATTTTTTTCATCAGATGTGCCAAAAGCAGACAACATTAAAATTGTCCCATCAGGAAATAACTCGACCCTTTCCCACATACAAGAAATCTGAAGCAGATGACTTTGAAAACATCTAGGGGAAAAAAGAAAAAACTCTGTTTATGAAAGTTTATTTATTGAATAGAATTTAAAGCATTATTGCAAAAGAAAAATTGCTCAAAATCTTTTGCAATAATGTTTGCAAAATGTGCATGCATGTGTGAAACAGTTAACCCTTTTCCACATACAGACACTTTCTGACGCCTCTGCAGCAGAGGTCTATTAAAAACATTTTGGCAAAAGGAGAAATTGCTCATAATGAGCAATTTCCCTATTGCCACAGTTTTATTCAACTCTTTTAAATAGGTAAAGACTCATTTATGGAGATTTTTCTTGTTTTTGCCAAGATATTATTAGTCATCTGCTGCAGATTTGTTGTATGTGGGAAAGGGTTAAAAAATGGTTAATATTCTCTTAACCCTTTCCCTCATATAAAGACGCTTTCTGACGCCTCTGTAGCAGGCGGCTTTTTGACAACATTGTGACAAAAGAAGAAATTGCTCAAAACGAGCAATTTCTCCTTTCGCCACAATGTTTTACACTTTTAGTCATAGGTTATCCGTTCAATTAAAGAGATTTTCTATTTCTTTACAAAATATTTTCAAAGCTGTCTGCTGCAGAATTGTCATATGAGGGAAAGGGTTAAGCGCGGGTGAGTTACCGTCAATGCCAGCAGATTATCCAGTGAGATAATGGAGTTGTATTCAAACTTTCTTTAAACTTCAGATATATAATCAATAGTGCAATTGATTCATCAACTGTTCTTTTTCAAAATACGGTTATTTTTATTGCAAACCTGCGTCAGATGGCAAGAGCAGAAAATACATTTTCTAAGTTAATAGAGTAAGAATATTAATTGTGTAACTTGCGGGCGACTGAAAGATATATTGCACGCCAGTGTCCCCTAGTCAATAGTGAGTCAAAATGTTTACATTTGGAGTTGGTAAATTTGCCACTATCGGACAAAAGTAGGTAAATCGTGTAAAATCTACATAAAAATTATCAAGGTGTGTGTTGTGTGTATATGTATATTGGTAAAAATAGCGGGGACCATGTGCTCTTATAGCTTTTGTTTGGGGACTTAAGGTGACTCTTGACTCAGGTGTAAAATTAGGGGTTTTCTTATATGTTTGAAAAATAAGGGATAAATTAGGGAGCTATGTAAGGTGCGAGAAGTGAGTTCTTATACCTATTTACGCACATACTTATATGATATCAAACGTATTTACAGGTAATATTATCAGATATTTGTTGTTGTTATGTTTTGTGGTTTTATATGGTTAATGTGATCTGAAAGTGAAACTAGCATGGCGAATGTAAGCAAAGATTTTACTCTTTCCCATATACACACGCTTTTTGATGCCTCTGCAGCAGACTACTTTTGAAAACATTGTGAAAAATGGAGAGAAATAGCTCATGATGAGAAATTTCTCCATTTACCACAATGTTTTCTACTCTATTTGATAACCACTCTCGTATATGGGGACTTTTCACGTTTTTATCAATATGTTTTGAAAGTCGTCTGCTGCAGATCTGTTGTATGTGGGAACAGGTTAATAAGCATGGGGGATATGCTTATTTTGATATCAAATAAAACAAAATTGTAGTTTTATCAAATCTTGACAAGTTCTTTTGTGGTTTATATAGTGAATGTAAACTGAAACTGGAAATGGCATGACAAAGGTGACGTAATGGTCATATAAGCAGGACGGATGAAATAAGAGGCTAAGAACATATAACACTTATTCATGATCCCTGTGTTCTATTTTTTTTACCAGTATTAGCTGGGAAATGTGTGCCTTGTCCAAGGGCAATTACAGCAGTTACTTACATAACATCAACAATATTTATTTTTACAGGAAATCAAATATACGAAAAGGTTATATTACCTTAATTTTGAGTCATGTTTGTGGTTTTATATATTGAATGTAATTTAAAACTGGAAAAGGCATTACAAAGGTAGGCACCGGTCATATTGGCATGGGGGATGAAATAGGAGGGTTAACCCTTTCCCTCATATAGACGCTTTCTGACGCCTCTGCAGCAGACGGCTATTTGGAAACATTATGACAAAAGAAGAAATTGCACAAAACGTGCAATTTCTCCTTTTGCCACAATGTTTTCCACTTTTAGTCATAGGTTATCCATTCAATTATAGAGATTCTCTACTTTTTAACAAAATATGTTCAAAGTCGTCTGCTGCAGAATTGTTGTATGAGGGAAAGGGTTAAAGCAGACGGCGTTTTGAAAACATAGTGACAAAAGAAGAAATTGCACAGAACGTGCAATTTCTCCTTTTGTCACAATGTTTTCCACTTTTAGTCATAGGTTATCCATCTGACAAAATACGTTCAAAGTCGTCTGCTGCAGAATTGTTGTATGAGGGAAAGGGTTAAGTGAGGTGTTAAAAGAATTTTCTGTATTTTACGCCATTTTCAACAGTATTTCAGTTATATCTCGCACACACATATTCATGATCCCTGGGTAAACAAACCAGTATCAGGTTAGGAAATGTGCCTTGACAGTGGGGATCGAAACCAAGGTCGCCCAGTCAAGAATCCCTGATGCCTCATATAACCACTCGGCCATGGGGAATGCGGGTGTTGCAATGGAAGTAAGTTTACTTATTTACAGCAAAAACTAAGATGATATCAAATATATAAGGTGGAGATATTACCAAATTTTGTAGTTTCGTTTGTGGTTTATATATGGTTGCCAAATTCTCCTTTTCTCACAATGTTTTCAAAAGTCGTCTGCAGCACAGGTGTTAGAATATGTCTGTATGAGGGAATGCGTTAATGACAAAGACTTTGATTCCATTAACAAAATTTAAAGACATTGCAATTGAAATATGGCTATAAATTCTGGTGGTTTATATATAAACCCTTTCACACTTGCAGGAGCTCTGCTTGCCAAATGGCATTAATGCTGAGCACGAGGTTAAACAACGTCATGAATCATCATCATCTTGCAGGCGCTTTCTGATATATACATGAAGCAGACAACTTTTGAAATCATTGTTGCAAAGTAAAAGGAGAAATTACATATTTTGCTTATATATATATATATATAGAGTAAAAACTTGGAAAACTTTTGAAGTTCTATTAATTCAGGTGAGCGATATAGGACCATCATGGTTCTTTTTCAAAGCCATCTGCTGCATATTTGTTAGAAATGATGAATTAAGATACCAGTGCACTAAACTACTTGTGAAACAAAACACATTTAGGAAAAAGGAGAGTTTGCTTTAAAATGAGCAATATTCAAGACGAGCAATTTCTCCTTTTGGCCACAATTTTTTCAACTTTTTTCAGTGTTTATATCATCCATCATTCATAGAGATTTTCCTTTTTTTTTTTCCTAGATGTTTTCAAAGTCGGCTGCTGCAGATCTGACCAATGTAGGAACCAATTATCCCTTTGCCTGCTACAGCCTGCCTAACGTGAAGACAGTGCCACCAGTATAGAGGCACTTAACCCTTTCCCACATTCAACAATTCTGCAGCAGACGATGTGAAGACAGTGCCACCAGTATAGAGGCACTTAACCCTTTCCCACATACAACAATTCTGCAGCAGACGACTTGGCAAACATATTGGCAAAACATGGGGAAATATCTTCATAAATGAAAGTTTAATCATTAAATAGAGTTGAAAACAATGTGGCAAAAGGGGAAATTGCTCATCAATGTTTCAAAAGTTGGAATGCGTCAGATTCAATTATGCCCTAATATGGGTTTATATGTAATTTGTCCACTATGATTTTCTATGGTTTTGAAAAAGTCAAATATAAGAGTGAGGATGTTACGTAATTTCTTTTCATTTCATATTGTTTACCTATGGTGACATCTTTTCATCTATCATAAAGAACATCTTTGACAACAATAGAATAATCCTTATACTTTCTCCCTTCTGTGTCACCGCAATTGACACGGTGACTCTTGGGGATCAGTTTAACCCTTTCCCTAATATAGACGCTTTATGACGCCTCTGCATTAGACGGCTTTTTGAAAACATAGTGACAAAAGAAGAAATTGCTCAAAACGAGCAATTTCTCCTTTTGACACAATGTTTTCCACTTTTATTCATAGGTTATCCATTCAATTATAGAGATTTTCTATGATTTGACAAAATATGTTCAAAGTCGTCTGCTGCAGAATTGTCGTATGAGGGAAAGGGTTAAATCAGTCGTCTGTCTATCTGTCTGCCAGTGTTTGTGATGCTATGACAGATTTGAAGATGACACTCTAAACCCTTACCAACATACTGACCCCTCTGAAGAAGCTGACTTATGATATTTTCTTTTAGCAATTTCTCGTTTTGCCACATTATTTATAACCTTATCCAATTAATGTTCTTTCATTAACCCTTTCCCACATACTACAATTCTGCAGCAGATGACTTTGAAAATATCTAGAGAAAAATATGGAAAATCTCTGAAAATGAAAGTACAATAATTGAACATGGTGACAAAAGCAGAAATTGCTCGTTTTGTGTAATTTCTTCTTTTGTCGCTATGTATTCAAATAGCCGTCTGCTGCAGAGGCGTCAGAAAGTGTCTTTGTGATGGAAAGGGTTAATAGAGAGTTTTCATATTTAAGACTATAGAATGATTTTGTTTGTCTGCTGCAAATTTGCTTTTTGTTGATTTATGATTCACAAAGGGGCAACTTTGATCCTTTCCCACTTGCAAACACATTTTGACACATCTGCAGCAGACGACTTTTGAAAACGTTGCGACCAAAGGAGAAATTGCTTATCATGAGCAATATCTCCTTTTACCTCAACAGTTTCAGCTCTATTTGATAACCAAACTCTCATTTTTTGAGATTTTTTACGTTTTTGCCAATATATGTTTTCAAAGTCATTTGCTGGGATTTGTTGTATATGGGAAAGTGTGATATATATCCTAAGGATTTTCTTCTTTTCAACAAATGTTCTTATTATTGCTTGAAGTCATGTTATCAAAATCATTTTTGTAAGAAAAATGGAATCAAAAGTGCTGATTTTAATTACAGATTTTTTTTCTTCCTGTTATATTTCCCTCAGGAATATACGTGCAAGATCATCGGAAAGATAACAGATATACATAATGGAATAAAAGATCTTTTATTTGACACCTACAAAATTTACCAATTCTGTTCCAAACCATTTTCTGTGAATGGAACCGTAAATATCACTGTACAGCTAAATATAGATTAATGTAGATGTTCAGAGTTCCCGTCTAAATATATCTCGTCAATGAATTTGGCGGAGGTGGCTGTTCTGAGAAATATTTCCAGACAAACATGATGCAAAATGTAGGTTAAATGTTTTACTTAGCATGTCTAGACGGCGGGCTTACAAGCGTAGTAGGACATATTTTATTGAAGATAAGTCTGGCGTATACTATACTTATCGGAAAATTAAATTGCTTCATTTCGTCTAGTTCAATGGATGGAAATGTGAATGGAAAGAACTGAGAACTTTTCGTCTTGCGTCTTACGTTTGTGTACAACTGATTAAATTTGTAATACAGATGATCCTGTAGTAGACAAATTTTGTCTTGCCTGCCTTGGTGTGCTGCCAATTTAGAGGTCACTTCTCTATTATTAGTCTGTCTGTCTGTCTGTCCATCAGGTTGTGACTTAGATAGTTATATTAACCCTTTCCCCCCTATAGACGCATTTGGACGCGTGTGCAGCAGACTACTTTTGAAAATATCGTGCCAAAAGCAGAAATTTCTTATCAGAATGAGCAATTTCTTCTTTTGCCACAATGTTTTCAACTTTTGTCAGTAATTATAACTGCAATTATAGAGATTTACCATGTTTTTGAGTAGACATTTTCAAAGTCATCTGCTGCTGATTAGTTGTATGTGCGAAAATGTAACAGTGTCACCTCTTTAACCCTTTCCCTCATATAGACGCTTTCTGACGCCTCTGCAGCAGACGGCTATTTGAAAACATAGTGACAAAAGAAGAAATTGCACAAAACGTGCAATTTCTCCTTTTGACACAATGTTTTCTATTTTAAGTCATAGGTTATCCATTCAATTATAGAGATTTTCCATTATTTGACAAAATATGTTCAAAGTCGTCTGCTGCAGAAACGACACCTACAGAAGAAAGATCCTCTTTTACCCTTTTTTTTTTACAACAAATTTACAGAAAACAACTTTGAAAACATTAGGCAAAACCTTGTGAGGAAAAGGAGAAATTGCTTGCTGCAACATACAAGCAATTTTTATCTTCATTTCCAACCAAGTTTTTCCAAAAATGCCTGCATTCAGACAGCTGTCAAAACAAGCAATTTCTCATTTTGCCACAATGTTTTTTACTTTTTTTTCAGTAAAATTACCTTCATCTATAGAGATATTCTATATGTTCAGCTAGATGTTAATAAAGGCATCTGTTGCAAATCTCTTGTGTGTTGGAAAAGGTAAAAATGGCTTGCATGTGTGGAAAATGCAGAAATGATTACATTTATTTATTTATTTATTGGGGTTTTACGCCGCTTTCAACATTATTTCAGTTATATCGCGGCGAAAGTTCACATTCATGAAACCAGTACTAGGCTAGAAAATGTCTCTTACCCAAGGGCACTCCACCATGACCGTAGTGCCGCAACTGGGGATCGAACCCGGCACACCCGGTTTCGAAATCCCCGACGCTAACCACTCGACCACAGCGGATTCCAGAAATTATTACAAGGGGTTTACCAAGATTGCCCTAGTAAAAACCTGTTTAAATCCTTTCCCACATACAACAAATCTGCAGCAGACAACTCCAAAACATATTTGCAAAAAAACTGAAAAATCTCCATCATTAGGAGCAATTTCTCCTTTTGCCACAATGTTTTCCAAATTCATCTGCTGCAGAGACGTCTATATGTGGGAAAGAATTAACTAAAAAACTGATATTTGAAGATCTGTACTAAAACCCATACTCAGACATGTCATATATTCAGGACAGTAAAATTCCTGAAAAACGTACCAGCTTCAATATACATGTACGGTCAAGAGGTGATTCTTTTTATTGATACCTGCAGTACTTTGAACGTGTTTTCTAAGAAAAGATTAGTACTTTAGTTCCCACAGTTTACCATCCCCCTCGTAGTTCTAAATTCCTCGGAAGCAAAGTCCAGTTACGAGTGTTTCAAAACATTTTGCTGGGGGAAAAGCAGTAATTTCTGATAATGACCTATGGCTAATTTGCCCGCACTGTTTACTCTTATGTCACTGAAGTTATTGTAAAATGATGTGAATTAGGTAAACCTTCATTTACTGTGTATGTATTTAAAATGAAAGTACTCAAGATCTTTTCCATGAGGGAAAGGGTTTAAATCATTTAATTATTTTCTCTCTGTTTGATTGTGCTGAATGAGATAGCTGGTGTCACGTCACAAGAAAGGTAACATTTTGGATTTTGCGGGAAAAAGCAAAGATCCAGATCAGTGTATGCATCCACGCAGTCTGATCAGGATCTTCCCTCTTTGCCATCTAGTTGTACACGCATCCAGCAAATCTCTGAAGAATTGTTATGACTGAAAACATACTTACATGTATGATTAGTTATGATCCCTTTGCTGCATACAACAATGGACTTTGATATCTCTGCAAATTATTGAAACCCCCATAAAAATGAATATATATGATTATTAAATAGAGAGAAAATATTGTAGCAAAAGGGGAAATTGCTCAATATCAGTCAAAATGTATCTGTAAGTGCGAAAACTTACGTAATATCAAAACCTTAGAAGATTGGTTTTCGCGTGATGCGATTCAGTTTATAATGGATCCCTAGTACGATGTAACTTCAGATAATAGTGCACTTGAAAGCACCAGTACCCGTTTTATCTACCCATTTGTGATGAATTCTTAATTCGCTGATTACTGTTCCACGTGGAAAAATCAGCCCAAAAATAGCAGGCAGCATCAACGGAGTTCACAAAGACAAGAATTAATTATTACTCTGATTAAACATTTATAGATGTTGCGAGTGAGGCGACATGTGCTTACGTTTTTTAAAAGTAGGTTACTATAAGCATGCAAAATTGATGAAGTGGAGTAAAGAAGATTTTGTTTATTACCACTAGTAGATGAGGGTTTGAAAGAAGAACAATTATGCAATAGCCATAGTAAAATACTGGGCTGTGGCATGCTTAAAATGGTCTGTTCAGAATCAGAAATGTAGTAAAATACTGGGGCTGGGTGCATGCTTAAAATGGTCTGTTCAGAAATGTAGTAAAATACTTGGCTGGGTGCATGCTTTAAAATGGTCTGTTCAGAAATGTAGTAAAATACTGGGCTGCGGCATGCTTAAAATGGTCTGTTCAGAAATGTAGTAAAATACTGGGGCTGGGTGCATACTCTAAAATGGTCTATTCAGAAATTTGGTAAATTTGCACCATAATTCAAGGCATTGGCAACTTTACTTTAACCCTTTCCCACATACAACAGATCTTCAGCAGACAACAAAAAGGCAAAACTATTGCAAAAGGAGAAATTGCTCAGCATTTGTTTTATTCGAGTTTTACGCTGTTTTCAACATTATTTCTGTTATTTCATGGCGACAGAAAACTGATTCATAATCCCGTGGTAAAGAAACCAGTACTACAATAAGCTAGGTCATTTGCCTAAGGAAACTACTACAATGTTTTCAAAAGTAGTCTGCTGCAGATGGATGCCTACAACGATTGCAGATAACTCTTTAAAACTCTTCTAAATTTCTTGGAGTTTGTTATGTACTATTATATATAATTATATGAATAAACTCTATTTTCAGATAGATTAAGAAACCATTGACGAAGATGTTAGACTTTTGGTGAAAAGGGATTTGTTATAGATGTTTATACCGCTACGCTGCAATAAACTTTGTAAATTTCTGAAAACTGCAGAAGTAATAGATTTGTTTCGAGGTATGTATTAAGTTATTAAATATTGCTCGTCAACGCATTAATGTTATCTTAAAAGCCCTTTCCAACATGCAGATTAATATGTTAAAGATTGACCCTTTCCCACATACAGACGTTTTCTGGCACCTCTGCAGCAGACATTTATTAAAAACATTGTGACAAAATGGAGAAATTGCTCAAGGTAAGATTGTGATTATATAAGACTTTATCCGGCCTCTTCCTGTGTACATTGGCACTTTATAACAACATTTCCTTTCCCACCTGTATAAGCTTTTTGACACATCTGCAGCAGACAACTTTGAAAACATTGTAAAAAAAAGGAGACATTGCTCAAAACAAGCAATGTCTCCTTTTGCCACAAACTTATTTATAATACCTACAATTATAGAGATTTTCCTGAATTTTAAGAAGACATTTTTAAAGTCGTCTGCCACAGATTTGTTGTATGTGGGAAAGGGGGTTAAACCGCTGCACCCATTGCAACCAAACTTCACAAGAGCCTTTCTTTTTCATTTCTCTTTGTTCAAATAATTAAATTCTATTCATTACTCCGGCATCACAAAGGGGAGTAAAAACCATAACTTTGAAATAATTCTTCTCTGAAACTGCTGATCTGATTTGAAGATAACTTGGCAGACTTGTACCTTAAGTGACCTCTAGACAAATATTTCAAGCCATATTGATTGGTTGAAACATGACCACCAGGTAGCATAAAAAAGGGGTGAAATGACAAAACTTGAAAAAACTCTTCTGCTCTGAAAGTGCTTGTCTGATTGCTCTGAAAGTGCTTGTCTGATTTCACAGTAATTAGGTGTCCCTCTACTTGTTCAAACCATATTAAGTGGTTAAAGTTTCAGAATAGGGGTAAAATGGCAACACTTTTAATTTTTTCTGTTCTGAAAATGCTTGTCTGATTTCAAAGATAATTTAGCAGAAATGTTCCCTATGTAACCCTCTACATAATTTGTTAAAGCCATATTGATTGGTTAAACAAAAGCATGACACCAGGCAGCATCAGAAAGGGTAAAGTGTTTCTTTTTCTCTGGAAGTGCTTGTCTGATTTCAACAAAAGTTGCCAGAAATTGCCTTAGGATGACTCTACAAAAAGAATTATATTATATTTTGACAAAATTACCTCTGGGTGGAATCAGATATGTCAGATAAATGTTTATCTTGTCTTAACCCTTTAGCACATATAGACACATTGTTATGCCTCTGCGGCAGAAGACTTTTAGAAACATCATGGCAAAAGAAGTGATTGCTCATGAAGAGGCATCAGAAAGCGTCTATACGAGGGAAAGGGGTTAAGACTTATAAAGACTTAATTAGCAAGATTTTGCAAAAATGCACAGACTCCAAAAGCCTTCACTGTTTGGTAGTGCAATGAGACCCTTTGCAATTGATGCTTATATAATTTTATTCTCCTAATGTGTGCATCGACGAATCACCCTTGAAGCGGTGCACATTTTTCTGCAGAATTACCTGAAGAACTGTCAGAATTGTTTGCAAGAGATGTTGGAGCCTTTAGACTCCATGAATGCGAGCCACGCCAGACAAAAAAGCTGGCATACATACATTCAACCTTTCCCTACTTTTGATGCACTCTGCAGCAAACAATTTTTCAGAGCAATGTGGTAAAAGGAGAAATTGCTCATAATGAGCGATTCTTCCTATTGCCACAATGTTTTCAATTAAATTCAATGATTATACCTACATTTATAGAGATTTTTTATAGTTTTACCTAAATGTTTTCAAAATTATTTGCTAAAGATTTGTTGTAAGAGTGAAAGGGTATAGACAAAGGAGCACTGAAGTCCACATAAGGAGGTTCCCGAATACAAAACATCTTCATCAGACAACCTTAATTATCTAGGCTAAAATTTGAAAGTGTAATTATTGAATATTGTTTAAAAAGCATTGTTGCAAAAGGAGAAATTGCTCAATACTTGTGCATTTTCTCCTTGTGTCAAAATGTTTTTAAAAGTTGTGTACTGTGGGTGAGTGACAAACTGTGTTAGCATGTGGGAAAGGGCTAATATTCCATTGACTTGATAGTAATCATTGGAGATCCAGATCAGCCCCCTTTCCCTCATACGACAATTCTGTAGCAGACGACTTTGAACATATTTCGTCAAAAATTGAAAATCTCTATAATTGAATTAACCATTTAATTAATTTTCTATTTTTGTGACAAAATATGTTCAAAGTCGTCTGCTGCAGAATTGTCGTATGAGGGAAATGGTTATTCAAAGATCAAGAACTAGAGACTTGGGTCTGGACAACCGAAAATGGTAGTAATGGCTTCTACGTCGTTTCAACATTATTTGAGTTATATCATGGCGACTGTTAATTTATCCCTGATCCCTGGATAAACAAACCAGTATTAGGCTAGGAAATGTGCCTTACCCACAGGCACTCCACCCTGACCGCCACATCCTGGGATTGAACCCAGAATGCCAGGTTCTAAACCCTTAACACTAACCACTCAGCAGATTCCAGCCAGGATAGCAGATTCAAATACTGTTTGTTAAACATGGTGTGAAAAAACATGCAAACAAACATTGTCCATGGGCCTCCCTGTTTATGTGACTTAGTCCCCATTCTGACTTAAATATATCTGACAAGCTAGCGTACATATATCATAAATTGTAATTTCAATTCCGGAGCCATGGATCTATATGCGCTGCATGTTGGAATTGACAGTACATGCAATAAATCTACATGAAGTTTCATCTCTGCGGGCCAATTCTTGTACTGCAGCAAGATTACTTGATGAGAACATTGCCCGAGATATGCCCCAGATGTAACCATAACTTCAATTAAATCAATTTTTCGAAACTATGCTGCATTATGTGACATGGTAGTAATGATGGTAGCCTGCACTGTGATGAAAAATTGGTTTCTTTTTTTTTACTGCGAAGATATATACTGAATGTTTAACACCATATTATCGTAACTATATCTTGTGACAAGATGTAGCTAGAACTGTTTTGCCTATATATAGAGCCATTGAATTATTACTGGAAACGCCAAGACATGTGGATCAATTGTAAGTTTTCGAAATTGTGTCACAAAACCCTTGACCAAAACGTGCCTTGGAAAATATTTCTGTTAATCCTTTCCCACATGCAACATCTGCAGCAGACGACTTTGAAAACGTAATAAATTAGTCAAAAATATGGAAACTCTCTATAAATAACAGAGCAATTATTGGAAAAAGTTGAAAACATTGTGACAAAATGAGAAGTCATCTGCTGCAGAGGCAACAGAAAGTGACTGTATGCCAAAAGAACAATATGCAAATAATCTCTAATGTTAACAGCTTACCTGATATGGTATACTTAGAGTCGTCCGATTAAATTTATTTATTGGGGTTTTACGCCACTTTCAACATTATTTCAGTTATATCATGGCGACAGTTCACTTATTCATGATCCCTGGGTAAACAAACCAGTACTAGGCTAGAAAATGTGCCTTGCCCAAGGGCACTCCACCATGACTGTACTGCCGCGACCGAGGATCGAACCCGGGACACCCGGTTTCGAAATCCCCGACGCTAACCACTCGACCACAGCGGATTCCGATCCGTCCGATTAAAAAAAAGCTTGAACAAAATACTGCAAAAACTTTTGACAAATAGAAGTCTGATATTGAAAAGAAAGTTACAAAACATTGTGAGAAAAGGATACATTTCTCATCATGAGCAGTTTCTACTTTTCTCACAATAACATGCAACAAATCTGCAACAGACAACTTGGAAAACATGTAGGAAAAAATATGGTATATCTCTTAGATAAAAGTTTTATTATTGAGTATATAGTTGAAAACATAGTGACATGCGGTGAAACTTGCTTATTATGAGCAATTTCTCCTTTTGCCACAATGTTTTCAAAAGCTGTCCATAGTGCCAAAAACATGGGAAAGCTGTAAAAATATATAATAATTATAATTAACCCTTTCCCTCATAAACGCTTTCAGACGCCTCTGCAGCAGACGGCTTTTTGAAAACATAGTGACAAAAGAAGAAATTGCACAGAACGTGCAATTTCTCCTTTTGCCACAATGTTTTCTACTTGTTGTCATAGGTCAAAAATTGAAAATCTCTATAATTGAATTAACCATTTAATTATTTTTCTATTTTTTGACAAAATACGTTCAAAGTCGTCTGCTGCAGAATTGTCGTATGAGGGAAAGGATTAAAGAATAGAGTTGTAAACATAATGGCAAAAGTCATCTGCTGCTGAAGCTTCAAAATGTTACTGCATTTGGGAAAGGGTTATTATACACATGCAATATTTCTGGTAATTCATTGTCTTTCCTCCGATGTTTTAAAAGCATAAAGCTCTAAATTATCATATCATGTAAATGGTAAACCCTTTCTCACCTACAAAACCTGCAATTATAAGTCAATTTTGAAAAAAATTAGGCAAAAAAGCCAGAAATTCTTCATTTTAGTTGAAAACGTTGTGGCAAAAGGAGAAATTGATCATTATGCTGCAGATGTGTCAAAATGCATCTACAAGTCGGGCTGGGTTAGATATTTTCTTGAAATGTCAGAACTCGATTGATGTTAATAAAGTTCCGCTAAACATTCATGTAGAATTTAATGGCAAAAAATCAAGAGATGTCCATATTTCAATTAAACTTAAAGAAACTCTCATCTCAGAATTGATAATATCTGTATTATAAAGTTTCTGAAAATGTCATGACGTCATTTCAAAATCTTCAATTTCATGCCGTTTTTATCGTCAAATCATGTGCATCAGCATAATTGAAGAATCGACTTTAGTTTAATCTACAGAATATGAAATGTTTCTTTGTCAGGCCTAAACCATTTCCTTATCCCTTTCCCTCATATAGACGCTTTCTGACGCCTCTGCAGCAGACGGCTTTTTGAAAACATAGTGACAAAAGAAGAAATGGCACAAAACGTGCAATTTCTCCTTTTGCCACAATGTTTTCCACTTTTTGTCATAGGTTATCCATTCAATTATGGATATTTTCTATGTTTTGACAAAATACGTTCAAAGTCGTCTGCTGCAGAATTGTCGTATGAGGGAAAGGGTTAAATAGACCTTTCCAACAAACAAGAAATCTGCAGCAGCTTCGAAACTATAATCTGGGCAAAATCTCTATTACTGAAAATATAGTTATTGAAGAGAGCTAATAACGTTGTTGAAAAAGGAGAAATCGCTTGTGAGTAATTTCTTTTTTTATTGCAATGGTTTCTCAAGTCATCTGTTGTTGATTCTTTAAAAGGTGTCTGCAAATGGGAAAGGGTTAAATGTTACTTGGTCATCTAAAACAGAATACTTCCTGAAAAAAAAGAATTACATGCAATTTCTCCCCCTCCCACAATGTTTTCAACTCTGAAAAATGACATAAACTTTTAAAGTCGTCTGCTGCAGCTTTGTTGTAAGTGGGAAAGGGTTAAAAACATTGTGGGTATAGGAGAAATTTCCAACAATGTTTTTCAAAATGTTTTAATTTGTAACAAAGTCGTAAAATTACAGCCTGTATTAAGTAAATGTTTTATATGTCTCAATGGTACCATGCAATACACATAGACCTCTTGGCGTTCACGGAGAATTGGCAGCAATTACAGTTTTAATTCCTGCATCTGCAATTTCTTTAACCTTTTGTGGTGATCCTCATGCAAATTCTCTTCATTTATAGATTACATATTGATCCAATGTATAAAAAAAAATAACCCAGTTCAGAGTTGATAATATAGTTGCTGGCAGATGCAAAGCACAGTACCATTATTCAATGCATTCACAGCAGGGTACCAATAAGTGAGGAATTGAAACAATGTGTATTGTGCATTTAACTTTAAAGTTTGATGGTACAGCCTTAGTTAGTGTCTTACCCTTTCTCGATAAAATGATCAGATAGATTGCTTCATGCAACATAGTTGTTTAACCCTTTGCCTCATACAGGTGTTTAACCCTTTGCCTCATACAAGTGTTTAACCCTTTGCCTCATACAGGTGTTTCTTTACATGTCTGTAGCAGGCGACTTTTGAAAATATTGTGACAAAAGGAGAAATGGCTCGAAACAAGCGTTTTCTCCTTTTGCCACAATGTTTTCAGTTTTATTCAATGATTGTTCTTTCATTTTTAGAGCGTTTTCATGTTTTTAGCTCACCTGTGCACAAAGTGCGCAAAGTGAGCTATTGTGATCACTTTTTGTCTGTCATGCGTCAACAACAATTGCCTTCTTAATAACACTCTAATGGCAACATTTTACATCCAATCTCCATGAAAGTTTTCAGTACATACATCTCCATCAAATCTTTGGCAAAGGTTGAAACTGGACTCTAATGGCAACATTTTACATCCAATCTTCATGAAAGTTTTTCAGTACATACATCTCTTTCAAATCTTGGCAAAGGTTGAAACTGGGTCCTGTTTTGTAACAAACTAGGTCACAATGTCAAATTGAAGGAAAATCTTGTAATCACTCTGGAAGCTTCATTTTTATTTTAAGCATGTTGAAACATCTGCAGAATAATTGTCTTAATGATATCTAAGCCAAGTTCAAATGAAGGCCATGTTAGGTTATAAACTATGTCACTAGGCAAAATTGAAGAATATTCTTGTTAACACTCTAGAGACCGCTGTTTTTGCTTCAGCAGCTTGAACATTTGTTTGAAACTTGGTCATGTGAGGTCCGAAACTAGGTCACAAAGTAAAATTGAAGGAAATTTTTATTTACACTGGGAGATGCATCTTTATCTTTAGCATGTTGAAACTTTGTCAGAATGATTGTCTTGATGATATCTAGGCGTAGTTTAAATAAAGGTCTTGTCCGGTCATTTACTAGTTCAATGGGCCAAATTGAAGGAAAATCCTGTAAACGCTCTAGAGACGGTATTTTTCACTTCAAAAGATTGAAATTTTGTCAGAATCTTTGTCTTGATGATATCTAGACCATGTTTAAATGTGGTCAGGTCAAAAACTAGGTCAGTATACCAAATTGAAGGAAAATCTTGTTAACACCCTGCATGCCACATTTTTAATTTGAGCATGTTGAAACTTTGTCAGAATGGGTTTTTAGATGATATCTAGGCCAAGCTCAAATATGGGTCATGTCAAATCAACAATTAGGTCATTAGGCCAAATTGAAGAAAAATCTTGTTAACACTCTGGAAGGCATGTTAATTAGGGTGTGTCCTGAACCAGGAACAGAATTAAATCTTTCATGCAGCTGGAAAAGCATTAACCTCATATAGACACTTTCTGATGCCTGACTGCAGCAGACAGCTTTTTGAAAACATTGTGACAAAAGAAGAAATTTTGAGCAATTTCTCCTTTTGCCATAATGTTTTCCACTTTTAGTCCATTCAATTATAGAGATTTTCTATTTTTTGACAAAATATGTTCAAAGTCATCTGCTGCAGAATTTTCGTATGAGGGGAAAGGGTTTAGCAAAATGTAGCCTGATGTACAATTTGGTGCCACAGCAGTAAAGCATGTCGAGATCAAAATACATATTGACAGCTCAGCCCCACTCGTTTTTTGGAAGATATTGTTTGAGCTACGTCACATGAAAACTGAGACTCTTTTATTACGTTTTCTGTTAAACTTTACATCCGTTGACTTGCGTAAGCCACTTGCCCCATTTTTGTTTTATCCGTTTCGTACCTCCAGATGCATTGTGAAGCATTAGATTACTGTTGAAAACATTGTGACATGAGAAATTACTCATCATGAGCAATTCCTCCTTCTGCCACAATGTTTTCCACTGTATTCAAATAATGAATTTCAAGTGTTTTCAAAGTTGTCTGCTGCAGATTGATTGTTTATGGGAAAGTGTTAAAGCACATTTAAGAGAATAGTGGATACATGTATTACTTAAAAAAATATTTGGATTGCATTTAAAGTTTTTTTAGTGTCTTAACTTTTTGGCACAATTTTGAGTCGAGTGTTGTTTTTTCATGGTGCCTGTTCATTTGAATGAGTCAGCAATTGTTTCCCCCCTTTTGTTTCTATGTACACTGCACCCGCAGTTTTCCCGTTTAGATGGATTTCGTCTTCAAATTCAGCCGAAATGCAATCATGTTTTTTTTATTTTATCTGTTTAAATCAAATTTAATTAATTTTTAGCAAATCTTATAAATTATTTGTTTTCACCGTTTTCTAAAATAAATTCAACATGATTTCCATCCCTGCCAATTAACCCTTTCCCACATACAACAAATCTGCAGTATCTATGCAATATTAGTAATGAGCAGTTCTCCTTTTGCAATGTTTTTAACTTTGATCAATTAATATATTTTCATTTACAGAGAATTTCCCTATTTTTGTTTAAACGTTTTCAAAGTCGCCTGCTGCAGATTTTTTGTATTTGAGTAAGAGTTAACCCATTACTTCACACAGACGACATTTGACGCCTGCTTTTGCAGACGACTTTTGAAAACATTGCAATACAAGGTGAAATTGCTCAAAACGAGCAATTTCACCTTGTATTGCAATATTTTCAACTCTTTATCAATATAAATCTTTCAGTTTTCAAGATTAGTGAAATTGTTTTTCTGATGATTGTAAAGCAGACAACCTATGAAAAGTCATGTGTTAATTGTACTATGGTTGATTTTCCTGTGTTGCAGCTCTGAAATTCATGCCTTTCATATGGGGACAACCTGAACAAATGACTTTGAAAAATCAAAGGGAAATTGCTCATAATATGTACATGTGAAATCATTGCTAATAAAAGAACAAGTTTAAAAAAGAGGAGAAATATTTGTTAGAAAAAGTAGAAATTGCTCATAGTGACACTGTGTCTCCCAAACATTTTCAAAATGCATCTGCTGTAAAATCATCAAATCGTCTGTTTGTTAGAAAGGGTAGAAAACAGGGAAGGAGATATTGGTTGAGTAAAAATCAAACGAAATTGCATACTACAATGAAAAACGATTGCAGAATTGCATTCCACTCTCTGTTTCTATTTGCAGTGACTCCAAGGTAGAAATAAAGAAACACTTAAAACGGTTTTTTTGCTGTTTTTCAATTAAAGAATAAAACAATAATGATTACATTCTTCTTCTCCTTGCATTGCACGCTTCAGCGAAAGGCGCTCATAAATTAAAATTTAAATTGGGTTGAAAGTTTAGAATTTATGAGGAATTTTAGGTTGCTGGATTTGTTACATCTCTCTCTGATATCGATCTGCAGCTTACAATCTTATTATTTTGCAGCAGTCTTTATGCAGTTGCAGCTCTTAGAACTGTCAATCATATTCTCCAAATACAATGCTTTGACATACGCACACTTTATTGTTGATGAATTTCATTCGCCCTGAATTACAAATGTATTACTTTTATTGACAAAGATACCAATTTCAACTTTACATTTCTTATTTTTGTAATTGATGTATAAAATGTTTCATAACTTATAAATTAGTCTACCCCTCCTCCACTTACAGACACATTTTGACTCATCTCCAGCAGATAATTTTTGAGAACATTGTAAGCAATTCACCTTTTGCCACAATGTTTTCAACTCATTTTTAGCTCTACTGGCCAAAGGCCAGAAGGGCTTATGTCGTGGCGATTTGTCCGTCGTCCGTGCGTGCGTCTGTGCGTGCTTGCGTCTGTGCGTCCGTAAACAATTTCTTGTTAACACGATACAGTCTTCACTTTTGATTGTATCTCAACCAAACTTATACAGTAGTTAGATATTCATGAGAGGTCGGTTCCTTTCGAAAACCAGCCAGATCTGCCCATGTATGACTGGATTATGGCCCTTGAAATGGTCAAAATTGCTATAAAAGAGCTTGTTAACACGATACAGTCTTCACTTTTGATTGTATCTCAACCAAACTTATACAGTAGTTAGATATCCATGAGAGCTCGGTTCCTTTCGAAAACCAGCCAGATCCGCCCATGTATGACTGGATTATGGCCCTTGAAATGGTCAAAATTGCTATAAAAGAGCTTGTTAACACGATACAGGCTTCACTTTTGATTGTATCTCAACCAAACTTATACAGTAGTTAGATATCCATGAGAGCTTGGTTCCTTTCGAAAACCAGCCAGATCCGCCCATGCAAGACTGGATTATGGCCCTTGAAATTGTCCAAATTGCTATAATTGAGCATGTGAACACAATAGAGGCTCCATTTACTATCTGATCTTCACCAAACTTAGATAGTAGTTAAATACTGATTAGAGCTTGGTTCCTTTTGAAAACCAGCCAGATCCGCCAATGCAAGACTGGATTATGGCCCATGAAATTGTAAAAATTACTATAATACAGCTTGTGAAAACAAAAGAGTCCCCATTTACTATCCGATCTTCACCATACATACATGCTCTGGATTGAAAATGACCAAAGAACCATACCAGTAGAGCATAGGCCCTCATGGGCCTCTTGTTTTTTAAGTTTTCAAGGTCGTTTGCTGCAGATTCACTGTTTTGTGGGAAAGGTTCAACATATTATCTGATAGGATAAATTAGACTGGTCATAATTAAAGATATAAAGAATGACCCTTTCCTTCATACAAGTGCTTTTTCATGCTACTTCTACATCAGATGAATTTAGAAAACACGGTAGAATTTTTTTTGTTCAGTTGATGAAATTTGCCTTTTCCCACAATGTTATCAATTCTGCTTCTAAATTGTGCTTCTGGTATAAACCTTTTGCCACATGCAGACACCTTTCTGATGTGTCAGCAGAAAATGATTTTCGAGAACTCTTTTCCTTGAAAGTTTTCTACAGTTTTCCTAATATTTTTTCTTTTTAAGACATTTTCTATTACTTTTTCCCCAGCTTTCATCTGCTACAGGTCTTGATTAACATGGGTAAGGGGGAAATAAATAAATTTCCTCTGACATGTTTAAAGTAAACAGCAATTACTGTAAAATGTTTCGGCTTGGGAGCTGAAGACCCGGGTTACGATCCTCCATCGGGTCATAGCCATTACGGAGGTCTTGGCCTTTTGGCATCACGACTGATTCATCTATGTCAGAATAAATGAGATCATAAGGACTGGTGAAGTACCTGGGAAACTCCGTGATATAACTGAAATACTGCAAACAGCATAAAACACAATTCAAACCAAAATTTGTAAAAATGTGACTGCAAGTAAACAGCGAAACTAAACAAAATTTCTTAGAGCTTGGTGTTAAGATTTGGTTGCTGCAGAAATGTACAGGGGGACTCATAAATAACGCTCGAAATTCAATTTGGAGTGCAGAAGATGTGATGAACAATTTCCATCTCCCAGATATGCCATCGGTGCATGCAATGTAACAATTCTTGAGGATAATAAAATTTTGATAACAGTTTATTCAATTATTTGCCAAATATGGCTTACGAAGAAAGACCTAATCTGTTATTTTGTTTACAATTTATCTTGTATATTGTTTTCGAGTTGGTAATGGGTATATTTTTATTTCTTTTTGTTTTATCCTGTGTTTTCGGAAGCTGCTCCTTAACCCTTTCCCACATACAGACGCTTTCCGAAGCCTTAATGCAGCAGACGACTTTTGAAAATGTTGTGGCAAAAGAAGAAATTGCTTGCAATGAGCAATTTCTCCTTTTGCTACAAAGTTTTCAACTCTATTAAATGATTATACTTTTCGTTTATAGAGAATTCCCAAATATTTGTTTAGATGTTTTCAAAGACGTCTGCTGCAGATTTGTTTTATGTGGGAAAGGGATAACCCGTTCTAACATGCAGACACATTTCACTGCATCTGTTGAAGAAATTTGAAAACTCTGCAGAAATTTGTGCCATTTTTCTTCTCTTCCCAAACCTTAGCAAAATTAGTATTTTTTTCCTGAGATGTTTTGTCGCGGATGACACAACTACAGAAACTGTCAATTTTTTTGAATGAAATTAAGCAATAGATAAATTTGGAGGTACTTTGTGAAACTCAGGGAGACTGTGTATTGCTTGCTAGTCTGGCTCAAGTTCTTCTTATATTTCTCCAGTACCCTTTCTCATATAATGCAACAAATCTGCAGCAGACTTCTTTGAAAACACTTTGGCAAAATATTGTTAATCCATATTATTGCAACTTATTAAAAACAATTAGAAACATTGTTGCAAAAGAAAAATTCTCATAATGTTTTCAAAAGTCATCTGCTACAGATGCCTCAAAATGCATGTGCATCGGTGTGGCAAATGAGTTTTCATGTTCATTTCTTCATGATATGATATGTTTTAATGCTACTTCTTTAATATTTACCCTTTCCAAATACAAACACTTTCTGACGCATCTGCAGCAGACGGCTTTTGTCACTATGTTGCAGGGAGTCCGCGACTTATATTTTTAAAAGTTTTTAGGAAATGACATGGGAGGATGAGTTATTATTAGAAAAAAACAAATTTAAATGTCTTGAACATATTACAATTGCGTTTGTTTAAAAACACTAAGTTATGACACATCTAAAATTAAATAAATACTCTGATGTTTTAAATATTTGCAGTTTATTTTGACTCGCATTTTTGTTTTTTTGTCTTATTTACGAATTGAGACAAATGAGTCCCTATTATACTTGCAGCAGACTGTAATGTGTCAATATCGAGATAAAATCACATCAAATTCTCCTTTAAACAGTAATTTTAACTCACTGAATGTTATTTTCATGTTCAAAGAGATGTCTTGATTTGTGATGAATTCATTTAATAATGTTTATCCATGTATATCTAAAATATGAACTGTTTCTAAGCCAAAACTGTTGATCTCGTGACTAAGCGAATACAGACGGCGTAGATCAATCTCCTTTGCAGAGAGCTGTTCTTTACTCTCACTTACACATAGTTAATTATAGGTGATTTAAGATGTTTTATTTGGTTTGAAACAAATGAAGAAAAGAACAAACTGAGATGAAACTGGTTTTAATAGAAATATGACTTTAATGAACACTCTCTACCTATAAAGAGAGTGTAAAGAACGACAATTCCGCAAAGAAGAATGGTTCAAGAATCAGGTCTTTCGTACAAAATTATTTCGTCCTTGACATTTTTAAATGTGTCATTAGATTTCCTACAGGTATTTTGCTTGCGTTCTGCATATTGTTAGTGCATCATTGACACAAGGGCGCTCATCATAATATAATTTTAAAACATGAGTAGTTTGTTATTTTCATTAAAAAAAAGGAAGGAAAGTATTACAATAAACTAACATGTTATAGGGTTCAGTTTATGTTCGAAATTAAGTTTGAAATTATACAACAATTTCAATGAAATTTAACTGTTTAGCTTTCGAGGGTGGTTAACATTGCACTACATTTTAACATTTGTCAAAGTATGATATAATTAGGTAATATCATTTTGAGAAAAAGAGAAAACTCATGTTTTGTGGTTTTATTGACAAATAATAAAATTCAAATATTCTGACAAACATCTTGAAAGTGTATGTGGAATTCACAAATCTTATAATTATTAGTCGCCGGGCAGAAGCCCGCGACTTCTATTTTTAATAGCTTTTCGGAAATCACATGGGAGGGCGGCTTATTATTAGAAAGAAACAATTCTAGATGATTTGAACATATTACAATTGTGGTTGTTTACGAACACTAATAAATGACACATCTAAAATGAAATAAATATTCCGATTTTTTAATGTTTGCAGTTTTTAGATCACCTAGAGCCGAAGGCTCAAGGTGAGCTATTCTGATCACTTTTTGTCCGTCGTCCGTCCGTCCGTCCGTCCGTCCGGCGTTAACTTTTAGCTTTAAACATCATCTCCTCCTGAACCGCAGGACTAATTTCCACCAAACATCACAGGAATGTTCCTTTGGTGGTCCTCTTTCAAATTTGTTCAAAGATTTAAATTCCATTGAGAACTTTGGTTGCTGCGGCATCAGAAAGGGGACAAAATGTCCAAACTTTAAAAATCTTCTCCTCCGAATCTGCATGTCAGATTCAAATATAATTTGGTAGAAATGTTCCTTGGGTGACCCTCTATAAAAATTGTTCAAGCCATACTGATTGGTCGAAAAACATGGCAGTCAGGCGGCATCAGAAAAGGGGCAAAAAGACAAAATTTGAAAATTCCATTATTATGAAAGTGTTTGTCTGATTTTAAGAAAATATAATACGAATCTTACTTTAATGATCCTCTATTTAATTTGTTAAAGCCGTTTTGATTGGTTACACAGTCATAGCAAACAGGCGTCATCACAAAAGGGGTAAATTGAATTTTTAGCTACAAATGACAACCAACTCCTACCATTCCAATAGACCAATTTCCACAAAACATCACAGGAATGTTCCTTTGGTGGTCCTCTTTCAAATTTGTTCAAAGATTTAAATTCCATTGAGAACTTTGGTTGCTGCGGCATCAGAAAGGGGACAAAATGTCCAAACTTTAAAAATCTTCTCCTCCGAATCTGCCTGTCAGATTCAAATATAATTTGGTAGAAATGTTCCTTGGGTGACCCTCTATAAAAATTGTTCAAGCCATACTGATTGGTCGAAAAACATGGCAGTCAGGCGGCATCAGAAAAGGGGCAAAATTACAAAATTTGAAAATTCCATTTTTATGAAAGTGTTTGTCTGATTTTAAGAAAATATAATACGAATCTTACTGTAATGATCCTCTATTTAATTTGTTTAAACCGTTTTGATTGGTTACACAATCATATTAACCAGGCGTCATCACAAAAGGGGTAAATTGAACTTTTAGCTACAAATGACAACCAACTCCTACCATTCCAATAGACCAATTTCCACAAAACATCACAGGAATGTTCCTTTGGTGGTCCTCTTTCAAATTTGTTCAAAGATTTAAATTCCATTGAGAACTTTGTTTGCTGCAGCATCAGAAAGGGGACAAAATGTCCAAACTTTAAAAATCTTCTCCTCCAAATCTGCCAGTCAGATTCAAATATAATTTGGTAGAAATGACACTTGGGTGACCCTCTATAAAAATTGTTCAAGCCATACTGATTGGTCGAAAAACATGGCAGTCAGGCGGCATCAGAAAAGGGGCAAAATGACAAAATTTGAAAATTCCATTTTTATGAAAGTGTTTGTCTGATTTTAAGAAAATATAATACGAATCTTACTGTAATGATCCTCTATTTAATTTGTTTAAACCGTTTTGATTGGTTACACAATCATATCAACCAGGCGTCATCACAAAAGGGGTAAATTGAACTTTTAGCTACAAATGACAACCAACTCCTACCATTCCAATAGACCAATTTCCACAAAACATCACAGGAATGTTCCTTTGGTGGTCCTCTTTCAAAATTGTTCAAAGATTTAAATTCCATTGAGAACTTTGGTTGCTGCGGCATCAGAAAGTGAGAAAAATACCCAAATTTTAAAATCCTTTTCCTCCATAATCTGCTTGTGCGATTGCAAGATAATTTGGTAGAAATGTTCCTTAAGTGACACTCTAAATAAACTGTTGAAGCCATATTGATTTCGTTGAAAAACAGGGCAGCAAGGCGGCATCAGGAAAGGTGCAAAATGACAAAAACTTTATAATTCCATTCTTATTAAAGTTCTTGTTAGATTTCAAGATATAAATGGCCTTTACTGATAAGCTGTTTCTTGAGAAGTGTCCACTCCTTGCAGTTTCATTTGCAATCCTTGATCAAATTTTTCCAGATATTTGCAGTTAAATATTTGCTACTAATTTACTATCAATTAGGTGATCGATTTAGGGCCATCTTGGCCCTCTTGTTTTTATTTCACTCGCATTTAAGTTTTTTGTCTTATTTACGAAGACAAAAGTGGTCCCTTCAAGACGTGAACCAACACCCCCTAATGCAGACTCTTATGTGTCATCATTGAGGTCAATTTCGGATTCTCCTTTTAATAGCAATTTTAACTTACTAAATGTTGTTTTCATGTTCAAAGAGATGTCTTGATTTGTGTAGAATTCATTTAATAATGTTAATCCATGAATATCTAAAGTAGGAACTGTTTCTAAGCTAAATATAGACCCTATTCTGTTGTGTAGTTTCGTGACCTTTAACATCGATTTTCGCGCATGCGCATTTCGATATGAAAAAGCGAGTGATATTATTTTATTTTAGACAAGTACAAGACGAATGTTTGACGCAAAGCGTCAAAGAGAAGCCGCAATATTTCGTTGTACATGTAGAAATAAGAAAAAAAGAACATTTTTAAATCCACAAACAATAGAACAATTTAAACTGTAGACGGTATTGCTGATATATTTCTCCTTTTGAAGACTTTTGTTTTCTTCCAATTACCTCCCTTTAAAGCAATACCAGGATATTTACCTTGGGATTCGAATAAGATTGACAAACATTGAAATTAAATGAATGAATACTATTATTTAAATAAGTAACAACAGCAAAATTAAATTAAAGCCAGATAAATGTGTACACATTTCGTTAATTTGTTATAGATACCCTAATGTATAGATATGAATATAAACTTTATAATCAAATTTTTTCAACGTTCCTAATGATTGAATAAACTAAGGAAAGTCAAGAATACATAAATAAATCAATGCAGTCTTTTCCGGCGACATTGATGCATTGCATCAACTTTCTCTTGTTCCTTAATGAAAGCACTGTAAACATACTAAGACTGATGATTGGCAAGATTACTCATTTCCCTTACTGTTTATGATCAATAATTAGTTGGCTGTGTGTATGGTCAACCTACCTTGGAATGGAGATTGGTCATAAACAATGAAATGCTTCAATTATATTTCAATGAAGGACATTCACTTCGTTGACAAAAAAATACAAGTTATGATACATTTTCACTTGACCCCCCACCCCTGATGTTCCAATATGCCCCTCAGTTGATAATTGTTTTTTCAACTACTACCAGAGAAAGTTGATGCAATGCATCAATGTCGCCGGATATCCATAGTGCAGTTATGCATAACACTAACATTATAGTAGTTGAATAAACAGTTATCAACTGAGGGGCATATTGGAACATCAGGGGTGGGGTCAAGTGAAAATGTATCATAACTTGCATTGTTTTGTCAACGAAGTGAATGATAATTGAAGCCTTTCATTGTTTATGATCAATCTCCATTCCAAAGTAGGTTGACTAGACACACAACCAACAAATTATTGATCATAAACAGTAATGGAAATGAGAAAGCTTGCCAATCATTATACCCCCGATAAACGAAGTTTAGAGGGGGTATATTGGAGTCACCCTGTGGTTGGTCGGTCGGTCGGTCGGTCGGTCGGTTGGTCCGTTGCGATTTTCCTTGTCCGGAGCATAACTTTAAAACTAATTGTTGGAATTTAATAAAACTTCATAGGATGATACAACACATTAAGAGGAAGTGCAGTGTACAGGAACCATAACTCTATTTTACCTAAATACACAGTTATTGCCCTTTGTTACTTTTTCTTGTCCGGAGAATTACGTAATAACTAACAGATGGAATCTAATAAAACTACATACAATGGTAGAGCATAATGAAAGGAAGTGCAGTATACAAGAACCATAACTCTAATTTACATAATTACAGAGTTATTGCCCTTTGTTACTTTTTCTTATTCGTAGAGTCTTGTCCGGAGCATAACTTTAAAACAAATTGTTGGAATTTAATAAAACTTCATAGGATGATACAACACATTGAGAAGAAGTGCGGTGTACAGGAACCATAACTCTATTTTATCTAAATACAGAGTTATTGCCCTTTGTTACTTTTTCTTGTCCGGAGAATTACTTAATAACTAACGTATGGAATCTAATAAGACTGCATACAATGGTAGAGCATAATCAGAGGAAGTGCAGTGTACAAGAACCATAACTCTAATTTACATAATTACAGAGTTATTGCCCTTTGTTACTTTTTCTTGTTCGTAGAGTCTTGTCCGGAGCATAACTTTAAAACTAATTGTTGGAATTTAATAAAACTTCATAGGATGATACAACACATTGAGAGGAAGTGCGGTGTACAGGAACCATAACTCTATTTTACCTAAATACAGAGTAATTGCCCTTTGTTACTTTTTCTTGTCCGGAGAATTACTTAATAACTAACAGATGGAATCTAATAAAACTACATACAATGGTAGAGCATAATCAGAGGAAGTGCAGTGTACAAGAACCATAACTCTACTTTACATAATTACAGAGTTATTGCCCTTTGTTACCTTTTCTTGTTCGTAGAGTCTTGTCCGGAGCATAACTTTAAAACTAATTGTTGGAATTTAATAAAACTTCATAGGATGATACAACAAATTGAGAGGAAGTGCGGTGTACAGGAACCATAACTCTATTTTATCTAAATACAGAGTTATTGCCCTTTGTTACTTTTTTTTGTCCGGAGAATTACTTAATAACTAACAGATAGAATCTAATAAAACTACATACAATGGTAGAGCATAATCAGAGGAAGTGCAGTGTACAAAAACCATAACTCTAATTTACATAATTACAGAGTTATTGCCCTTTGTTACGTTTTCTTGTTCGTAGAGTCTTGTCCGGAGCATAACTTTAAAACAAATTGTTGGAATTTATTAAAACTTCATAGGATGATACAACACATTGAGAGGAAGTGCGGTGTACAGGAACCATAACTCTATTTTATCTAAATACAGAGTTATTGCCCTTTGTTGCTTTTTCTTGTCCAGAGAATTACTTAATAACTAACTGGTGGAATCTAATAAAACTGCATACAATGGTAGAGCATAATGAGAGGAAGTGCAGTGTACAAGAACCATAACTCTTATTTACCTAAATACAGATTAATTGCCCTTTGTTACTTTTTCTTGTCCGGAGAATTATTTAATAACTAACAGATGGAATCTAATAAAACTACATACAACGGTAGAGCATAATCAGAGGAAGTGCAGTGTACAAGAACCATAACTCTAGTTTACATATCCAAAAATGAACAAAACAAGAATAACCCGATCCATAACATTGTCCTTTTAAGGTGGGGTTTCTAAATATTTCACAACTTTTCCTATCAGGGCGGTGTTCGGGGGTATTAATCACATTCAGTGATAGTTCTAGTTAGTCTTAGTATGTATACAGTGCTTTCATTAAGGAATAATTATAAGATTTGTGAATTCCACATACACTTTTCAAGATGTTTGTCAGAATATTTGAATTTTATTATTTTTCAATAAAACTACAAAACAGACAATTTAGGATGTGCATGCAATAGCACATCATTTTACCTTTCCTCTATTAAAGTCAACAGTGGACACCTTTGCAGCAATATACTTTTAAAACAATGAGTTAAGGGTTAAATCGCTGAGTTTTCTCTTTTTCTCAAAATGATATTAGCTTGGCATCCTAATTATATCATACTTTAACAAATGTTGAAATGTAGTCCAATATTTATAAATTAGACCACATTCGAAATATAATATCAACTAAACAGTTAAATCTCATTGAAATTGTTGTATAATTTAAACTTAATTTCGAACATAAACTGAGCCCTACAACATGTTAATTTATTTTAATTCTTTCCTTCCTTTTTTATAATGAAAATAACAAAACTACTCATGTTTTAAAATTATATTATGATGAGCGCCCTTATGTCAATGATCCATAACAATATGCTGATTGGAAGCAATATGCCTTTAGGGAATTAAATGACAGATTTAAAATTGTCAAGGACGAAATAATTTTGTACGAAAGACCCGATTCTTTCTTATTCGCAGAGGTGTCGTTCTTGAAACTCTCTTTAAAGGCAGAGAGTGTTCGTTCAAAGTAATTTTTCTATTAAAACTAGTTTTTATCTCGGTTTGTTCTTTTCTTCATTTGTTTCGAACCAAATAAACACTTTAAATCACCTACGATTTATTATTTGTAAGTGAGTGTAAAGAGACGGCTCTCTGCAAAGGAGATTGATCTACGCAGTTGGTATTCGCGAGTCACGCTTGAAGCAGGTGCGCGTATGTAAACAAATTAGACTGCGACGTAAAGGTTTGTAGTTATCGCCTTTTGAGTACATGTAGTATATAGTGTAAACATAAAGTATACCAGTCTAGCTAATAGGGACTGTTTTGTCTTCGTAAATAAAACAACAAAACATAAATGCGAGTCAAAATAAAGAAACTGAAAATACCTAAAACATCGGAATATTTATTTAATTTTAGATGTGTCATTACTTAGTGTTTTTAAACAAACACAATTGTAATATGTTCAAGACATCTAAATGTGTTTCTTTCTAATAATGATCCCCCCTCCCATGTGATTTCCGAAAACCTATTAAAAATAGAAGTCGCGGGCTTCTGCCCGGCGACTAATAATGTAAGTGTTATGTATAACTGCAGTATGGATTTCTGGCAACATTAATGCGTTGCATCAACTTTCTCTTGTACTTTTCATGTATAGAGAATTCTCATATGCCTAAGGTGTGTTCGAAGTCGTCTGCTGCAACAGTGTTGTATTCGTGAAAGGGTTAAACAAAGAACTGACATGTTGAAGGCAATACAGAGGTCTTCTTCTGTAAAAGAGCAAGACAGACAGACAGACAGACGACAGACGGATGGATGGATGGACAAAAGTTAAAAAGCTATTGTCCCCCATTCAGTATTGTGAAATAAGAACAGTACTACAAACTACATTTAAGCCTTGAACACATACAGACGATTTCAGATGCCTCTGCACCAGAAGAATTTTTAAAACATTATGGCAAAAGAATAAACTGCTCAAAACAAGCAATTTCTCCTTTTGCCACATTATGTCTACAACTCTACTTTATAATTAAATTCTCATTTTTCCACTTGTTTGCCAATTCGTATTCAAAGTGTCGTTTATTGGAGATTTGCTGTATATGAGAAAGGGTTGACATTGGTCTCAAAATATTTCATTTATCTATTAGATGTTTTAACCCTCTCCCTTATACAACACATCTGCAACAGACGACTTTCAAAATATCTAGTTGTAAATGTCAAGAATCTCCGATTATGAAAGTGTAATTATTGAATAGAGTTGAAAACATTGGCATATGTTGGAATGATAATGAACAAATTCTCATTTTGCTACAATGTTTGCAAAGGTTTTCTGCTGCAGATGCCTCATATGTGTCTTCATGTGGGAAGGTTAGCTATATAATTGATTAGTTGTTTGATTTTGATTTTGCATGACATATGATAACGACATCGTTAACGTAACATAAAATGCTTTTTAGATTGCGATGTTTGATACTTGTGTTTATCAAGCTTTCTTTTTATTTCACAGATATTCTGCAATATATCCCCTCTTTCCAGCAGACAGCAAATCTGCAGTAGATGGCTTCGAAAACATGTAGGCAATAATATGGAATCTTTATAGAGAACAATCTAATTACTGAAAAGATTTAAAAACATTGAGTCAAACGAAGAAATTGTTCATGGGCAATTTCTATGTTTGTTGAACTATTTTCAAAAGTCTTCTTCTGTAGATGCATGAAAATGTGTCTGCATTGTGAGAAAGGTTAAGCATAAGTTTATGATCTTGCAACAATGTTTTTTAACCCTTTCCCACTTTCAGCAAACTTGCAGCAGACAACTTTGAAAGCAATGTTGGCAAAACCCCAAAAAATCTCTATAAATGAAGATAAATATAAATGCAATAAGTTGAAAACATTGGGGCAAATGGAGAAATTGCTCGTTTTGAGCAATTTCTCCTTTTGCCACAATGTTTTCAAAGGTCGTCTGCTGCAGAGGCTTTAGAAAGCGTCTATATGAGGGAAAGGGTTAGTCATCTGCTGCAGACCCTGATACTGATTATAATGGAACAATTGTGCATCATTGTAGGAATCAATAGACAATGATTCGGGGGGGGGGGGGGGGGGCAATATTGCAGCTAACTTCCAACGCCAAAGTGTTAGGTCATTCTGCTGTTGTAATTAATCATTGAAAATCCCTGCAATTAAGGAGCATTTATTTGGATCTTAAAGCCCACATCAAGGCATCCATTTTCCTTTTTGCAGGATTTCATCTTTTACATCTACTTTTTTCACGACCTAGGATGAATTTTTTCTGCAGCTCTTTCAAACTTCTTTTATTACTCACCCTTTTCCTAATAGAGATAAATTTTGCAGATAATCCACTTCTTTACATTTAACCCTTTCCCACATACAACAAATCTACAGCAGATGACTTTGGAAACATTTGAGAAAACAATAGAAAATCTCAATAAATGAGTGTATGACTATTATATAGTTAAAAACATTGTGGCAAAAGGAGAAAATGCTCATTATGTTTTAATGATGATCACCTTTCCCTAATGTACAACTGCCTTAAAGTTTTGCTGTTAACCCTTTCCCTCATTTAGGCAGCTTTTTGAAAACATAGTGACAAAAGAAGAAATTGCTCAAAACGAGCAATTTCTCCTTTTGCCACAATGTTTTCCACTTTTAGTCATAGGTTATCCATTCAATTAAAGAGATTTTTTGACAGAATATGTTCAAAGTCGTCTGCTGCAGATTTGTTATATCAGGGAAAGGGTTAAAACATCCATTTAAAGAGTGGGAGACTACAACTATAAGGGATATTACATTGTTATTAAACACTCTGGGAAAGGAAAGTAGAAATTGCTTGTTTTATGTAATGTAACAAGGAATATTTCCTTTTCCAACTTTGTTTTACCATGTTATCTGCAGCATAGGTTTCTCTTAGAGAGCTATATATTTTGATCACTCACAGTATGTCGTCCAAAGGTTGTCCATTCAAATCTTCTTCTCTGAAACTACTTGTTTTACAGGATTCCTTTCTTAAGTAGTCCTAGCTCTTTCAAAATTGTTTGAATAATTAATTTCTATGCAGAACTTTGGTTGCAGTGGCATCAGAAAGAGGGTAAAATACCGAAACTTCAAGCTACTTCTTGTCCAAAAGTAATGGCCCAATATGAAAATAATTTGGCACAAATGTTCTTTGGGTTACCGTCTACCAAGATTCTTCAAATTCTACCATACATTGGAAAATATGCCCGCTAAGGGGAAAGATCTTGTTGTCCTTATTACAGTAAAAACCTATAGAAACCTTATTGTCCAAAAGTACTGGTCCAATTTGAAATAATTTGGCACAAAAGTTCCTTTGGTTACCCTCTACCAAGAGTGTTTAAATTAATTTTTGGTCCGTTGAAAAACATGGCCAGCAAGGGGCACTGTCCCAGGGCTCGTTTTCCATATATAAATAGACAGTAAGGACATTGATAACTTATTAAAATCTATTAAATAAGGTGAGCAATATTTGGATCATCATGGTCCTCTTGTCTTACTGTACTGACCAAATAAAGTTGTATTAACCCAGCCTTTCACACATTCAATAAACCTGCAGCAAACGACTTTGAAAACGTTTACTCAAGATCTGGAAAATCTCTAGAAATGAAGCTTAATTAATATATATGCATACTACTAAAAAAAAGTTGAAAACATTGTTGCTCATTTTGAATAAATGCCCCTTTTGCCACAATGTTTTCAAAAGAAGCCCATTTTAAACATCTTTCTGCATATGGGAAAGGTATAAAATATCAATAGAGCTGAAAACATTGTAATTTTAGGAGCAATTTCCCTTTTTGCCATAATGTTTTCAAAAGGTGCCTGCTGCTAACACTTCAAAATGTGTCTGTATTATGAAAAAGAGATAATCATTTAGTAGAGAAGAAAACATTGTGACAAAAGGGATGGGTTATTTTCATCAATTTTTCCATATGCCATGTTTTCAAAAGGTGGCTCCTGCAAATAAACCCTTTCCCCATACAACATTTCTGCAGCAGACGACTGAATTGAACATATTTTGTCAAAAAATAGAAAATCTCTATAATTAAATGGATAACCTGAGACTAAAAGTGGAAAACATTGTGGCAAAAGGACGTTTTGAGCAATTTCTTCTTTTGTCAGTAAGTTTTCAAAAAAGCTGTCTGCTGCAGAGGCATCAGAAAGTGTCTATGTGAGGGAAAGGGTTAAAACTGCATTTTTTTTCTCCAATACATCTAGCAATATGGTGGGTGCATCACATCTCCTTCCTACACTCGAATATGTGTTAAAAAGTAATTGATGAAAATGTATAACACTGGCTAATGTAATTTCCCAAGGATTTCAGGCGAAACGTCATGACCAAATTTAGAATTGGGAAGTTCATGTATCCATGTAAGGAATTTTCTATCACGATATCAGCGAGAAAAACGTGGTCCAATTGGATCAAAGCTTCCCGTCCCTCTTCCCTCTGGCGTCACATTAGCACCCCACAATTTCAAGTTTGGCATCACTCTGCGCTGCGTTTAACCCTTTCCCTTTCTGACGCCTCTGCAGCAGACGACTTTGAACGTATTTTGTCAAAACATAGAAAATCTTCATAATTGAATGGATAACCTATGACTAAAAGTGGAAAACATTGTGGCAAAAGGAGAAATTGCACGTTTTGTGAAATTTCTTCTTTTGTCACTATGTTTTCAAAAAGTCGTCTGCTGCAGAGGCGTCTGAAAACGTCTATATGAGGGAAAGGGTTAACAGCTGCAGAATCGTGGATTGTAAGAATTAAATCAACATGAGACGTGTCAATCGAAAAAACACCTAAACTGGGAACCAACTTTTTAGCCTTTTCCACATACAAAAAATTCGCAGCGGACGACTTTTAAAACACACAGCCCAAAAATATGAAATCAAATTAATAACATTGAAATTGTTGTGGCAAAATGAGACATATTGCTTCTTTAACCAATGTTTTCGAAAACAATCTGCTGCAGAGGTGTCAAAAAGCATCTATATGTGGGAAAGGGTTAAATAAATTTGAAAACAGTGACAAAATGAGAAATTTCTTGTTGTAAGCATTTTCTCCTTAATGCCACACTGTTTTGTAAAAGAGAGAGGCGGAGTTCATACATATTATGAACTGTTTTTAACTATTAATTTATAATAATGTTTTTAATATTTTCAGTCATCCGCTTTAAAAAACTACCTGAGGCAAATGAGTGTGATATCTGGAAAATCGTAAGAATCATTTTGATACAGAATTGAAATAATAGTGGGAAAAGGAGAAATTCCTCAAAATTAGCAAATTCCTCTTTTTCCCACAATTTTTCTAAATTTTGCAGCAGCAGCACCACACCTTGTCTGTATCAGTGAAAGTGATAAAAATATCTGCTGCAGCTTTAGCAGGAAAGGGTTCCCAGATCGTGGAACAATTCTGAGTCGTTTTTGTTTGCTGTTATCTCATATACCTCTATGGGATAGAATAATAGAATTATCCGAAAAGATTGTGTGTGTGTGCATTCCTTATTTGTGCAGCGTGCAAATTTTGTTTCTGACGCACGATCAATAGCATGCATTGTACATGAGTTTTCTTACGAGTTTCAGAGTCATTAATTATCGGGGGAAATTTTAGAGATTTTCTCCTTTTGAAAATATTTTATGTACTGTATTCCCAAAAATTGATAATTTATGCGAGTCGTTTAAAACCATATAGGATTATTTATTGGGTTTCCAAGAATCAAAATATATGAAGAACTTGAAAGTAAATCTTTACATTATATAACAAAAAGATACTTATTTAACCCTTTCTCGCATACAGATGCATTTTAACATGTTTGCAGCAGACAACCTTTTAAAACATTGTGCAAAAAGGAGAAATTGCTTATGATGTGCAATATCTACTTTTCCTGCATTTTTTTCTTTCATTTCTAAAATTGAACTTTTATTTTTAGAGATTTATCCCGAGATGTCTTCTGCTGCAGATTTGTTGTAGTTGGGAAAGAGTAAATTACAACAATGGTTGAGATTATCTCTTTCACAAGCCAGTTATCTGGAAAATTGAAAATATAATATTGATACAAAGTTGAAGTTGAAAACATTGTGGGTCAAGGAGAAATTGTTTGTTTTGAGCAATTCCCCTTTTTATCTGCCTTGAGAGGGTGATACATAGTTTAACCCCACTTGTAGACACATTTTGACGCATCTGCAGCAACAGACTTTTGAAAACATTGCGACAAAAGGTTTGATTTCTTCTTTTGCCATAATGTTTTCAACTCAAATACTTTAGAGAAGCTAGTACTCTGCCTTCCAACACGAGAACAGGCATTATTTTCCCCCACAATGTTTGCAAACAGACTGCTACAAAATTTATCTACAACAAGAGTTCACAGAAATTGGACAAAGAAATGTTTTTTGTTTCCGATAGTATGAATACATCTCATTACTATTTTCAGATAATGCAGGAGTTATAGTGGCAACGTTAGGACTGATCAAGTTTTTTCAGCCATTTAACATGGACAGAGCTTAGCAAAAGAGGTCTTGTTGTAGCAGATGTATCATGTATTAACCCTTTCCCACATCTAGGTGCCTTTTGGAGCTTCTGCAGCAGAAGCCATTTGAAAACCTTATGAGCAATTTCTCCTTTTGCCACAGAGTTTAAAAAACTCGATTCACTTATCATACTTTTAAGCTCACCTGAGCACAAAGTGCGGGAAGAGCTTTTGTGTCCATTCAGCATCGTTGTCTATCTGTCTTTTCGTTCACAAGTTCCTACAAATAAGTTCTCCTCCTCAACCAAGCATCAAATTCAAAATAATTTCCTAGGAATGTTCTATATTCAGAGTTGTTCAAAGAATTTGATTCCATGTTGAACTTTTCGTTGCAGCATCATCAGAAGGAGTGAAAAGCGTAAAAAGCTACTTTTCAATAAGTACAGGCCCAATTGAAAATTACTTGGGACATTTAATGTTCCTTGATTCTCTACAAACTTTGTTGGATATGACTTTGATCCATTGGTAAATATGGCTTCCAGGGGGAGGGGCTTGTTTTTCTCATATGTATATAAAGTGAAAACTTTAAAAATCTTCTTGTACAAAAGTACTGGCCTGATTTGAAGATAATTTGGGACAAATGTTCCTTGAGTGATTCCCTACCAACTTTGTTGGATATGACTTTGATCCGTTGGTAAATATGGCTTCCAGGGGGAGGTGCTTGTTTTCTTTATATGTATATAAAGGGAAAACTTTAAAAATCTTCTTGTACAAAAGCACTGGCTTGATTTGAAAATAATTTGGCACAAGACTTAGTGTTCCTTAGGTGACCCTCTACGTTCAAACTATTCCAATCCACTAAACAACATGGATGCCAGGGGGCGGGGCTTATTTCCCAATTTATGTATATATAGTGAAAACTTTGGCTCTTCTAATTTTTTCCAAATTTTCGGATCCGTTGAAAAACATGACTTCCAAGGTATAGGGCTTGTTTTCCCTATATTAAACACGTATAGTGAAATGTTCAAATCTTCTTGACTCTGGAAAATTATTTGGCACAAAAGTTCCTTAGGTTTCCCTCTACAAAGATTGTTCAAATCATTCTGATTTACATATATGCAAAGAGTACAAAACTTTGAAAGTCTTCTTGTCCAAAGTTCCTTTAAATCAGGTGAGCGATCCAGGGTTCTTTGTTTTAGCTGGACTATTCGGAGAATAAGGAGGCTAATGCACTCACCGCGGCTTCGGCTCCTGCGTTTTCGTCGCCTTGGCGTCTGTGTGTGTACCATCAAACAGATTTACTTCAAACTTGGCATACTTGTTTCTAATGACAATATAGACTTTTGTCATGATAACTTAAAGTCGGCAATAATTTTGACATTTCTTAAATTTTCTTCATCAAACTTTCAAATTATATTGTGACAACATGGTCATCATGTACCGCCTCTACCTGTATACCCCCCCTTTCCCCCTTTTTTTTCCTTGAATATTTAGCTCAACTATTCAACTGAGACTATTGAACTAGCTTTGCATGTTAATCAACATTAACAAAGGTCTTAGAACATGTTTCATATCTTTGACCTTAATTCTTACCACTTACACAATATACATGTTCTTAGACAAAAAACCTATTTTACTGACATGCTTTCGAATAGTCAAGCATGCTGTCATGAGACAGCTCTTGTTTATAAAGTTGTATGTTCTTTTGCATCTATAGTATAGATGTTTTCAAAGTGATCTGCTGAAGATGTGGTGTATGTTGGAAAGGATTAACAATGAAATCTTGGTTGACTCCCCACCCACTAAATGCACAATTTAATGTAAGTTATAAATATCGTCAAGTCAGAACTATTTTTAAAATAGAGAAATTTTATTTTGAAATGGAGTTTAAAACATTGTTAAAAATTTAGAAGTTTGTAGCAAATTTTACTTTTCCAACAATGTTTTAAAAAGTTGTCTGCTGCAAATGGCGTAACATTTAAATGACGGCTGGTTAAAAGGTGTAAGAGATGATTGGTGTGAGCTCGCTTCAAACTATTTATGGAGATGACACAGTTTCTCATGACAATGTGGAATGTTTAAACCCCTTCCCACATACAAGAAATTCACAGCAGACGACTTTGAACATATTTTGTACAAAAATGGAAAATCTCTATAATTGAGTGGATAGCCAATGACTAAAAGGGGAAAACATTGTGGAAGTTTTCAAAAGTTGTCTGCTTCAGAGGCGTCAGAAAACGTCTGTATGTGGGATAGGGTTTCTCATGATTCTGGATACGGACACAATGTGCAATGTTAACTCGAAAAGAACATGGGAGTACTGCATCTTCTCTGGCACAGTATCTGTCAATCTTAAAGACATTAAACTGAGTTCAATGTAGAGATTCTCCCTTCTACAGTACTGGTCTCGTACAACTTAACAAAAGATCTATTAAACCCTTTCCCACATACAACAAATCTGCATCAGACGACTTTGAAAATGTTTACTTAAAAATATGGAAAATCTCTATAATTGTTGGTATAATTGCTATGAAAAGTTGAAAATATTGTGGCAAAAGGAGAAATTGCTCGTTTTGAGCAATTTCTCCATTTGTCACGATGTTTTCAAAAGTCATCTGCTGCAGATGCGTCAAAATGCGTCTATAGGTGAAAAAGGTACGAATTTAAGGTTACCAAGGGCTTAGAACTGAATGAAACCCTATGCTGTAGGTACTCCAGATGTTATAAAAATCATCTTTTGCAGATTTGATATATACAGGAAAGAATTAAGGTGGTTTTTAGCTCTACTGGCCAAAGGCCAGAAGGGCTAATGTCGTGGCGATTCGTCCGTCATCTGTGCGTGTGTGCGTCCGTCCGTCCGTCCGTAAACAATTTCTTGTTAACACGATACAGTCTTCACTTTTGATTGTATCTCAACCAAACTTATACAGTAGTTAGATATCCATGAGAGCTCGTTTCCTGTCGAAAACCAGCCAGATCCGCCCATGCATGACTGGCTTATGGCCCTTGAAATGGTCAAAATTGCTATAAAAGAGCTTGTTAACACGATAGTCTTTATTTTTTATTGTATCTCAACCAAACTTATACAGTAGTTAGATATCCATGAGAGCTTGATTCCTTTCGAAAACAAGCCAGATCCGCCCCATGCATGACTGAATTATGGCCCTTGAATTTGTCAAAATTGCTATAATAGGGCTTGTTAACATGATACAGTCCTTATTTTTTATTGTATCTCAATCAAACTTATACAGTAGTTAGATATCCATGAGAGTTTGGTTCATTTCTAAAAAAACGGCCAGATCTACCCATGCATGGCTGGATTATGGCCCTTGAAATTGTCAAAATTGCTATAATACAGCTTGTGAACACAATAGAGCTTCCATTTACTATCTGATCTTCACCAAACTTAGATGGTATTTGAATATCGATGACATATTGGTTCCTTTTGAAACAAGCCAGATCAATGCCAGTAGAGCATAGGCCCTCATGGGCCTCTTGTTTTTCAATGTTATATTGGGGTTTTATGCCATTTTCAACTATATTTCAATCATATCATTGCATTTTAAGTTTTAATCCCTCATCAGCGCAAAGGCTTGTCAATGGAATGTTTTGATTCATTTGCTGCAGACTTCTTCTGGAATAATCTGGTATTTAAAGGTGAAAATTCTCATGATGAGCAATGGCTTTTGCCGCAATGTTTTCAAATGTATTAAAAAAATGATTCTTTTATTTATAGAAATGTTCCACATTTTGATGTTTTCAAAGTTTTCTTCTTCTGTAGATGTGTTGTATGTGGGAAAGGGTTTAAAGGTTTGATCACATGACACTTAACCTTTTCCCACAAACAACAGCAGACGACTGAAAACATTTAAGAGCTAAGATCTATAAAATATTGATAAATGGAAATTTAATGATTGAAAAGAGTTGAAAACATTGTGACAAAAGGAAAAGAAATGCTTGTTTTCTGCTGCAGAGGCGTCAGTATGCATCTTTATGCGGGAATTGCTTAAAATAAAGAAAAGACGTCGCATGGTTTGGTTACAATGTAAACTTCCAGGACTGTAGTTGCATCTTGTTTCTCAAAATTGAACAATTCTGTGATTTTTTTTTGTAGCGGCACTGAAGATGCAGTATTGATTTCCAGAAGACTTGTATTGCACTGATTTTTTTTTTAAACCATCATTATTTGAAATAGATAACTCTTTCGCTCTCTCACTCTCCCCCCACTTCAACGTCAATTTAAAACCATCATTTAATATACGCATGACTGCTATTGTTTGCCTGGCTTGGAAATGAGCAAAAGGTTTCTGTATAATAACTTTTTCTCTTTTCCACATACGAAAAAAATATGCAGCAGACAAATGAAAGTATAATTATTGAATAGAGTTAAAAAAACATTGTGGCTAAAGCGGAAATTGCTCATCAGAAGCAATTTCTCCTTTTGCCAAATTGTTTTCAAAAGTCACTGCTGCAGAGTTGTCAAAAAGTTTCTAAATATTTGAAAGGGCTAAAGTCCTACATATGATATGTGAATTTGCTTGGTGTAATTTGTATGAGAGCAATTGTCACAATTTTTTCTAATTCTATTCAATAATGTAACTTTCATTTATAGAGAGTTTCTGTAGTTTTTGCCTTTGTGTGCTCAAAATCAAATGCTGCATGTTAATGGTATATGGGAAAGGGTTGTATATATAAAAATATGTGTTTGGGAAATATTGTAATACCTTGAAGTTTATTTATGATACCAGTAGAGGGAAAAGAAAGTGCTTATTATTGAACAATTTATTTTCCACTATATTTTTCAAAGGTATCTGCAGCAGAGGTGTCAAAAAACATGAGGGGTCAGGTGTTAAACCCTTTCCCTCATATAGACGCTTTCTGACGCCTCTGCAGCAGACGGCTATTTGAAAACATAGTGACAAAAGAAGAAATTGCACAAAACGTGCAATTTCTCCTTTTGCCACAATGTTTTCCACTTTTAGTCATAGGTTATCCATTCAATTAGAGATTTTCCATTTTTTGACAAAATATGTTCAAAGACGTCTGCTGCAGAATTGTCATATGAGGGAAAGGGTTAACCATTTTTTACCTGCTCACACATCAGTAGCAGACAACTTTTGAAAAAATTGCTCATACTGAGTAAAATTATACAGGCTTCCAATATATTTGCCTCAATGATTTCTAAAGTCGTCTGTTACAGATTTGTTTTAATTGAGAATTAGATAAGACATTATTGCCTGCAAGGTGCATAATGACTTCACTTTTGATTCAGCAGAAGAATTATTGCGCGGTGGAGTTTACTTACAGTTAAATTTTTCACAGTTGTCTGCTTTAAACAGGAAAACATAATATTCTGAAAAATTTTAAAATTATATTGTCAACATTTTTTGCTATTGCTGCTCCTTCTACAATGTTTTCAAAAGTTGTCTGCTGCACAAGTAACACATAAGTCATCTCCATTTGGTAAATGGTTAACCCCTTTTCAACATACAACAAATCTATATTATACAGCAGACAAGTTGAAACAATCTGGGTAAAGAAATGAAAAATCTTTATAAATGACAGTTTAACACTATTGAATAGACTTGGAAACATTGTTGCAAGAGAAGAAATTGCTCATTTTGGGCAAGTGCTTCTTTTGTCACAATGTTTTCAAAAACTTTTCTGCTGAAGAGGCGTCAGAAAGAGTCTTCATGAGGAAAAGGGTTCAAGAACAAGTTCAGCTGCTGCAAAACCATCGGCTGGAGAATTGAATTACTTGTTCATTAGAATTTAAGAAGTTCCAAAAGGTTCTAATTGAAATTTATTTGATTTGACTCTCATATTTCTATTAACCCTTTCCCACATGCAGAGGAATTCTGACGCCTATGAAGTAGATAACTAAATTAATTTAAACAGAAGGAGAAATTGCTCTTAATAATCAAATTCTTCTGTTGCAACAATTTTTTACAACTTTTCCCAGTTATTAACATATTATTTAAATAGAATTTCCATATTTTTTCCTAGAAGTTTTTAAAGTCATCTGCTTCATGTTCATTGTATGTGGGAAAGGGTAAATTTAATTTTACACCATGGTAATTACATGGGTGATAACCAATAGAAATATTTGTTTAAATATCAATTTATGTAAAACCTTATGCTCTGGGGGTAAAACAAGGTAGTTTATTTATGACTTTCAAAAATAAATGCAACAAGATGTCATATTTAACCATTTACCTGATATCAATTTATTTTTGCGAAATCCTTTTCTGCTGCAGACAACTTTTGAAAACATTGTGACAAAATAAATGAAACTGCTTCTTATGACAATGTTCTCCCTTTTCCACAATGTTTTCAACTCTATTCAATGATTAAACTTTCATTTAATATGGAGGTTTACCATATTTTCAACCACATGTTAACCCTTTCCCTCATATGACAATTCTGCAGCAGACGACTTGGAACGTATTTTGTCAAAACATAGAAAATCTCCATAATTGAATGGATAACCTATGACTAAAAGTGGAAAACATTGTGACAAAGGGAGAAATTGCACGTTTTGTGCAATTTCTTCTTTTGTCACTATGTTTTCAAAAAGCCGTCTGCTGCAGAGGCGTCCGAAAGCGTTTATATGAGGGAAAGGGTTAACATTGTATGTGGGAAAGGGTTAATAATTAAGTGTGATCTCTGTTCAATTAATATCAAATACAGTTAACCCTTTCCCACATAATAGACGCTTTCTGTGCAACAGACGACTTTTGAAAAAATTGTCACAAAATGAGCAATTTTACCTTTTGCCACAATATTTTCAACTCTATTTAGTAGTTAAACTTTCATTGTGGAGGTTGTAAGCATGTTTGCCAAGATGTTTTCAAAGTCGTCCGCGGCAGGTTTGTTGTTTGTGGGAAAGGGTTTATATAATAATAAAACAAGAGCTTAATCAGTAATAATGGCTCTGCATAATGCTCTGACTGGTCTGAGATGCTTTATTGTGCAAAAGGTTTCCGAAGCTGCATACATACAGACAACATAAAAAATATGATTAAGAAATCTAAGTATTATAAATGAATAGAGTTGAACACTTTGTGGTGAGAGGAGACATAATGCTCATTATGGGCAATATTTCCTTTTGTCACAAAATGTTTTCAAAAGTTGTCTACTGCAGATGTTTCTGAATGTGGGATAGGGGTCAAAGATAAGGATGATTTGTGGATAAATCATTAAAACCACTGATGCACAATTAACACCCAAGTTAAGTTCAGCAGACTGACTTTTGACTACTTTGACCCAGACCACTGGGTAGATCTGACGACTTCTGTGGTTAAAATGTGGTCACCCATTGTCATCCTTCATGTCATAGTAGTTTATACTCTCACCTCACTTAATGCCCAGATTTGTACACCTTTCTATTTATTTCTGTTAACCCTGTCCGTCTCACATAGGTTTTCTGATGCCTCTGCAGCAGACAACAAATCAGAAAACATTGTGGCGAAAAAAGTGAATTGGTCATGATGAGAAATTTCTCCTGTTGTCACATTGTTTTCAACTTTATTTAACAAATGTTCTTTGATTTATAGAGATTTGCATCTGTATGTCTGTCTGGATATGTCTGCTGCAGATTTGTCTCATGTGGGAAAGGGTATATACATCTTATCTGTATGATCACTTTCATTCTCTGTTATTAACCCTTTCTCACATACAAACATACTTTGACGCATCTGCAGCATTTTTGAAAACATTATTGTAAAGGAAGATATTGCTTATAATGAAAGTATATTTCTGTCCAGATGTTTTCTCTGCTGCAAATAAGTTGTATGTGGGAAAGGGTTGATCAGATATATCATTATTTGCATGATCAGTTTGTAAATTAGAATTAAAAAAAGATAAAATAGAAAATACATGTATACTCAGTCTTTTTTCTCACCATACATACATTCTTAGATGGTTCAAAATTGAAAACAATTGAACGCTAGAATTTGTGACAAAAATATGTATATACTTTATGAAATATCTTACTAAATTATTATTACATTAAATGTTCCTCAAAGTATAAATAAATAGATCAGTTTAACTGCACATTTTACATAATTTACAAGATTTTTTATTAAAAAGGCTTACTGGGCTCAAAAGTTTGTAAAATTTATTTAAGTTCAAAAATGTTGAAAACTTCAATTGCTAAATGAATTCTCCCAGATTTTCCTTTATCGATGTTGAATAGTATCTGAAAAAGAATACAAGGCCAAACGGGGATCATCTGAACTTTTGAGGATTGTGGGAAAATGTCTATGTATGTGAGAAAAGGTCAAGTGAGACTTTAACCTTTAACCTTCCAAATGCAAGTCAGGGATTGTCCTTTGGTGAAGATTTTAGCTACCTGTCTAAAAGATCAAGACCAGACTGTGCCTTTGTAAAGGCTGATCTTGATCTGCGTTATTTTTTGTTCATATACGGTTATTTTGAGATATTTGTCTTTGTCAATGGATTGTGATAAGATTGGAAGACCCCTGCCCACATGTGACAAATCTGTAGCAGACGAACATATTGGCAAAAATATGAAAAATATCTGTAAATGAAATTATAATAATTGAATAGATTTGAACAATTGTGGCAAAAGTAGAAATTGCTCATGATGGTACAATATTTCAAAAGTCATCTGCTGCAGAGTCATCAGAAAGCGTCTGTATGTGGTAAAGTGATTAATAAAAGTATACTTAGTGAATGCATTAAATGATGCAAGTTCTGAATATGGGAAAGGGCAAAGCAGTATCAGATTTTCTGGATTTACTGACTAAATAGCAATAATGGGGATTTGATCATAATATCTGTTTTATTTTGGGTTCGAGGCTGGATTATATAATTGTCCGATGACCCCTGACCCTGTATTGTCCTGGATGTATTTCCCCCTGCAGACGTCCATTGGCCATTGGTGTCTTTTTATTGGATGCAATAATTAAATCTCTATATTCATGACTGACATGACTTAAGTCACCGTGTAAATTTAAAATTTGTTTATCCACGCTACGGTCTTCAATGGCATGAAGTCAAAAATAGCTGGGAAGTAGACAATGCTTATGCGAGTTGTCCGATTTGTGACCCGGGCCCTTTTGTTTGCTGGGGGATCCTCTGCGGCGTTACCTGTACCATTACTCAATAGCTTAGCCTTGTCTACTAGTATAAGACAGGCAAGTTGGGGTCATGAGTGGGGCCAAGATGCATGATGGACAATCGAAATGACCTGGCCGGTGCAATCCCTTTGACAAATTTTACGGATTTGCGACACTAACTCTGTGAACCTTTTGTGGGTTTGTAATGGACGTAACAATGGTGTGAATGCTGTAAAAACGGCTTAACTCTTCCCCACATGCAGACACACGCAAGCAAATTGTAACACATCTCCAGCAGACGAATTTTGAAAACATTTTGGCAAAAGGAGAAATTGCTTATGATGAGAAATTTATCCTTTTGTCACAATATTTCCAAGTCCATTAAATTATTACATTTCATTCATAGAAATTTTCCATACTTTTGTCTAGTTGATTTCAGCCTCGTCTGCTGCAGATGTGTTGTATGTAGGAAAGGGTTAAGTGAAGCAGAAAGAATAGGACTGTCATTCTGTCCGTCAACGAAGCAAGATTAAGTTTGCAGTAATTATTACCTGTGACATAGTCAAGTGGATGGGGGGGGGGGGGGTTTAAACAAATTTATGAATTTTTAAATCATGTTTGTTTGCAAATTCAATTGCTGTTTTCAGTTTGAATTTGAATTTTAACTGTTTCAATTTGATTTTGTTCTTCTTTTATTTGTGTGTGTAAGAAAAATAAATCCTGATTTATTTCTTCCCTAACATTCAGTGTGAAAAACAAAATGTCAACTGACATTGATCTTTGAAACCATTAGCACATTTATCCTTTGTAGAACGCATACATTATTTGAATAAAAGAATAGAATTGAAAAATACATCTTTTGAAATATTATTGAAACGAAAGTTAATTCCGATTTGAGCAGGAGCATTAAACTTACCGGTTATAAATACCTCCTGTTAATGACCATGCAATAACAGATAAATATTTTAACGCTTTCCCACCTATTTAAGATTTCTGATGCTTCTGCAGCAAAAAGGCAAAATAAGAAATTGCCCACAATGTTTAGGACTTTCTTTAGTATATAAAAGCCTTCATATTTAGAGATTTTCTATATTTAAGTAGATGTTTTTGAAGTCATTCTGCTAAATCTGGGAAAGGATTAAGTATTTCTAGTTTTATCATTTGACTTATTTTCTTGGTTATCCCTTTCCCTCATATAGACGATTTCTGACACCTCTGCAGTAGACGGCTTTTTGAAAACATAGTGACAAAAGAAGAAATTGCTCAATACGAGCAATTTCTCCTTTTGCCACAATGTTTTCCACTTCTAGTCAATTATTAGGTTATTTATTGAACTGTAGAGATTTTTTATTTTTCGACAAAATATGTTCAAAGTCGTCTGCTGCAGAATTGTCGTATGAGGGAAAGGGTTATTGAGACTTCTCTTTTGGCTGTATGAGTTAATATGCCCTGAGAATTGGGAAAATCAACTATATATAAAGACAGAGATTAGTACTGAAATAGTCTGCTGGTCTTTGGCTGTAAGATGAAACCTCAGGTGAGTCTGTGCATATATGCAAAAAAAGAATTTGCTAGTATTCACCCTTTACCACATACAAACGCTTTCTGATGACTCTGCAGCAGACGGCTTTTTGAAAACATAGTGACAAAAGAAGAAATTGCACAAAACGTGCAATTACTCCTTTTACCACAATGTTTTTCACTTTTTGTCATCCATTCAACTATGGAGATTTTCTATTTTTTGACAAAATACAAAAGGGTTAACTCTCTCCCACATACAATCGCTTTCTGATGACTCGGCAGCAGGCGAATTTAGAAAATAATTAGGCAAAAGTAGAAATTGCTCATGAGTAGTTTCCCCTTTTGCCACAATATTTTCAACTTCTTTCAAATTTTTATTTATAGAAGTTTAACATATTTCTAGCCAGACGCTTTCAAAGTCGTCTGCTGCAGATTTGCCATATGTGGGAAAGGGTTAACAGCACTTTCTACTTTTGCCTCAATGTTTTCAAGTGCCGTCTGTCCCCTGCAAATGCATGGGAAAGTGTCTGCCTGTGGGGGAAAAGGTAAACCACTTAATGTACCTGTTTCTTGATACAAATCTACAGTACTTGACAGCCCAAATCAATTTAACAAATTTATACCATCCCAGTGACCCTTAATGTGACAGGACTGACCCCTAATTTTCCCCTAGCTTAATGATGCATTTTCATGCAGAAGTAAAAAGTGACATAACCCCTTCCATAAATAATGACCCTATATTTACATAGTAAAGGTTTGTAAGGGGCCAGGAGTAGGATGACCCGGGGTCAAGTAGATAATCTTGGACCTAGAAATAATGAGTAAAGATAAGGGGATCCATGGCAGTTGATTGGAAATAAAATTTCATGGCAGTTTTGTTGTAATCTTAATTTCTCCCTTGAGAGGGGTTACATAGACTTTTAACTAAAATGGCCCAGAATTAACAAAATCTGACAAAAAGAGTTTCTTGTAATCTTGGTTTGTACTGTTTTCGCTTTGCCAGCAATGATTTAAGCAGACATATCTTAATGTATTTGTAGCAGATTACTTTTGATATATTTGTGGCAAAAGGAGAAACTGCTAAAAATTAAATTTAATCAAATATTATTTTCTCTTTTGCAGGCTACAGTTAAGTTGCTTTGACTGACAAACTGATCGGGGAACCTGTGAGAGGTAAATGTTTTGTATGATTGATTGATTGGATTGTCCAATTTTTACTTTGACCACAATGTTTTTAAAAGTGCTCTGCTGCAGAGGCGTCAGAAAGTGTTTCTATGTCAGATAGGGTTAACACCACTTTCAACAATATTTAAGTTAAATCCTGCTGGTCTGAGTTCACCAGTAACATGTCTTTCCTGGTTTTCTCACACCATTACTCCACACAACAATTTTCCCAAGCAACTGGCTGCTTTTCCACATAGACTTAGCCCATTGGTTGAAGACGAATGATGCATGTCGCATTGACTTTTGTCAATCGTCGGGAAAAAAGTTGGCCGAGCCGGGATTCAAACTCACAACCCCTGGATTGACAGCCCGCTTTGCTACCGACTGAGCTACCGGGGCTCGGCGTAATAGGTTGTAGATGCGTCAATAAGCTTCCATTTTGGGGAAAAGGTTTAAGTCTTGTGCAAATGGACAAATAACTTCATGCATAATGACTGTAACCACATTCTTTGACAGGCTTGATTTAAAACTGTTTAGCATTCAAACCAACTATTTGTAATTATATTTAAGGTGATATTTCTTGGGAATCTTTTAAATATAGAAAGGAGCTAATCATATTAAATCTCTCCCTGCCTGATATAGATGAATTCTTATGCACTCTGCAGCAGACAACTTTAAGAAAATGCAATAAGTAATTTTCCCTTTCCATGTTTCACTCAAATGTTTTAATTTCAAATATTTAGTTAAACCTGTTTTAATTTCTTTAACCCTTTCCCGCTTGCATAAGTATTTTTGACATGTCTGCAACAGACACATTTCTAAAACATTGTGGCAATAGAAAAAATTGCTCATTTTGAGAAATTGCCCCTTTTCCATTAACCCTTTCCCTCATATAGACGCTTTCTGACAACTCTGCAGCAGAAGGCTTTTTGAAAACATAGTGAGCAATTTCTCCTTTTGACACAATATTTTCCACTTTTAGTCATAGGTTATCCATTCAATTATAGAGATTTTCTATTTTTTGACAAATTATGTTCAAAGTCGTCTGCTGGATAATTTCTTCTTTTGTCACTATGTTTTCAAAAATCCGTCTGCTGCAGAGGCATCAGAAAGCGTCTATATGTTATGTTAACCCTTTCCCACTTATAGACGCAATTTGATGTGTCTGTAGCAGACAACATTTTAGAAAATTTTGGCACAAGGAGAATTGCTGAAATTGCTCATGATGAGCAATTTCTTGTTTTGCCAAAATCGTTTTTTATTCTTTTCAATAATTATATCTTCATTTAAAGTGAGTTTCCATAATTTTACCTAGATGTTCTCAAAGTCGTCTGCTGCAGATTTGTTGTATGTGGGAAAGGGTTAAATATATCGCCCTGCAAACTTGACACAATATATGTAATATAACTTTGATCCAGGGTTGAATCAAAGTGAGAAGATGAGAAATTGTTTGTCTTGGAATATTTACATAAGCCTTGAAAAGAGGTCTCTAACAGAAGAAATGATTCAAAGTTTCACTGAAATTTTCAGAAAAGTAATTTCAGAATTTCAAACCGCCCCAAAAATGTGAAGATGTTTCAATTATAAAAGATTAATGAAGACCAGATTGCATATTTTCTGTTTGAATAACTTGAATGACTTGCACATAACATGGCAATTCTCCTGAAGTTCTTAACCCTTCCCACATACAATTTACAATACTGCATCATATTGATTTTGTAAACATATGGAAAATCTCTGTATAAATAAATGTTTTTAATTATAGAAAAAGTGAAAACATTGTGGCAAAAGGAAAAATTGCTCTTCGTGAAGAGAAATTTCTCCTTTTGCCACAATGTTTTCCTATTTTCGCTGATGCAGATGTGCCTAAATGTGTGTGCATGTGGGAAAGCGTCAATATGCACCATCCTTATGACCGTACAGAGACTGCTTAATCCCATCTTCAGATTGTGACAAATCTGTTTTACATTTAACCAGTAATTTAATGTTTCTGAAGTAAAACAACTAAGATGGATTTGCAGATTATAGACTAACATTAGGGTGCACATCTATTCCGTATGATATCGGTTTTCACGGTTCAAAAAGATCGTGTTCAATTCTATGTGGCCATTTAAGGGTTAGAATTCAAACTAGCTAAATATAACCCAATAGCTTTGTTCTCTAGTTTGCTTTCTGGAACTTCTCTTTGAACAAAATTGCATTTATTTCTTGATTTTTTTTTTTTCAATTAAAATTTTAAATTGAAACTAATGAGACTTGCATATTAACCCTTTCCCACATGCATACACTTATTGACATATCTGCATCAACAATTTTTGAAATCACTGGAGCAAAAGGATGAATTTCTCCTTTCTCAACAATAATTTATTGAATAAATATTTTTCTATTTATTTGTTTTCTTTATTTTTGTCTGCATGTGATCAAAATTCTTTACTGCGGGAATTTTTGTATGCTGGAAGTGGTTTTTGTTGAAGTAAGACTGTAAAGGAAATGTTATTCCTTTCCATTTTGTTGCAATTTCCTGGATGGTAACACCGAATACTAAAATCAGCCTGAAGCTATGTCATAGACTGTGAACTGCAAATGAATGCAATTCATGTCAGTGTTCCACATAATGTTGATTTGCTAACGAAACAAATGTGTTTCAAAATTAAACAAGGGAGCAATATCGTGAAATCTGATTTTCGCTCCTGCACAAATCTATGCGTGAAAATTCTTAAACAGAGCATTTTTCTCGCAACTAATTAACAGTGAAATGTTGCCGTTTTATGCAACAGGAAACCCTATAAAAATTGCATAAAACTAGCAACAAACAACGTTAAATTGTAATCAGAAGGCCTGACCCAGCAGCTGGGTTGTTTGGAACCAGCTAAGAATGTAACCATTTCCCACATGCAGATGACTTTTGATTTTTTTTTTTTTGGTTACTGTTAGTATAGCAAACGTGATATATACGTCATATAAATGATAAACTAAAACTGTTGAAAATGGCATTTAACTCAAACCAGTCAATCAGTATTCTTGAACCTGTATGTGTGTCAGAACAATTTGTCTTTTTTATCCCAACCAAAGGTGGATTGGATATTGGTGTGGCATTGTATCATCTTTCAACCTCTCTGTCCGTCCGTCTGGAGCCATATCTAAGGCATGGTTGGATGAATTTGATTAAAACTATGTGGTAATGTTAACCAACATAGGAAAGTGTCAAGACTGCAAGTTTCAAGAAGATTTATGTCATTTTGAACTTATATTGGTTATGTACTATTATATACCATGTTTTATATAACAATTACCTTGTGAATACTCTACAGGCCACATTGGACATCCAATTTTCATGATAGTTCATTAGAACATTTTCGGTCAAACTCTTAACCCTTTTCCTCATATAGACGCTTTCTGATGCCTCTGCAGCAGACAGCTATTTGAAAACATAGTGACAAAAGAAGAAATTGCTCAAAACATGCAATTTCTCCTTTTGCCACAATGTTTTCCACTTTTAGTCATAGGTTATCCATTCAATTATAGAGATTTTCTATTTTTTGGCAAAATATGTTGAAAGTCATCTGCTGCAGAATTGTAGTATGAGGGAATGAGACATTAAGACTCCTTTATGGTAGACATGGCTCATGAAAAATGGTAAAATCATGATGGGTCTCATGATATTTTTCTTTGCTGTTTCATGCAGTTAGCTTTTCCACTTAAACTCTGAAGGTGGCGCACTTTCATTAAGAAGAAAATAAATCGTATTTAGGAAATTTTTACGTCATTTCTTGCATTATCCAGGGAGTTGGAAATCAGCGTCCTAAACGTCCCTCGTTTTACGTTCAATACTTAACCCTTTTCCTAGACGTCTTTTGAAAACAATGTGACAAAAGAATTTCCACTTTTTCCATAATGTTTTCAATTCTGATGTATAGTTGACTTTTTATTTAAAGAAAAGTTCAATACTTTTCCCTGTAAGTTTTCAAAGTCGTCTGCAACAGATTTGCTGTATGTGAGAAAAGGGTCAATTCCCTTGGTTTGATTTTGAAAATATTTAACCCTTTCCCTCATACGACAATTCTGCAGCAGACGACTTTGAAAGATTTTGTCAAAACATAGAAAATCTCCATAATTAAATGGATAACCTATGACAAAAAGTGGAAAACATTGTGGCAAAAGGAGAATTTGCACGTTCTGTGCAATTTCTTCTTTTGTCACTATGTTTTCAAAACGCCATCTGCTGCAGAGGCGTCAGAAAGCATCTATATGAGGGAAAGGGTTAAAAGCGAGAAGTTGTAAAAACTATTCCTGATATTGTATACTAATTAGAAGAATTGTTTTTAGATTATTACGGATCAATGAGTGCCCTTGCAATATATTAACCCTTTCCCTCATATAGACGCTTTCGGATGCCTCTGCAGCAGACGGCTTTTTGAAAACATAGTGACAAAAGAAGAAATTGCACAAAACGTGCAATTTCTCCTTTTGCCACAATGTTTTCCACTTTTTGTCATAGGTTATCCATCATTCAATTATAGAGATTTTCCATTTTTTGACAAAATATGTTCAAAGTCGTCTGCTGCAGAATTGCCGTATGAGGGAAAGGGTTAATGTAGGGCTTCTTGGCGAAATAAATAATGAAATGTCAAGTTATGTATTTTGAAGAGTCCATAAGCCGATTCTAGGAATATCAAGATAAAAATGTTGAGTTTAGCAGCTATAACTGTATAGAGCCTAGTCAGATGGCATAGGTTGCGCCGGCTTGCCTGGTTCAAAACCGGCGGTTTCACTTAATAATGGTTCCAGCAGTCAAAGGGCTAAAAGCTACTCATTTGAAAAATTGCCAATGAATGATTGCTCATGAAAATTACATGAAAGGTTTTTTCTTCACGAAGTTGTTTCAAACTGACGTAACTAGGTTAGCGGTTTTAATTGAGACTTAATTGTTTCCTTTGTTTCTCTGTTATCTATGAAGAAACAACGCTAAAAATATTTGTGCGTGAGAGTTCTAACGTGTCCTCATTGTCACAGAACGAGAGTGAGACTTAATAGAAGCTGGGGAAACATGACCGTGAAAAGTTTCTTCCTGACAGTCCAAAGACATCGGAAAAAAGGAAAAAAGTTAATGATGTCAATCATCATTTGTTTTAAATCGTTTCCCACATACAGCAAATCTACAGCAGACGACTTTGAAAACCTATATACAAAAACATGAGAAATCTCCATAAATGAAAGTTTAATTGTTAAAAAAAAGTTGAAAGCATTGTGGCAAAAGGAGGAATTGCTCGTTTTGAGCAATTTCTTCTTTTGTCAAAATGTTTTTCGAAAGACGTCTGCATCAGAGGCGTCAGAAAGTGTCCAAACTATTTCGTGGATTTTACCCTTTCCCACAGACAATTTAACAAATCTGCAGCAGGCGGCTTTGAAAACATCCAGACTAACATGTGAAACATCTCTATAACTGGAAATATTTATATTAAATAGAGATGAAAATATTTTTTCAAAAGGAAATTTCTCCTTTTGCCGGTGTACATACATTGAAATGCATCCACACTGGTTAATCTTTTCACATAAGTAAAACTATATCTTACTTAAGAGTTTTATTGATAAAAATCTGAATTGTATATAACCCTTTGAAAATTTAGGCTAAAAGTTCTTGGCAAAAGTATGAAAATTCACCATAAATGAAGAGTAAGAGAATATTGTGGCAAAGGAGGAATTGCTTATGAGCAATTTCTACTTTTGCTACTATGTTTTCAAAAATCCTCTGCTGAAGAGATGCCAGAAGGGGTTAAGTTAAAGTATGCTCAATATTCCTGTTATATGGACATTATTGTTGGAAAGTTGAAATTGCTGAAATATTCGACTGTCATTTTAATCATTGAATTTGTTTGTTTGTTTTATGTATTATGCAGCTCTCAACAAATGTATAGCTATCATAGTGCTTCCTGGGTAAGGTACCAGTACTACTGGTTCATTAATCCTGCCACCAGAAAGTCCGTCATAATGCCAACTCCAAAATTCTGAGCACCAAGTAAATAAAGCCATTACTACCTTTAGTATGACCTAGCCCTGGATTGAACCAGCGACCTCCTGCCATCAAGGCAAGCTCTGAAACTACACCTCTGGGCAGTTTACCAGCGACCTCCTGCCATCAAGGCAAGCTCTGAAACTACACCTTCAGTTTTAATCATTGAAACTTATGTTACTAAAGTGTCTTTCCTAGCTATCTAATATGTACTTGCTATGTTTAACGGTAAGTCAATGACTTGGAAAAGCATGTGTACTCCTTGGCTGTCGATTTGGAATGGGGAGTGTAGGACCCTCAAATTGCTGACTGGTTCCCGCATGTAATCAAAGCGTCTACAGTACCGAGAATGAGAGACTGACAAGACTGGTTCGCGTAATCACCTTATTACAATAATACTCCTACTGGTTTTGATTTTTTGTTCACCTGAGCACCTTTGCCCAAGGTGAGTTACTGTGATCGCCCTTTGTCTGGTGTCTCTTGTCCATCAACATCTACTCCTCTGTACCAGCCGGTCGATTGGGATGAAACTTCACAAAGCATGATGGCTTCTCAATACATTTTATTTGGTGACCTTCTAGGTCATATTTATTTGATAAAAGACTGACAAAATTGGGTGTGGGTTATTTTCAGCAGTGGAGCTTTACTGGTCCTCTTGGGGCCTCTTGTATTAGCTTAACTGACCGCAAAATGAGTTTTTGTGACTGGCATGACAAAGTATGTTGCATTAATCAGGTGAGTGATCCAGGGCCGTCATGGCTCTCTTGTTTATTCTGTCTGCAGAATGAATTCTTGAATTCGTAAAATATAATCTAATCAGGTAATGGAATTTATAAAAAGGTTGAACTTATAGATTATCTCTTTCCCACACATTGAAACTTTTGACGCCTCTGCAACATAGGACTTTTGCCACAATATTTTAAATTATATTATTTCAAAGTCCTCTGCGTCAGATTTGTCGTATGTGGGAACGAAAGTGGGAAGCAGAAAAATCATGAAGACTTAAACAGTCGTAAATGAGAGGAAAACTGCACATAAAAAGTCATTATGGAATTACGGAGTTAAAAAAACGACATTTTAGTGTGGGTGTATGAGATACTTGTATGAAATTTTAAAGAGAAAAATCCTGTAACAGTGCCCTAATTTGATTGGCTGCAGAGAACTTTCCAGTTCATTCATAGAAGCTATTAGGTTACAATTTGTAAGAAGCTAATAAAAGTAACATCTTATTCAAAGGTGTCTAAATTTGTTTAAGATTTGTCTAAATTTCTGAGAAATTATAAAGCGAATCATGTCTGTAAAAGTAAATGATATTTCTTAACCCTTTCCCTCATACAACGGATTTGCAGCAGATGACTTATGGACAAAAATATGAAAGTGTTATTTAACTGTGGCTTTAAAGGAGAAATTTCCTCTTTTGCCTCTGGTTTGCTGCATAGGCTTTATTGTTTGATTGATTGATTATGGTTTAACGCCATTTTTAAAAAAAAAATCAGTCATATCATGGCGGCCATCTCACCCTCTCATGCGTTTCCTGGCTTTCTCAAACCAGTACTCAACACAAATACCTTCCAAGCAACTGGCTGCTTTTCCACAAAGACTGTTAGCCCATTGGTGAAAGACAAATGTAACAGTGACTTTTGTCAAATGTCGGAATGAAAGTTGGCCGAGCTGGGATTTGAACTAGCAACCCCTGGATTGACAGCCTGCGTCGCTACCAACTAATAATAATAATAATAATAATAATACTTTATTTAATGAGGGTAACACAGTTAGTTACACTAATCTTCCCTGTGGCCCTCAACAATCATACATTGAACATGAAATTCAACAATGTAATTAAACATTAAAATATAAAACAAGCATTCACATAATGTTTATAAAATTAATGCAATGACAGAAACTTTTCCATTCGTCTGTAACCTAGCCCCAGAACTGAGCTATCAGCATAGGCATAAGAAAGAATCTGCAAGTGGGAAAGGGTTAACTCAATTTAACTCGACCCTTTCCCTAATACTGATGACATCCCTGAATGATTGGTTTAAGGAAATGAAACTAAATAACTACTTGTCAAAATTAACTATGACCATGTTTCTATTAACATTTTCCCACATTTTGAAGAGTTTGCAGTACACAACTTTTGAAAACATTGTGACATTAATGAAAAAATTGTGTGTAATGAGCAGTTTCCCCTTCTAGCTGTCACAATGTTTTTCAACTCTTCTTATTTCAAGATCATACTTTTATTTATTTAGGGTTTCCATATTCTTGCCTAGATGTTTTCAAAGTTGTCTGCTGCTGATTTGTTGTATGTGGGAAAGGGTTAAAATACTAAATAAAGTATGTGTGAGTCTGTTTATTCTATGAGTAATTATATCCTAATAAGAGTTTTACGGAGCAGGCTTCTGAGAAATAGTTTATAGGAATGACTAGGATTTATGAGTAATGAAAAGACACTTACCGGCTTCAGTTTTTATTTCTTATTTCTTCTATCCCTTTCCCACATACAGATGCTTTCTGATGCCTATGCAGCAGACTGCTTTTGAAAACATTGTGGCTAAATGTGAGCAATTTCCTGATCCAATTTGCCACAATGTTTTCAACTTTATACAATAATTGTTCTTTCATTTATAGAGGGCTTCTTCCATACCGTTGCCTAGCTAGCTGGGCGCTTACAAAGTCGTCTGCTGCATGTGGGAAAGTATTAATTAAGACATGAAGTTGATAAAGGATGACTGATATGAAACTGGTGGAATTGACTGTTTTATAAACCTGTCTGGGAACATATTTGTCATTTAACCCTTTTCCTCATATAGACACTTTCTGACGCCTCTGCAGCAGACGGCTTTTTGAAAACATAGTAACAAAAGAAGAAATTGCACATGGTTATCCATTCAATTATGGAGATTTTCAAAGTCATCTGCTGCAGAATTGCCGTATGAGGGAAAGGGTTAACAATTAAAAGTTTCTGGATCAATTATCCAGAACTACTGGTAATTCAACTCTATCCAACTTGCAGACGCATTTTGATGCATCTGCAGAAGATTTCTCTTTTGTCACAATATTTTCAACTCATTTAACCCTTTCCCTCATATATGCAGTAGACAGCTTTTTGAAAACATAGTGACAAAAGAAGAAATTGCTCAAAACGAGCAATTTCACCTTTTGCCACAATGTATGCCACTTTTAGTCAATAGGTTATCCATTCAATTATAGAGATTTTCCATTTTTTGACAAAATATGTTCAAAGTCGTCTGCTGCAGAAGTGTCGTATGAGGGAAAGGGTTAACAATATTACTTTCATTAATGTTCTATAGTTTAGCATGGATGTTTTAGAAGATGTCTGTTGCAGATGTGTTGTATCTGGGAAAGCTAAATTTATCTAAGATGGTCTGCTATTGTGCAATAACTGAAATACCATCGAAATATTCAATATTTGATAGCTTCATTTACCGGTAGATAGATTTTAACAAGATGTTTTATGAAGTCATCTGCTGCTGTTTAAATAAACATGTCTTAAGCCCCTTTCCCTCATACAAACAAATCTGCAGCAGACGACTTTAAAAATATGTAGGCAAAAGGGTGGAAATATATCCTATAAATGAAAGTATAATTTTTAAAACATTTGAAAACATTTAAGCAAAAGGACGAATTGCTTATTAATTAAGAGCAATTTCTCCTTTTGCTACAATGTTTTAAAAAAATGTCTGCTACAGAGACCTCAGAAGAGGTATATATTTGGAAAAGGATTGAAATATCATATCAAATAAATAGACTGTAAAAAAATAAGCTTTTACTTCAATTTAACAACTGAACATCAAAATGTTGTTAACCCTTTCCCTCATACAACAAATCTGCAGCAGACAACTTTGAACATATTTTGTCAAAAATAGAAAATCTCTAATTGAATGGATAACCTATGATTAAAAGTGGAAAACATTGTGGCAAAAGGAGAAATTGCACGTTTTGAGCAATTTCTTCTTTTGTCACTATGTTTTCAAAAAGGCGTCAGAAAGCGTTTATATGAGGGAAAGGGTTTAAGCCTTTTCCTACATACAGATGCATCTGCAGCAGGCAACATTTGAAGAAATATGTCAAAAGTAGATTATAATTGGTTCTTATGAGAAGTTAAATGTCCTTGTGCCACAATGTTCTCAACTCTGTTCAATGATTATTCCTTCTTTTCTAGAGATTTTTTTCCTATTTTTGCAAAGATGTTTTCAAAGTCTTCTATTGCAGATTTTTTTGCATGTGAGAAAGGGTTAATTGATTCAGCTGGATTGACACATAAGGAGTCATTAAAGCTTTCATGTTTGGTGAAAATCGTGTAAATGTATCATTAAAGTGTATGGAAGAAAAACGTTTTTGGTTATTAAACTGATAAATTTTCGATTAAAAGGCTTATAACAAACATATTTATAAGGCTTTTATATTGCAAGTAAAATGTTTTAAGTTCATTTATTCTACATTAAGTACCGCTTTAACAGTTTGAAGATTCTATTTGATAACCCTTCTTGTTTTCTGAAGACCGTTACCATCTTCTATACAATGTATTACTGGTTAAATACCATTTCCAGCAGCATTTTAGTTATATCACAGTGGTGAATCCTGGCATTCTGCCACCAGTAATCTTTCCATGGCTACTTAAAATCCAACAAAAATATTTTTAGCCCTTTTTGGGGAAGACAATTAATGCTTTGACTTTGGTCGATGATCGTAAAGAGAGAATGATCATATTTAACCTGGCAAATTATTATTTTGATTGCTTCAAGTCATTGTTTATGGAATTGTCTAATCAAATTACCTGGTACAAGTCACATCTGCAGCAGACGACTTTGAAAACATCTAGTGTTATATGTATGGAAACTCTTTAACCCATTAATTCACACAGATGCTGTTGCAGACGACTTTTGAAAACATTGCAATAAAAGTTGAAATTGCAAAAAACGAGCAATTTCACCTTTTATTGCAATATTTTCAACTCTTTATCAATATAATTCTTTCAGTTTTCTAGATTGGTGAAATTGTTTGTCTGATGATTAAAAGCAGATGACCTTTAAAAAGTCATGTGAAGTAATGGGTTAAAATGGAAAGAACATTTATTTAAAATAATTGAAAGCATTGTGGCAATTTTGAGCAAATTCTCCTTTTGTCACATTGTTTTCAAAAGTTGTCTGCTTCCAAGACGTCAGAAAGCGCCTATATGTGAGAAAGGGCTAAAAGTCTTAAAAGTAATTACTTATATATATTACCCTTTCTCTGATGGAGACAACTTAAGATGCCATTGCAGCTGACGAATTTGACAAACGATGATTGTCGTAAAATGAGAAATGACTAGCATTTCACTGAAACAATTTTGAAGTCATGATTACTGTTGAAACCAATTAATGGAACCATTTACCGGATAAATTGAAACTTCAACTCCCATTCCCACAAACAACGAATCTGCAGGAGGCCATGCAGCAAAATTTGAAAGTATGATTATTGAAAAGAGTTGAAAAAAATTGTGGCAAAAGGAGAAATTGCTCATCATGAGCAATTTTTCCTTTTGCCACAATGTTTACAAAAGTTGTCTGTTATGACACATCAAAATGTGTCTGCACGTGCATGGAAAAAAGGGTAAAGGGAACTCAATCGTCATGCCAACCGTTATTTCATTGATCAATCACCCCAGATGAGTAAGTCTATATATATATAGATCTGGTATGATTCAAGCTTGTATCTCGGTGACAAATAGAAATTTGAAGAAGAAAAAAAGATAAACCCTAGCAGACGCATGTTGATGTATCATAACTGTCGACTTTTGAATACATTGTGGCAAAAATGGAAATTGCTCCAAATGAGCAATTTCTCCTTTTGCAACAATGTTTTCAACTCTATTCGATAATCATACCTTCATTTATGCATTTTGATGTATCAGCAGCAGACAACTTTTGAAAACGTTCTGGCAAAAGGCGAAATTGCTCATTATGAAAGCATTGAGGTAAAAAATGTTAAATCACCCCAAATGAGTAAGTAAGTCTGGTGTGATTCATGCTAGTATCTCCTGTGACAAATAGGTATTAAAACAGTATTATCCCATTCCCATGTATAAACATTTTCAGACACTACTCTTCTCGGTTAGTCTTAGTCTTATTGACTTTTGAAAACCTTGTGGCAATGACAAAAAGAGAAATTACTCCTTTTGCCTCAATGCTTTCAACTCTTATAAATAATTAAACTTACCCTTAAAGAGAACGTCCATAGGTGTTATAACCCTTTCCCACATACAGCAAATCTGCAGCAGACGACTTTGAAAACTTGATGTCAAAAACCTGAAAAATCTCCATAAAAGATAGCTTACTTGTTAAATAAAGTTGAAAACATTGTGGCCAAAGGAGAAATTGCTCATCATGAGCAATTTCACCTTTGGCCACAATGTTTTCAAAAGTTGTCTGCTGCTTAGTAATTGCGATAAAATGCGTCTGCAGGTTGGAAAGGGTTAAAGGTGTCTGCTGCAGATTTGTTGTATGTGGGAAAGGGTGATTAGTTTTACAGTCATAGTCATGAATTTACTCCTAAAGCAGTTATAGACTCAATATGAGCCAGTACATGGTGAAAGGTTCAATAAGCTGGCATTTCTAAAATGTGTAGGTTCAGATCAGCCTCTCTATTCGCTTATCTTATCAAGATCTACACAAGCTGGCTGAATCTTCTGATTAACACTTACTTTTTAATGACATTTTTAGAAATGGAGAAATGACTCATAGCAATTCCTTCTTTTCCCTAAGTTTGTACCAAAAAAAGGTTTTTTTATAAAAATAAATTGGGAAAGCTTTTAACCCTTTCCCTCATATAGACGCTTTGTGATGCCTCTGCAGCAGACGGCTTTTTGAAAACATAGTGACAAAAGAAGTAATTGCACAAATCGTGCGATTTCTCCTTTTGCCACAATGTTTTCCACTTTTTAGCTCGACTATTCGAAGAATATGAGAGCTTTACTACTCGCCCCGGCGTCGGCGTCCGGTTAAAGTTTTAGGGCAAGTTAGCATTTTCATTCATAAGTATTTGTGTTAGGGCTTTAATATTTGGAATATAGTTACATCTTATACCTTTCTTCACATTGAATGTTAAAGGTACTGAGTGTGACCTTCTTTTTGGGGTAAAAAACATGATTTTAGGTGGTTAAAGTTTTAGGGCAAGTTGGAATTTCTTCTTTTTTTTTTTTTTTTCTCAATAATTACTTATACTAGGGCTTTTATATTTGGAATATAATTACATCTAATACCTGTCTTCATATTGTATGCTGAAGATTCTGAGTGTGACCTTCTTTTTGGGGTAAAAGACATGATTTTGGGTGGTTAAAGTTTTAGGGCAAGTTGGCATTTTCATTTAATTTTTTAATTTTTCTCAATAAGTATTTGTGCTACGGCTTTAATACTTGGAATTTAGTTACATCTTATACCTTTCTTCACATTGAATGCTGAAGATGCTGAGTGTGACCTTCTTTTTGGGGTAAAAAACCTGGTTAAAGTTTTAGGGCAAGTTGGAATTTCTTTTTATTTATTTTTTTCTCAATAAGTACTTATGCTAGGGCTTTTATATTTGGAACATAATTACATCTAATACCTGTCTTCATATTGTATGCTGAAGATTCTGAGTGTGACCTTCTTTTTGGGGTAAAAGACGTGATTTTGGGTGGTTAAAATTTTAGGCCAAGTTGGCCTTTTCATTTAATTTTTTAATTTTTCTCAATAAGTATTTGTGCTACAGCTTTAATATTTGGAATGTAGTTACATCTTATACCTTTCTTCACATTGAATGCTGAAGATGCGAGTGTGACCTTCTTTTTGGGGTAAAAAACATGATTTTGGGTGGTTAAAGTTTTAGGGCAAGTTGGCGCATTTTCATTTAATTTTTTAATTTTTCTCAATAAGTACTTGTATTAGGGCTTTCATATTTGGAATATAATTACATATAATACCTTTCTTCACATTGTATGTTGAAGATGCTGAGTGTGACTTTTTGGGAATAAATAACATGATTTTTGTTTGATTTTAAGAATAATTTTAGATAAATTCATAATTTTTGGTTACATTCCTTTCTTATTGTGATCATTCATTTATCAAATATAATTCTTCAACATATCAAACGGGTTTTGCATGATGTCAAACATTTGGTAAACCTTTTTTTAAGGTTTTGCTATTTTTGGACTCGGTCAGTTTTAACATTTGCGTTTAGCTCAACGTTAAAGTTTCATAATTCAAATCACTTCATACTTCACACATTCGTTAAGGACCATCGTACAATCAGGTTAGATAACTCCATTGTATCCTAAATATGGAGTAATGGCCCTTGAATTACTTAGAAAATTTTGCCACAATGTTTTCTAGTTTTTGTCATGGGTTATCCATTCAATTATGGAGATTTTCTATGTTTTGACAAAATATGTTCAAAGTCGTCTGCTGCAGAATTGCCATATGAGGGAAAGGGTTAATAGTACTTAAGTGCAATATAATGAAGTAGTGCTTTATGTGAATAAGCGGCATATAGTCGAGCGCGCTGTCCTCCGACAGCTCTTGTTATCATAGGTTATCCATTTCAACTATGGAGATTTTCTATGTTTTGACAAAATAAGTTCAAAGTCGTCTGCTGCAGAATTGTTGTATGTGGGAAAGGGTTTAATACATTATAGTTGCAAGATTGTCCGTTACTGTTTTCAAATTTTGACTGCAGGTGGGAAAGGGATCAGAATATCATTTCATGTAAATAACCTGAAAGGGCCAGCTGGTAAGAGAAGCTGAGCAATTTTCACTAACAAAAAAAGTCTCTATTGTTTTATTCTATGTACATATATGTTGCACCTTTTAGTCAACAAAGGCCGAGCCCCGGTAGCCCAGAAGGTAGCGACGCGGGCTGTCAATCCAGGGGTTGTGAGATTGAATCCCGGCTCGGCCAACTTTCTTTCTGACGATTGACAAAAGTCAATGCGACATGCATCATTCGTCTTCCACCAATGGGCTAAGTCTATGTGGAAAAGCAGCTAGTTGCTTGGGAAAATTGTTGTGTGTGGAGTACTGGTGTAAGAAAACCAGGAAATGCATGAGTAGGTGAATTGGCCGCCGTGATATAACTGAGAAATTGTTAAAAACGGCGTTAAACCCCAATCAATCAATTAGTCAACAAAGGGGATTGATATTTATATCTCTTCCTACCTGCAGACACATGTTGACGCATCAGCAGCAGACGGCTTTAATGAGCTTTCATTGTGAGCAATTTCTTCTTTGGCCATAATATTTTCAACTCCATTCAACACTTAAAATTTCATTTATAGAGATTTTCCATGTTTTTCTCTTTAAGTTCCTTAAATTTGTCGGCTGCAGATTTGTTGTATTTCATAAAGGGTTATATTAATTTTGTCAAATCCAAATTCCAATTATGAGCAATTTCTCCTTTTGCCACAATGTTTTCAAAAGTTGTCTTCTGCAGATGAACCAATATGTGTCTGCAAGTGGAAAAGGCTAAAATATCTATATGACAAAATATTTATTACTGTTTACAGAAATAACCCAAAACAAATGAAAAATAAACAAGTCAGTAATGTTAGCTTTTAAATTTTTCGCTCAATGAGTTATCCCTCAAAGTTGTCCAATTGCAAAAAAACAAGGTATTTTGATTTCGACAGAAGCAATAATAATAAAATAATAATATTTAGACTTTCTTATTAGAAAACAAAAATGATGAAATACTATCTTAAGTATTTTTTTGCTGTTGGCAATAAAGGGGACATGAGGATTGAAAAAGGTAAAAGAGGGTTTCTATTTCCACAATCTTGTCACATACTGGCAGGATGATATCGCATATACAGCAGTGGGTGATTTATTCTCTTCCATACGCGACAAATCTGCAGCAGATGACTTTGAAAACATCTATTGAAAATATAGAATATTCCTGCAATTGAATGTATAATTGTTGAAAAAGAGATCGGATGCGTCAAATGTCCACAATACAACAGGCGTAAAGATAACTACATCAGACAAGATTTTTAACACTTTCATACTTGTAGATGCATTTTGACGCTTCTGCAGTAGACATATCTTTAGCCACTTTGTTTTCAACTCTTTTCAATAATTGTTATATATCGAGGGCTTGGCGTGAAACGGTTATAACTAAAAACCTATTTTGAAAACCCTGGTTTAGGGATAATTTTGACCCCTTTATAAACAATGCAAATATAGATGCCATTGCTCAGAACGAACAATGGCAGATTAATTTCCATTGTTTACCAAGAAAAGTGATTTAACGCTTACTAAGACTTTATGGTGATGTGATTAACCTTGGTAAAAAAATACAAATCTTTGTTACAACCGTTTCACGCCAAGCCCTCGATATATGCTTACAATAATAGAGAATTTTAATATTTGCCTAGATTTTTTCAAAGTCATCTGCTGCAGATTTGTTGTATTAGAGAAAGGGTTAACCCATTCCAACAAACAGAGGTTTTCTGAAATCTAAAAAACATTGTGCCAAAAGGATATATTGCTTCTAATGTCAGTAATTCCTCCTATTTCTACCATTTTTTCAGGTTTATTCAATAGCTGCTCTTTCATTTATAGAGAGTTCTAAATGTTTTCAAAGTCGTCTGCAGCAGATTTGTTGTATGAGAGAAAGTGTTTATGCTTAGGTCATTTTCTTTTTGTATCAACATTATGTTTTACAGTAATAGCTTAACATTAGCAACTACATTGAATACATACAACATCAAAGGTTTCATGAAAAGTTTTTCTTTAAAACATTGCCTGAAGGAGATGCTACATCTTTATCCTGTTATGGTGTGCTCAGGGTGTAGTCGCAACTGCTTATCTTTGTCTGTAAGCCCAATTTCCCACATACAGAAGCTTTCTGATGTCTCTACAGTAGACAACTTTGTATTAAAGGACAAATTAATCATAATGAGCAATTTCTTCTTATGACACAATTCTTTCAACTTTCTTCAATAATTGTTCTTTCAAGTATAGAGCATTGACTAAATGTTTTCAAAGTTGTCTGCTGCAGAATTGTTGTAAGCGAGAAAGGGTTAACCCTTTCCCTCATATAGATGCTTTCTGATGCCTCTGCAGCAGTTGGCTTTTTGAAAACATAGTGACAAAAGAAGAAATTGCTCAAAACAAGCAATTTCTCCTTTTGACACAATGTTTTCCACTTTTAGTCATAGGTTATCCTTTCACTTATAGAGATTTTCCATCTTTTGACAAAATATGTTCAAAGTCGTCTGCTGCAGAATGGTTGTATGCGAGAAAGGGTTAAAGGATGGTGTCAGAGTTGCATTCAGCAGCATAAATACTACTCTAGTATAACTGTATTGTTCACTCCAAATTACTGTTTCTCTTGTTACCCAAAAATGATGTGTAAGCGCTCATTATCGTGGAGACTAACTTTTTAACGCCATTTGCCGAAGCTTCCATTCAAGAAAAATATTCTATGCTGATTGTAGCGGATGAAATTTCAATCAGAATGTAGCTTTACCTTTACCTAATGCCTTTGTTTGAGGCATTATGTGCTAATGCATTTTGCATTTCACAAAAAACGCCAGGTATCTGCGTAGGCATATTTGTGGCACCCATGCGCAGGTCACTGCGCATCTATTTGTGTGCGCTCCAGAGCTAAGCGCGTACAGTATCTAATGACTATCTTTTAAAACCTTTAATACGGAAATGATTATCATGCTTGCCAACTTTCATTAAAGACGAGTCGTAGAATCATGGATTGGCAGGCATTTCGCAAAGGGGAGGTGTGTACAGTATTGGGCCATGGCAAAGAGATTTTGTAAATTGTAGACTTGACTATAATGTGAATAACCGATATTTGTTTAGATTAAAATGAGTCTTAAGATCTAGCGCTTTGTGAATGCAAGTAGAATTGGATCAGAGGTGGTTTTTGCATGCCCCCGGGGCATCTGCTTCATCACACACATTTGTCATGTACAAATTATTTATTAAAATATGATACTTCATCCATATTGCCAGCCTGCGCCAATGTGCAGCGGTAATATATGAGTGAGGTACAGTGTATATGCCAAACAAAGCTGCAACGCATCGCACGCCTTTTACAACCTTTGTGTTAATGTTTTTAGGAACATGTCTACGCGCATATTCATATTTTACAAAGGAATTTATTTAGGTAAATAAGGATTTATTGTACAATTAGTTTAAATTGATAAAACTTTTTAATTTAAAATAAAAACAGTTTGGTTCTGTGGTCTTTGATATTAGGAAATATTGAATGATGCGAGAAAATTGTGCGCGCATACTGCTTGCAGAAAATGACAAAATGGCGGATTGAAAATCAAGGTATGTCTGTACATATGTATAAAATCTATTTTATAAATGATGATTACTGTTGTATACAAATGTTGCTTTACATTGTAAAATCTGTATTAAAGTAAGTTACGATAATTAGTAAATAAAATTGGAAAAAAATTGAGACAAAAGGAGAAATTGCTCATGTATAGCAATTTCTCCTTGCGTCACAATGTTTTTAATGTCGTCTTCTGCAAATGCATCTAAACGTTTATGAAAGTAGGAAAGAGTTAAGAGAAAATTAAAATTGTGGTAGAGAAAATTATTATCCATTAATTTATAATGTTACCAGTTTTTGTAGAATTTTAATAAACATAAATATAGTCATGTATATTTAATCCATATACAGACTTATTTGATGCATAATTCTTTGTTTTCCAAATATGCTTTACTTGTTTTCATAAATGAAATTTGGGTACACACATATCATGGAAATGATTTATAAATAGTTAAGACCAAAATTTAACGTAGATTAAAAGCTAAGCTTTTATGTCTGCATCTTTCAAAATAATTTTCAGCGTGGTTGCAGCTTGCAATTGAGAATTGAGAACTGTTTGAAAGTGATATAAAAAACCACCACTAGGCTCCACTATAGCGCCACCATGGGAAAGTAGTACATCAGGTGAAAGTATAAGAAAATCTTCTGTATCGCTTGAAAGGCCGCACTAACTCGGAGAGTTTAGGCATTAGGTAACATGCATAGGCGAGTGCGCATGCGCTCTTTGTAATGATTAAATCCGTTGCTAGGTGAGATACATGCTTTTACGGAACGCGCGGCTGCAAAACATATTTTTTTGTAGAATCACATACATAAAATGACATTGCCTACAGTTTTAAATGTCAACTACAGGAGTGATTACTCATATCATCGTTAACCTTTGCCGACATACAGACAATTTCTGACGCCTGCAGCAGATGACTAAATTTTAAAACATTGTAGCTTTTGCCACAACGTTTTCAATATTTCCCTTGATAATTATTCTTTCATTAACAGAGAATAATATTTTTAGCCTTCTTTAAATTATGATAATTTGGGGTTGTCCGCTTTGAAAAGATGTGGGAAAAAACCCATCTAAATAAGTATAATTTTGAAAATATTGAGGAAAAAGGAGAACATGCTTATTATGACTACTAAGTCTTGTTCTTTTTCCATAAGGTTCATTTCTGACCTATATAACTTTAGCAGTTGGAGAAAAAATTATATCAACAATATAATATCTTGTTGAAATTCTTTTTAAATTTTGGGGGGGAAAACCCTGTTTATATTATCAGTAACTGACTAAATTAAATATACTATGAAAAACGTGAGGCAAATATAGAAAAATCTTATTTAAATGAAAGTATAATATTTAATAGAATTGAAAACATTATAGTAAATGGAGATTTTTTTTTTCAACATTATATGAAAATATAAAGTATAGAATATTGAAAATCCTTTTATATGAAAGATATTAGTTAGTGAATATAGTTGATAACATTAATTATAAGCAATTTCTCCTTTTGCCACAATAGTTTAAAAGGCGTCAGAAAGTGTGTGTATGGAAAATGTTTATTACAAAATACATGTCCGTTCTTGATATGCTGTTTTGTTAACAGCATCTATTCCTAATGCAACCTCTTTCTAAATCTAGTCCAATTTTCTCTGACATTATCAGTTTGTTTTATTGGAGTTTTACGCCATTTTCAACATTATTTCAGTTATATATCACGGTGACAGTTCACTTAATCATGATCCCTGGATAAACAAACCAGTACTAGGCTAGGGAATATGCCTTGCTAAAGAGCACTCCACCATGACATCCGCGACTGGAGATCAAACCTGGTTCACCCGGTTTCAAATCAAATTCCTTCCCCCAACATTAGTAGTTAACCCATCCCCACATACAAATTTTTGCAGCAGACGACTGAGTAGATACTGACAAAAACATGAAAAGTCTCCATGAATGGGAGTTTACTAATTAAATAGAGTTGAAAACATTGTGGCAAAAGGAGAAATTGCTCGTTTTGAGCAATTTCTTCTTTTGCCAACATGTTTTCAAAAGTCGTCCGCTGCAGAGGCGTCAACATGCGTCTACAAGTGGGAAAGGGTTAACACATTTTCTACTATACCTGCCATGACATAGGTTATCAATTAAGGGCCATTTTTGCCTTCTTGTTTATAGAATTAAATTCTTCAAATCCGGGGAAAATCAAAGGTTTCACTAATATTAGGAAATGATGAAAATCTAAATTAAATACTGTATAGTTTGGAGAAAAATCCCAAAACAACGACAGCATTGCAAGTCTATTTGTAAAATAAAATGGTATTTATCCATGCTTATATTTAGTGTTTGCTTTTCTTTATGTTTTCAATAAGAATTATTGAAGCTCAAGGAAGGAAATAATTTATTAAAAAAGCAAAAGGATTTGAAATTGTATAACAGTCATTTGATGGTTAATTGTAAGTAAATGTTTTAAGTCTGTAATTAATATCAAAGAAAAATAGAAAATAATGGTATTTAAATAACTAAATAAAAGTGATAAAAGAAGATGCTTTATTATGTAATAATAACCCTTTCCCAGTACACATGCAGGTATGATGTATTTGTAACAAAAGGGATTTGAAAAGGGAAAAAATGCAACTTCTCCTATTGCCACAATATTTTCAATTCAATGATTATGCTTTCATTCATAGAATTTTTAAACATTTCAATCTTGATGTTTTCAGAGATGTCTGCTGCCAAAAGTTTGTTATATTGGAAACTTCCAAGAGATAAATACCAAAGATATATAGAAAGTGGTGTTGTTTTTATCAAAGTTGATGGAAAAGAATGCGATATATTTTTATTCTTAACCCTTTCCCTCACATAGACGCATTCTGAAAAAATCTGCAGCAGACGGCTTTTTGAAAACATAGTGATAAAAGAAGAAATTGCTCAAAACAAAACGAGCAATTTCTCCTTTTGCCACAATGTTTTCCACTTTTAGTCATAGGTTATCCATTCAATTATAGAGATTTTCTATTTTTTGACAAAATATGTTCAAAGTCGTCTGCTGCAGAATTGTCGTATGAGGGAAAGGGTTAAGACTTAGTAATCCTTTGACATAAATGTAAATCATGATTTTCCTACTGTTGTTTTCCATACATATAACCCTTTCCCATATACAACAAATTTGCAGCAAAAAATTGGGCAAATCTCTATAAACGAAAGATCAATTATTTAATAGAGTTGATAATATTGCTGCAAAAGGGGGAATTGCTAAAATGTTTTCAAATGTCTTCTGCTGCAGAGACATCAAAATGTGTTTGTATGTTAACCCTTTCCCATATTCAACAAATCTGCAGCAGATGACTTTGAAAACAATGTTATAGTCAATAGCATGGAAACTCTCTAAAGTTAAAAACATTGTGGCAAAGTGAGAAATTTCTATGAGCAATTTCTTTTTTCAAAAGTCATCTGCTGCTGAGGCGTCAGTAAAAGCCTATTTTTGGATAAGGGTTAAAGACTCAACTACTTTGAAAATACAAGGCAAAAAAGTGTGATGTCTCAAAAAGTGATAGTATGGTTATCATATGGAGTTAAAAACATTTTTTGCAAAAAAAGGTTTTTGTTTTTACATGCAATTCCTAATAAATGTGATGCATCTGCATCAGACAACCTTTGATAACATTGTGTCAAAAAATAAAAATTTCTCTGTTGCAAAAATGTTTTCAAAGTTGTCTGACGCAGATTTGTTGTTCGTGGGAAGGAGTTGAAGGAGATGTAGGTTTTTGGTCTGATGGGATTCAAATCCAAATAGTTGAATGGAAAGCAAACAGACAAAATGCCTTTGGGCAAAATCTATATACATAACAGGAAATGACCTTTGCCTTTGATTTATAGAAAAACACATAAAACAAATAAAGAAAACTCAATCCAGTCTTGGGCCATAAATTGTGTACAGAACAAAAGTTCCAAGACCTATATTACTTGCCTGACAAAAGATTGTCATTTGGGGGACAAAACAACATCTTCCAGATAAACCCAGACTTGGCCCCTTTCATGTGTAAATATTAATGAGATATCATCGGAAGGGGCTCTTTTTGTATCCCTTTGTAGTGCTATAGTAACTGATTTAAATGCTAATGTATTTTTGTCCCCATATCTAAGCTATTGTTCTGCGAATGTACTGCTAAAATCTGTTCTATGCTTGAAAGGCATAGCCGTGAGGACTCCCCTGCCCCATTATCCAATATTCATATATTTGTTGGATACGTGATTATCAATTTGAATGTTAAGTTTACGATCGTGGCCCTGTTGTTCTGAGCGTATAGCCTGATTTGTTGCAATTTAAATACCCATTGATTTCACGCCTTGTTCAGCGAGCGTTATGATAGGTCTATAATCGTACTAGACGTAGAGTAGCTATCTCCTTATATGGAAAATGTTTCCCATGAAGCATTTGAAGTTTTTTTTTGCGGGGTAACAATGGGACGCAGAGTAAATATAGGCGTTTGGCATCGAGACTGTATCCATCTACTGCATGGTGTTTTTCGCAATGCATTTCATGACTCATTGAGTTAACTCTTAACCCAGTAAATTTGCACAATTGACTCTTCCAATCGTCATAATTAGATCATTTGTAGGGAACCTTTTACTTTTTTATTTGTGTTGGGTTGGGGGGGGGGGGGGTGTTTTTAACATTTATTATGTAAAAGCTATCAGTGAAAACTAATATTGGACTGCACATCATGTGCAGTTTGATCATTGTTTACACTGTTGACCAAGATATTTTTTAAACCTTTCCCACATACAACAAAACTGCAGCAGAGGACTTTTGCATCTAAGCAAAAAAATAGAAAATCTCTGTCAAGGAAAGTATAATAACTATTTAAATGTGTTGAACAAATTGTGGCAAAAGGCGTAATTGCTCATAATGAGCACTTTTGCCTTTTGCCACAATGTTTTCAAAAGTCACCTGCTGCAGATGCATCATATAGACGCTTTATGACGCCTCTGCAGCAGAAGGCTATTTGAAAACATAGTGACAATAGAAGAAATTGCACAAAACGTGCAATTTCTCCTTTTGACACAATGTTTTCCACTTTTAGTCATAGGTTATCCATTCAATTATAGAGATTCTCCATTTTTTTGACAAAATACGTTCAAAGTCGTCTGCTGCAGAATTGTCGTATGAGGGAAAGGTTAAGTTACGTCAGCCATGATGATGAGAGTCAATTATCCTGGAAATATATTGATAGGGAAAAAAAGTACTTTGGTTGTACGCATGATTACGCTGCAGTTGCTCCCTAATTGCTCGCTGTCTAATGAAGGTGGAAGCTTAATTAAAATCTTAAATTCGACTGGCGTTTGTTATGAAAATTTAATTGCTTTAAAGACAAAAAACTCATCATCCTTTTGTTAAAATGATAGTTTACGAGTCATTTTGTCTATTCTTGAAGAATTTTGAATTCCCTTTGGCATGGAATCATCTTCTTCATATTTTGGTCTAGTTACTTACCCTTACAAAGATGCAGACTGCATTTCCACACATCTGCAGCAGACGTCTCGAAGACATTGTAACTGGCAAAAGGAGTAATTGTTGATAACTAGCAGTTTCTCGTTTTGCCAAAATGTTTAATATCTATTTTCATTAATAGTGACTTTGCATTATGTTTGCCTACATGATATGTATGTTGTCAGCTTCATCGTTTGTTAATTGAGTGAAAGGGTTAAAAATCATGGTTACCCTGGGCAATGAGTTGCTTGGTTTTATAAGTCCCTGAAAGGGAGAATTCAGGAAAGCGTCTCGAATGGAATCATACTTTTGGCAGGGTTGATTGATTGTTTGGTGTTTTAAGCCGCTTACAACAATTTTACGGTTATATCACGGCGTTTTCTGTAGAAGTTACCCGTTCTACTGGTCCAATGTATCCGGACACCTGTTTAGCCAGTCAGTCATAATGCTAACCTCGCAAGCTTGAGTGCTGGCTTTCCCTCATACGACATTTCTGCAGCAGATGACTTTGAACATGTTTTGTCAAAAAATAGGAAATCTCTATAATTGAATGGATGACTATGACTTAAAGTGGAAAACATTGTGGCAAAAGGAGAAATTGCTTGTTTTGAGCAATTTCTTCTTTCGTCACTATGTTTTCAAAAAGCTGTCTGCTGCAGAGGCGTCAGAAAGCATTTATATGAGGGAAAGGGTTAAACCCTTTTTTCAATTTTATCTGATAATGATACTATCATTTATAGGGATCTTCTATTGCTTTGCGCAAATGTTTTCAAAGTCGGCTGCTGCAGAATTGTTATATGTGAGAAATGGTCAATGATGAGTTTAAACCCATTAAGATCAAGCCATGTCTGACAATCCTTTGTCTTTATGTCTGCTGCAGATTTGTCGTATATGTGGTAAAAGGAAAAAAACACAACCTGTAAACACCGAGTTTTATTGCATGCTCAAATTCTGTCTATAATGAGATTCGATACAACAAAAACATACTTAACACCTTCTCATATACAACAAATCTGCAGCAGACAACTTTGAAGACATTTAGTAAACCATTTGGAAAATCTCTATAATTATCTTTTGCTACAATGTTTTCAAGAGTCTTGTGCTGCAGATGCGTCAAAATGTGTCTACAGGTGGGAAAGGGTTAACAAAAATAGAAGAAAAAAAAACCATCTGCTGTAATCTATCAACTGTATAATTAATGTATTTCTCTTTGTTTAAATTGTTATCTTTCCAGTCGTTTGAATGTGGCATAATCTAATATGTAATGAGTTTACATTGACTCAACAAATTAGGTCCTTAATTTTAACTCATTCGAAAATTGGTTTGCCTCTCCCAACCCTTTCCCACATACTACAAAATATGCAGCACAGACAACTTTGTAAACATCTAGGCAAACATATAGAAAATTGTTGAATAAATGTTGAAAGTGTTAATTAATTTTGTTGAGTTACAATATCTGGTCCAGGTTCATATTTCTGACACAAGCAAATCCGTTGTAATGCATAAACCCCATGATCCTGAGGGCCAAGGAGGGAAAGCCATTTGCTAAGAAAACAAAAAGTCAAAGTTAGTGATACCCACCCTTGGCGGCTTCTGCGTCATCCAAAACTTAAAACCCTTTCCTTCATATAGACGCTTTCTGACGCCTTTGAAGCAGAAGGCTTTTTGAAAACATAGTGACAAAGAAGAAATTGCTCAAAACGCGCAATTTCTCCTTTTGCCACAATGTTTTCAGCTTATAGTCATAGATTATGCATTCAATTATAGAGATTTTCTCTTTTGTGACAAAATATGTTCAAAGTCGTCTGCTGCAGAATTGTCGTATGAGCGAAAGGGTTAACCAAAAACCTCACAACTCAAAAAAAGTTTCACATATTCAAATGAAACTTAGTCTACATCTTCCTAGAGAAAATACACATGTATATACCAAGTCACATAACCCTGGCTTTAATAATTATTCAGTTAAGTATGCCCCTTTCTGGACTTAGAAATTCATACAAAAACTTGAACCTTGCCAATAATTCAAAAACCTAGACTATTTGCATAACTCTTGCATTAGTCTTTACTCAGTAATGCCCCATATTCAACTAAGAAAAGGCAGATGAGTGTTGGTGTTTCGCTCCTGCAATGCTCTTGTTAGAGTCTTTGATATATGGCCTTGCTAGGTATTGAACCTGCTACCTTTCAAACCATAGGTGGACACTCTACAACTAAACCACTGAGACATGCCTTGAAAATGTTGTAACTGGGTATTAATACTATGGAAATGTTCTTGATTTCTTATTTTGAATATAAACTAAACTAAAGACATTCAAGGAATGGGGTCAAATTTCATGAAAGGCTTCCTGGAAACATGCTTTAACCCTTTCCCATATACAACAAATCTGAAGCAGACGACTTTGAAAACATAGTGACAAAAACCTGAAAAATCTCCATAAAAGATAGCTTAATTGTTAAATAAAGTTGAAAACATTGTGGCCAAAGGAGAAATTGCTCATCATGAGCAATTTCCCCTTTGGCCACAATGTTTTCAAAGGTCGTCTGTTGCTATTGCGTTGGAATGCATCTGCATGTGGGTAAGGGTTAATTTTCCAGATGACATAATATGGCAATAAGTTTTTGTTAAAATTGCTGCACAGCAAGTATGCAATTAATTAACTGGAACCCCCTTCTAGAATAAAGTTTCTATTTACAAAGGCTTGAAAACCTGTGTGAAATGTGAACTGTGCTTTTGATAATTAATGGATATTGCGAATTTCAAAGAAAGTAATGATAGACTGGGTGCTCTTATAATACATATGGGCTACTCTTCTTCTTTCAAAACAGGGCATTATTGTGTGTGCAAACATTGAAGGCTTGGTCATTGATTGATTGAATAGGGTTTAATGCTTTTTTCAACATTTTTATATCCTGGCGGCCCATTCACCTACTCATGTGTTTTCTGGCTATCTCACACCAGTACTCCAAACAACATCCTTTCCAAGCAAGTGGCTGCTTTTCCACATAGACTGTGAGCCCATTAGTACAAGCCAAATGATGTTTGTCACACTAATTTTGTCAAACGTCGGAAAGAATGTTGGCCGAGCTGGTGTTCAAACTCAGAACCCCTGGATTGACAGCCTGCGTCACTTCTGACTGAGCTACCAGAGCTTGGTGAGACTGAGCATATTATGCGCTCTCTCACAAAATCCTCCCACTTGTCTGCCTACATTTACAAGAGTCACAAATGTAATGTCTTACAAAAAACTAGAGGTGTAGCCCAATTGGTTTCAGACCCATGTGACAACAGTGGGTATGCAAAATGGTGCACCCTAAACCCACCCACCTATTGCTCAGCCTGGCTTCATATTTTCAATGGTGTTGATTATAGTTTCTATATATTGGTTATTGATTGTCATCACATTGAATGCTTGCACTAACACAGGCCGATGACATTTCTTGGAATAACCTATATTAAACTATGTCACCCTTTCCCTGATACAGGTACCATTTGGCTCCGAAACTATAACAAGTTAGCCCTAACCTACATACAACAAATCTACAGCAGACGAATACAAAATCATTCATTAAAAAATATGGACACTCTTTAACCCTTTCCCTCATACAACAATTCTGCAGCAGACAACTTTGAACGTATTTTGTCAAAACATAGAAAATCTCCATCATTGAATGGATAACCTATGACAAAAAAGTGGAAAACATTGTGGCAAAAGGAGAAATTGCTCGTTTTGTGCAATTTATTCTTTTGTCATTATGTTTTCAAAAAGCAGTCTGCTGCAGAGGCGTCAGAAAGCGTCTATATGAGGGAAAGGGTTAAAGGTCGGTACAATTACTGGGAAAATATTGTGGCAAAAGGAGAAGATGCTTGTTTTGAGCAATTTCTCCTTTTGTCAAAATGTTTTCAAATGTCGTCTGCTGTAGAGGCATTAGAAAGTGTCTATATGTGGGAAAGGGTTTAAAGTGTACCAAGGTATCTGATCATTCTCCAACTAAGTGACCTGAATCCGAATACTTATTTGAAGCATAGAGTTCATTTCTGAGCAGTAATAGGCTCGCCTTAATGTTTCTGTTGTAAAAACTTGATATAGGAACAAGTACAATTTTTTCTTTCACAACATTATTGTTAACTCCTCTTTCAAAATTATGCTTTAAAGATTTTAAGGTGATGTATATTTTTCATCACATGTGTCTAAAGAAGACATTTTTTTGAAAATATCATTATAGGTGTATGTATAATTGTTAAAGGTCTGCGGAAAGATTATAAAATGGTACGAGCAATTTCATTTTTAGCTACATCGTTTTCGAAAGTCATCCATTGTAGATGCATCTCCACATACAACAAAAAGGGTTTATTGGCTGATAGAAATAGATAAAAGGTCACAAAACTGAAATTGTACATGTTTGTTCCAACAGCAGGTATCGAAAATGTATAAACTGAAAAATGTGCAACCTGTAAGTACTTCAACAATGTAAAATATTATGTTGGTTCAATTTGAATATTTGAATGAAATTAACATAAATGCGGCAATAATTTGATTTGTTTGAATTCAATAAATTTTCTTTCTTTTCAAATGGTTTGATTAGTAAATTGTTAGCCATTTTGTTTCAATATTAATACTTTTTATTTGTAGAAAAGGAGCTCCAGTACCAAGGAAGGCCGAGTCTTCAGGATCCAGACATTGGGGGTGCCTAATGTAAGTCTTTTGAACTTATTATAGATTAATCTAAACTAATCTGGAATATGAGCTTTAACCCTTTCCCTCGTATAGACGCTTTCTGACACCTCTGCAGCAGACGGCTATTTGATTTTCTGTTTTTTTTGACAAAATATATTCAAAGTCGTCTGCTGTAGAATTGTTGTATGTGGGAAATACAACAACAACAACCTTCTACAGCAGACAACTTTGATAACATCTAAGCGAGAAAAATAATCAAAATCTCTAAAAATGAAAATAAAACTTGATTAGTGTTGAAACATTGTAGTCCTAAAATCAAGCTCATTATGAACAGCAATTATTCCTCCTTTTACCACAATGTTTTCAGAAGTTGACTTCAACAGATGCGTAAACAGGTATCAGCATGTTGGAAAGAGGATAAAATTAAATCAATTGATGAACTTCACAAGTTATTTGCCAACTTTCTTTCCGAGGATTGACAAAAGTCAAGGCGACATGCGTCATTTGTCTTCCACCAATGGGCTAAGTCTATGTGGAAAAGCTGGAGTACTGGTGTGAGAAAACCAGGAAATGCATGAGTAGGTGAACTGGCCGCCGTGATATAACTGAGAAATTGTTAAAAACGGCGTTAAACCCCAATCAATCAATCAATCAATCAATCACAAGTTATCTATATATTGATGCTCTGAAGGAGCCATGATATTAATGGGTATGGTACTATACTTAGAATATAAGGATGTTATCCCTTTCCCACTTGCAGACGCATTCTGACACATTTGCAGCAGACGACTTTTGAAAACATTGTGACAAAGGAGAAATTGCTTTAAACAAGCACTTTCTCCTTTTGGCACTTTCAACTTTTTTTGATAGTTAAACTCTCCTATATGGAGATATTTCACATTTTTGCCAATATGTTTTTGAAGCCGTCTGCTCTAGATATGCTGTAAGTGGGAAAGGGTTAAACACCTGTATCTCAAAAAGAGTAAATTTTTCAGATTCTGTAGCGGACAGCTATTTCAAAACATTATTGGATAAGGAGGAATTGCTCATGAGGAGCAAATACTCCTTGTCTTGCAATAAGTTTTGTTTTTCATTTATTAGCACAGACAACGTTCAGCTTTTTTTCTCAGAAGTTTATTTATTTGTAAAGCTCTTGAATTGCCCACATCAGATGATTGGTAGATAAACTATGGCACTGATGTATTTTCAGAGTCGGCTGCTTTGAAAATACCTGGATGAAACATAATAAACTAACAAGAGAAACTTGATGCAAGGCATCAATGTCGCCGGAAAAGACTGCATTGATTTATTTATGTATTCTTGATTTTCCTTAGTCTATTCAAACATTAGGACCATAGTAATGAAAACATTTGGTTATAAATGTTATATACATACCTATACATTAGGGTATCTATAAAAAAATAACGAAATGTGTACACATTTATCTGGCTTAAATTTAATTTTGCTGTTGTTACTTATTTAAATAATAGTATTCATTCATATAATTTCAATGTTTGTCAATCTTATTCGAATCACAAGGTAAATATCCTGGTATTGCTTTAAAGGGAGGTAATTTGAAGAAAATAAAAGTCTTCAAAAGGAGAAATATATCAGCATTACCGTCTACAGTTTAAATTGTTCTATTGTTTGTGGATTTTAAAATGTTCTTTTTTTCTTATTTCTACATGTACAACGAAATATTGCGGCTTCTCTTTGACGCTTTGCGTCAAACATTCGTCTTGTACTTGTCTAAAACAAAGACCTAATAACACATTAATGTGTTATTAGGTCTTTGTCTAAAATAAAATAATATCACTCGCTTTTTCATATCGAAATGCGCATGCGCGAAAATCGATGTTTAAAGGTCACGAAACTACACAACAGAATAGGGTCTATATTTAGCTTAGAAACAGTTCCTACTTAAGATATTCATGGATTAACATTATTAAATGAATTCTACACAAATCAAGCCATCTCTTTGAACATGAAAACAACATTTAGTAAGTTAAAATTGCTATTAAAAGGAGAATCCGAAATTGACCTCAATGATGACACATAAGAGTCTGCATTAGGGGGTGTTGGTTCACGTCTTGAAGGGACCACTTTTGTCTTCGTAAATAAGACAAAAAACTTAAATGCGAGTGAAATAAAAATAACTGCAAACATTAAAAAATCGGAATATTTATTTCATTTTAGATGTGTCATTTATTAGTGTTCGTAAACAACCACAATTGTAATATGTTCAAATCATCTAGATTTGTTTCTTTCTAATAATAAGCCGCCCTCCCATGTGATTTCCGAAAAGCTATTAAAAATAGAAGTCGCGGGCTTCTGCCCGGCGACTAATAAAATAATTTGGTGATATTGAGAGTAAACTTTTGAACCAGAGAGCTAGATAATATTGTATGAAAAGGAGAACATATTTATTTATTATTCTCCTTTTACCACAATGTTTTGAAAAGTTTTTTCCTATACATTGAGGCTTCAAAAAGGTTCTCTACATCCAGTTAAGGGATAATGGGTAGGTTAAAGCTGCAGCTTTATTCATCATGATAAAGTATAGTGACACACTTTAGTCGCCTCAGGCCATGCTGCTATCTTTTGTCCTGCGCGTTGACTAAGGGAGACAATTTTAACTTTACTTAAGTGGCAGGTGTTGATTCAGTTAGCCTGGTGTAACCCCATTACCCGATGTATCACTTAGATGTAGATAGGACCTTACTAATTGAAAATATCTGAAAAAATAATAAATGGAAAAAGGAATAAGAATTAAACAGATTTTTTGGTTGGAAAAGGAGAAATATCTCTTTTGGAGCCCTTTCTCCATATCCTTCAAATTTTCAAGTCAGTCTTTTGTTGTAGATATATCAGTAGCAGGGTTGAATAGTTTCGGAAAAGGGTTAAATCAATATTTATAAAAGGGCTTATATGGGTTTTTGTCAAAGGGAAAAATTGATTGCTGCACTAAGGGCCCATTTGGCTAACAACAACAAAGACATAGGTACAGTTATAATTGTAACTAATGGTAAATAATGATAGGTAGGGAGTCATTATGGCTCCATTTGACCCTTTCTCATATACAACAAATCTGCAGTAGACGACTTTTGAAAACTTCTATCCAAAATTCAGAAATATCTCTAAATATGAAAGTGTTTATGTTGAATTGAGTTGGAAACATTGTGGCAAATGGAGAAACTGCTCATGATGATATATTTCTTTCTTTTGCCACAGTGTTTTCAAAAGTTGTCTGCCCCTGAGGCCTCTGTATGTGTGGGTAAGGGTTTAAAGTAGAAGCGACCATGGTCTTGGTTCAGCGCCTGCAATGATCGTTGATAGATGTCTTCACAAATTTAATCAATACTTATCGTTCAGCTGATAAAAGGGCTTTGTCACATGCAAACTTATCTGTGATTGGCTGAGAGCGATATAGTGGGGCTTGACTTTGGTTTGTTTTATGACAATTTATATTGGAGGTTCTGTGAAGCCACCTGCCGTGGTTTTGACGATAATGTTAACATAGCCATATGTATGTAAATAATATCCTAGTTCATTTATTGAGCTTGAGCAGAAGTGAGGCTATATGTGATTGCCAATACTCAGTAATCCATATGGATGGGACAGTGACGGGTTAGCATTGAGTCAGATAGATCTTTACTATATAGGGTATACAAGGAATTGCCCTATAGGATTTTGGTTTTTTCGTTTAGTGTGTTTTTCATGCTTTAGTTTACAGTACAAGTAAATAAAATCAGTGCCTGAATAAAAGAAGAAAGAAAAATTGTTTGTATTTTTTAACAGTTTTTTCGGGAACTTAGAAGTTGAACTGACAGTTAATGGACAGATAGTAAATGAGTTTAGACATCCATTGTCAATGTGTTCAACTCCAGATTAAGAAGATTACTAGTTATTTTATTAAGTTAACAGATGCCGTTTAAATCTTATCTTATTTAACATTATACAAGTTAAATGTGAAAACTTTTTTTCACTTTGAAGTGAGAATTTCAAGCAATTGAAGATTTTTTTTTTTTTTCCATTTACCAGAAAATAAATGGTGACATTATTTGAAACAGTAGAATATTTAGTGTATTGCTGGATTGATATTATTAATTGATATTTTTTCGAATTGATCGACAAGTGAATACTGCTGCACGACATAAGGACGCTGTCCAGGTTTGAGGCAAATTAATTGCTTCCGTACGAGTGTGACATATTAATCTTTGATGCGAAGATGACATTTATATCTATGACATACGTAGAGAACGTTCCTTTGACGTATTAATTGTTCCAACTGTGCCGTCTTTCCAGTGATTGGCTGAATTTTATGCGACAGGCTCTGTGGACTTCCTGAGCTCTGATTTGGCGAGAAATGATACATAATAAAAACACATACTTCTGAGAAATAACCCAACTATGATTTCAGTAGGTATTTTTTAATATTTAATTATTATAGTTTTGTTTCTTATATGATACATACTTATTGGATTCATATTAATATTGTAGTTAACTCTTTAATTCTTAGCCAGATTAATATAAACAATTTATGATTCCTCTGCAGCAGATGACTTTTAAAAACATTGAGAGCATGATGAGCAATTCATCTTTTTCCCACGATGTTTTCATCGTCTCCCATTCAATAATTATTCTTTCTTTTATAGAGATTTTTCATATTTTTCCCACATATAAACAAACTTTGATGCATCTGCAGCAGACAACTTTTGAAAACACTGTGGCAAAATGAGAAATCTCTCCTTTTCCTACATTGTTTTTTATCTCCTATTCAATAGTTCATACTTGAATGGATATGGATGGTTCATATTCCCTGCTAGATGTTTTCAAAGTTGTCCAAAATTGAATGTGGGAAAGGATTGAATTCCACACTACAAGAAAACTCTAGCAATGTCTTCATTTCTCACACAATTTATATCTCTCAAAATACACCTGTAAATGAAGCATAAAATATGGTTTCTATTTAACGCTTTCCCTTTGCAGCAGACAGCTTTTTGAAAACAAGTCGACAAAAGAAGAAATTGCTCAAAACGAGCAATTTCTCCTTTCGTCACCATGTTTTCAACTGGATTCAATTATTGTAATTTCATTTAAAGGCGGTTTCCAAATTTGTTCCGGGTTTGTTTTTCAAAGTCGTCTTGCTGCAGATTTGTTGTATGAGGGAGAGTGTCTCAGATAATGGATTCACCTGATTTACCTGATTTACCTGATTTTATAGTGCAGCACTCATAAGAAAGATAAAGAGGTGGTGATAATCACAAATATGAGATTACTCTAGTAGGAATAAATAAAGTCCTGATAAAACAGTTGCTCAATCTTTTACCCTTTCCTGCATACATCTTAACCCTTTCCCTCATACGACAATTCTGCAGCAGACGGCTTTGAACATATTTTGTCAAAACATAGAAAATCTCCATAATTGAATGGATAACCTATGACAAAAAGTGGAAAACATTGTGGCAAAAGGAGAAATTGCACGTTTTGTGCAATTTCTTCTTTTGTCACTATGTTTTCAAATAGCCGTCTCACGCAGCTGCAGAGGCGTCAGAAAGCGTCTATATGCGGGAAAGCGATTATCTGCAGTGAAAGAGTTTGAAAACATCAAGATATATGTATGGAAAATCTCTATAAACGAAAGTATAATTATGTAACAGAGTTGTAAACATTGTGGCAAAGGGAGAAATCGCTTGTCATGAGCAATTTCTCCTTTAGCCACTATGTTTTCAAAACCAGGAAGCAGGGAAAGAGATATCTGTAGTAGAAATATTTATAAAAGTCTTGATAATATATTAGCTCTATTTTTAACCCTTTCCCACATAGAACAAATCTGCAGCAGACAACTTTAAATACAGTTAGTCAAAAATATAGAAACTGTCTTTAGTGTCATTATTATAAAATTAAATGAGCAAATCCACCTTGTGCAACAAATTGTTTTCAACTCTATTCAAATTGATTGTTCTTACATTTATAGTTTCCATACTTTTGCATAGTTGTTTTCAAAGTCGTCTATAGCAGATTTGCTGTATGTGGGAAAGGGTCAAATAATCTTGAGTTGTCTTTTTAATAAATTGGAAGCAAAAAATATATTTCTAAACTAACTAAAGTTTTAAGGTATGATTTTTAATACCAAGATGAAAATGATCCAGATATTTTTTTATTTTTTTTAAGGAATCTTTTCTTTTTTCCTCATTGTTTTCAATAGTCGACTGCTTCAGTCTATATCATGTTTAAGATTATCTTAACCCTTTCACTCATATACGCGCTTTCTGACGCCTCTGCAGCAGACAGCTTTTTGAAAACATAGTGACAAAAGAAGAAATTGCTTAAAACAAGCAATTTCTCCTTTTGACACAATGTTTTCCACTTTTAGTGATGGGGAGGTTATCCATCCAATTATAGAGGAAAACAAACATTTTTTTTGCTATGTTGAAGCTGAAGACTGCTTGAACCATATCCCACATATATATGTATATATGTGGGAAAGGGTCAGATAAGACCCGAAATTGTCACATATGATGCAATTTTAGAGCAATATCACTTTCAAAAACATTATGACAAAAGGAGAAATTGCTCATCTATTTGATAGTTTCACTTTCAACTATGGAGTTTTATCCATATATTTGCATAGGCAATTTTCAAATGGTTATAATAATAGTATTTCCTATCATAGAATATATTCTAAGAAAGGGAAGACAATTCGAAAATACTGTGGCACCCAAATCTTACTAAACTGGAGTTTCTACAAAGACAATGATAAATTGTCATTTGCTGCATATTTCATGTTTGTGGGAAACGGTTGAACGGGATAGCTGTTAATAGTAAAATCTATTTCCTATGTAATATTTCCTAATAAAGGATCCCCTGTGAAATGTTGTTCTTGAAATTATGAACTTTTCATGCCACTTATGAACTGTTCATGAACTGACATTAAATAGTTCTTAATCACAGTTCAAGAACTTTAGTTCGTGAACAGTAAGACCAACTTGTTCGTGAACTGTTCAAGAACTGAAGAAGAACATGGCAAATTCTTAACAAGTTCATAAACATCTGTCAAGTGTAATTCAAGTACTTTTAATGAACCCTATAAGTTCTTATTCTGTTCTTGAATAGTAAGTTTAATATAAATATATCACTGATTTTAAAATGATATTTAATTAAATTACAATGACTTTTTAACTCAGTGTGAATCTCTTAAACTACCATTCTGAATAGAGAAATAAGAACATTTATAGATCACTTCTAGAACACTTCTAGAACACTTCTAGAACCAAAGAAGTTCTTATAAATGTATTATAGTGAAAACTTTTGAAATCTTCTTGTCAAAAGTAAAGGCCCTAGTGAAAAACATTAATGCAATTCCAGTGAAATTTCATTGTTACCTGCTATGTTACTGGAATACCAGTAGAATAACCAAAAATACCACTGGAACTGAACTTGAATTTGAAATATACCAAGGGAGTTAACTCAAGCATAAAACACAGGAACTCTTCAAAAAGAAGTTAGTAATGTTTACTACTTCCTTTACGTTTTTTGGTGGGAGAAATATGTTGTGTTTCAAAGGCACAGAGAAGTTTTTTGTAATTTCTTATGAACAACTTGATGGGCACATTTGGTAAATGTCTTAAATGTTACATTGTTTATTAAATTAGCAAATTGTATTATGCTATGTCATAAACAATAAGTTTATATTGGTGATTTATTTAAGTATCACATTGCCACATGTGAAAGAAGCCAATTGTCTTCATATAAAAAATATTTTTATTGAATTCTGGTTCAACTATGTTTCAATGAACCAGAATATTTTCTGTACATAATCTGCACAGGCTTTCTGTATTTTCTTCTGTACAAAATCTGGTTCTTAGGTCCACCCAGACTATTTCATACACTGGTTACCAACCAATTGAACATGCACTTTTCATGAACTGTTCATGAACAGTAGTTCTTGAACTGTTCATGAACTGTAGTTCTAGAACTGTTCATGAGCGATAGTTCTTGAACCGTTCATGAACAATCCATGAAGAGAAAATGGCACAATGAATTTGCACTGGAAAAAGTTCTTGAACAGTTCATGTTTAAAAAGAAAATCAAGAATATTTCATGAATTTTCAGTTCTTGAACAATTCATGAACTTTTTAATGACAATGTTTCCTGAATGTGTCATGAACTGTTCATGACCTGTTCAAGAACTACATATTTAAGAACTTTTTAAGAATGTGTGCCATTTTATCTTCATATACATCCCATGAACTGTTCATGAACCAGGTACCTGAACTTTGCATGAATTATACAAGAACTGTTCATGAACAGTAATTATTCATTTCACAGGGGATTTTATTCAAAGAAAGGGTGACATTGAATTACTAACAGATGACTTTATTAAATAACAACCTGGAGTTTCTACAAAGACAATGATAAAAAGTCATTTACTGCATATTTTATGTGTGTGGGAAACGGTTGAGTAGGATAGCTGTTAATAGTAAAATCTATTTTCTATGTAATATATTTCCTTTTGTTCGAAGAAAGGGGAGACATTGAAAATACTAACAGATGACATAGGCACCAAAATCTTATTAAATAGCAACCTGGGGTTTCTACAAAGACATTAACCCTTTCCCTCATACAACAATTCTGCAGCAGATGACTTTGAACATACTTTGTCAAAAAATGGAAAATCTCTGCAATTGAATGGATAACCTATGACTGATACAATGGAGAAATTGTACGTTCTGTGCAATTTCTTCTTTTGTCAATATGTTTTCAAAAAGCCGTCTGCTGCAGAGGCGTCATTATGATGGAAAGAGTTAAATAATTAACAAATATAGTCATCTGCTGCATATTTCATGTGTGTGGGAAAGGGTCGAGTGGGATAGCTGTTAACAATTTCCCATATATAGATGTTTTTCTTATGCCTCTGCAGCAGACAATTTTTTAAAACACTGGCAAAAAGAAGAAATTGCTGATATAATGAGCTGCGTGACTTTCTCCTTTTGCCACAATATTTTCAACACTATATAATAATTCAACTCTCATTTATTGGGATTCTTCACTATTTTGCCAAGACATTTTCAAAGTCGTCTGCTGAAGATTTGTTGTACGTGGGAAAGAGTTAAGGGGAAATCTATTTTCTATGTAATATTTCCTAATATAGGATTTTATTCGAAGAAAGGGGAGACATTGAATATACTAACAGATGACAGTGGCACCAAATCTATTGGACCCAATGGCAACCTGGGGTTTCTACAAAGACATTAATAGATATCGAATTAATCAGTCATGAACACTAACAGATGTATATTGTCCCACTGGAGACGATACGATGATAATAACAAGAATCTCATTTCAAATCTAGATACGCTTTTTATATCGATGTCTCCGTCATCGTGAAAAGGATCCTGGTCTTTATATAGACTTCAGCCCTTTACTACACGCAGATACATTTTTACGCATCTGCAGCAGAACTGACTTTTGCCACAATGTTTTCACATTTATTTATTTATTTCATTTATAGAGATTTTCCAGATGTTGTCCCGGATATAGTGCTTTAGAGTTGTTGAAATCATAATTATGAGGCAAATAATGTTCAATTATTACATGTGAAAAAGTGCTTTCGACTCATTGGAATTATTAAACTTTCATTTATTAATCGAGATTTTCAAAGAACGTTTTTCAACATTGTTTCAATACTAAACTCCCATTAAATTTATACCTTCAGATTATTTTCGAAGTAGACGTCTTTAAAATGAATCATTTGAGGTTAACATTTAAGGCCCGTAAGTACAAGCAGATCTATGCGTTTATATGCATCTGCAGCTGACAACTTTTGAAAATATTGTGGCAAAAGAAGAAATTGCCAAAAATTAGCAATTTCTTTTTTTGCCACATTATGTTTTCATATCTGTTCAATAATGATTACTATACTTTCATTTATAGAGATATTCCATGCTTTTGCTAGGCATTTTCAAAGACACCTGCTTTAGATTTGATGTATGTGGGAAAGGGTTCATTCATTGACATGTTTATAATAAGGACATTTTTTAGTTGACATTATTCATTATGTGCATGGATTCCAAGTTATTATTAACTCTTAGTGACATAATTGTATTTATCAGTCATTTTCCTATTGTTTGATTTTCTTTCTAATTAAGAAATCTTAATTTGATTTCTTTCCAATAATATTCCAGTAATTCCTTTAACCCTTTCCCTCATATAAGACGCTTTCTGACGCCTCTGCAGCAGACGGCTTTTTGAAAACATAGTGACAAAAGAAGAAATTTTCTCCTTTTGGCACAATGTTTTCCACTTTTAATCATAGGTTATCCATTCAATTATAGAGATTTTCCATCTTTTGACAAAATATGTTCAAAGTCGTCTGCTGTATAACGGAGACAATATTATGATATATTCTTTGATGAAAAATGCTTACAACTGAATTTGTACCAGTTGAAATCTAATTTCATTTCTTTCTGTTGTTTTTGCCCAAAAATGAAGCTGATCAGTTTTAATTATTTCTCTTGTTCCATGTTATTCATAGTTTTAACCCTTTACCACTTGCAGACACATTTTGACCAATCTGAAGCAGACCAAGTTTTGAAAACATTGAGGCAAAAGGAAAACTCGCCAATTATTATCTCATTTTCTCATTTCAATGTCACCATGTTTTCAACTCTATCCAACAATGAACCCTCATATATCTGGGGATTTTTATTCGATTTGCCTAGATGTTTTAAGTTTGTTGTTTAAGAAAACGATTTTCATAGAATAAAACTGCAGCAGTTGACTTTGAAAACGTCTAGACAAATATATATAAACAATTTTTATCAATTTGATTAATGTTATTGCAATGAATACAATTTAGAACATTGTGGTAAAACGAAAATTTTCATATTATCATTAAAATAAAAACACTGATGCAACAATGATTTCAAAAGATGCATCAAATTGTGTCTGCATGTTTGCAAGTTTTTAATTCAAGTTTTTAACATCACATACATTAATCTGCAGCAGACGACTTTGAAATATATTTGGCAGAAATATGATAATTTTCTCTAAATGAAAAGTATCATTGTTATATGAAGTTGAAAACATTGTGGCAAAAGGAGGAATTGATCATTATGAGCAATCTTTCTTTTGCCACTATCTTTTCAAAAGTTAGTCTGCTGCAGAGGCCTCAGAAAGCGTCTTTAGGTGGGAAGGGGATAAAAAGTCTTTTTGCAATTATGCTCTTTTTTTTACACACATTTAAACAATACCCTTCTAATTGCAATTATGTAACTATTTGTTGTCAAGACTTTTATAGAATATGCAAAACAAATAGTATTGACCAAATTGAATGGACTGTACTAAAGGTGAAACTACATCAATTAGGGGGTGATAAAAGACAAGGAATTTACATACTGAGTTAGATTATGTTACCAAATGGCTGGCTGTTTTAATGCAAAATCCAAATGAGGGACATCTATCTTAATACTTCAACAAGACAAAACTTCGAATATCCCCGATTTGTCAGCTACATACAACGCTTCGAAATGGTTGGACAACATTATTTCCTTTCTGCCTCAGCACCTTGAAAGCCCGTCACTGGAAAAGAGCCATAAGAAATTTAACAATATTTTGATCGAATATTGGAATAACAATAATTATAAAAGATTTTAGAAGACTGTTTTCTGTTCCTTCTTATACTTCAACAAACAGTGAAGTCTCTTGCGCAGTCTCACCAGAGTCTTCACTGTTTGTGTCTATAATTCCCTTTGGAGTGTTCAAGAATTGACGCGGGTGCGGAAAGATAACCCTTTCCCTCATACGACAATTCTGCAGCAGACGACTTTGAACGTATTTTGTCAAAACATAGAAAATCTCCATAATTGAATGGATAACCTATGACTAAAAGTGGAAAATATTGTGGCAAAAGGAGAAATTGCACGTTTTGTGCAATTTCTTCTTTTGTCACTATGTTTTCAAAAAGCCGTCTGCTGCAGAGGCGTCGAAAAGCGGGAAAGGGTTTAGATGGTAATAGATTTTGCTGGATTATTTTACGCCCTCAGGTTACATTGTATGAGATGTCAAACGACATTAGGCATTAAGATGTGCTGGAAATTGACGACATTTCTACAAAGAGCTGTACTTCAACTGTCATGACTTTAATCTCTAAATTAACCTTTTCCCTCATATAGACGCTTTCTGACGCCTCTGCAACCGACGGCTTTTTTAAATCATGGTGCCAAAAGAAAAAAAAAATGTTTTGTCACCATGTTTTCAACTCTATTAGATTAATGTACTTTCATTTAAAGGGAGTTTCTAAATATTTTCGGGTATGTTTTTAAAGTCGTCTACTGCAGAATTTTTGCATGTGGGAAAGGGTTTAATAAATCTCTAAATAAATGCATCAGAGTCTGTGATTTCTTCTGTGGATATAGATGTACCTACCTTTTACCTTCCATTTATAAACATTTTATGTCTTTTTCTTTCCCTTTCTAACAAACGACAAATATGCAGCAGAAAACATCTTGGCAAAAATATGTAAAATCTGTATAAGTGAAAATATGATTATTGAAGCTTTGAACAAATTGTGGCAAACAGAGAAATTGCTCATAATGAGCAATTTCTCCCTTTGCCACAATGATTTCAAAAGTCATCAGCTCCAGATGCTTTAAAGTGCATCTAATGGTGTGAAACAGTTGTAACTTAAATTAGTACTTTTTTACCAAGGTTAATCACCTCCCCATAAAGTCTTTAAAAGCGTTAAATCATTTTTCTTGGTAAACAATGGAAATTTAGGTGCCATTGCTCGTTCTGAGCAAAGGCAACTAAATTTGCATTGTTTACAAAGGTGTCAAAATTGCCTCTAAACCAGGGTTTTCAAAATAGGTTTTTAGTTACAACCATTTCACACCAAGCCCTTGAATTCTGCAAGTGGGAGCAGCTACAAATGGATGGAAATTTACCAGGAAAATACATGTGTTTTTTGCTCGTTAGAAACCAGTTTAGGATTCAAATAAGTTTTGAATTCAATTTACTTAAAAAATAGGTTGATTTTAATGTTGATTGTCATCTCAATATGACAGTGAAAACACTTTAACCTTTTACCACATACAATAAATCTTCAGCAGAACACTTTGAAAACACCTGGGGGGAAAAATGGAGCATTTCTCTTGGCTGCAAAAATGCGTCCTCAAATGGGAAAGAAATAGATTGAAATATTATATGATATGTGATATCCTCTCCCACAAATTAATGTTACATAATGATTCATATTGCAGTTTCTATTTTCAGTTAAGCCATTTACTCAATATCATAACTTTAGTATTTTGGTGCATTCTGCTATGAAAAACAGCTGAGGAAAAAAATGTAATGTTTAAATAATCTGGAAATCATACACTTATGTTAGACAATTGAAATAGACTGTTGGTCACAGTCGAAAGGTAAACTTGAGCAGTTAATGATAATGTTCTCCACAGTGTTTTCTGAAGACTTTTCTGAAGCTGCGTGAAGTTGATCATATTAAGGCAAGGGCTTAATGTTACCTAGAATACATGTTCTACAATAAAAGGAATAGAAACCATTCTCTTCCCTATGTAATAAAAATTCAATCAAAGACATTATTTTAACAGTATAACATTGTTCAAAAACATAGCGCTTTCCTGGAAGCATGTCACTTCTAGCATGTTTGTTGCCCTTCTTTGTTATTGTAAATGTCACCTGCTGTCTTAACCCTTTCCCTCATACGACAAATTTGCAGCAGACGACTGAACATGTTTTGTCAAAACACAGAACATCTCTATAATTGAATGGATAACCTATGACTAAAAGTGGAAAACATTGTGGCAAAAGGAGAAATTGCTCGTTTTGAGCAATTTCTTCTTTTGTCAACATGTTTTCAAAAAGCCGTCTGCTGCAGAGGCGTCAGAAAGCGTCTATATGAGGGAAAGGGTTAAAGATGATCAACACATACAGATCACTTCTGTACAGTGTCTCTCCTTCACATTTTGATGTAGACTTTTCTCCCTTTTCAATTTTACATTGATTTCAAGGAGTTTAATCTCTTGCAGAATATTTTCCCTCATTGTCAAAAGATGTGTCAAAATAACATGTAACAATTTAGACAATTTTACTCCCATCTGTCCAGTAGAACTGTTTGGTCCAACTGGTTCTTCTTGTGTCTGCAAGTAGAAAAGGTTAACCTGTTCCCACATGCAATAAATCTGCAGCAGACAACTTTGATTATAGCAAAAATTAGGAAAATCTTAATGAATGAAAGTATTATTATTGAATAGAGTTGAAACCATTTTGGCAAAAGGTTTTAAAAGATTTCGTGAAGTCTGCATAGTTGTTTCAAAAGTCGTCTGCTGCAGAGGGTTCAGAAAGCGTCTATATATACACATTAGATGACGGAATGAATTTAGTGTCACTAAGCATGATGGTGATTTTGATTTATATTCATTATAATGATCAATTTCTCTGTTTGTCTCTAATGTTTCCAACTCTATTCAACAATTAATATGTATTAATTAATAATTACACTTTTATTTATATTTTTCTATATTATTAACCAGATTTCAAAGTCGTCTGCTTCAGATTTTTGTATGTGGGAAAGGATTAAGTAGGTTACTTGTAAGGGTCCCTTGGAAAACTGCCTATAGGTGTTAAAAGGAGCTGGGACAAGTTAAGGCGAACAATGAGACAAGTACTAAACAAAGAGATCTGTCGCTAGGGTTACAAATATCACAGAAATAGGTGTCAGGACGAATGCCAATCAAGGAGGATGGATGAAACATTTGAATATATAAGGCTGTGTCACTCATAAAGGAGCTATTTGAATGTATTTAAATGGACGTCTGTATAACAAATCAGAAGCAGACGGTTTGGAAAACTTGTATGAAATAAATATGGAAAATCTTCACAAATAAAACTGTTATTTCTATGCTGAGATAAGACTAATGAATATAATTAAAAATAGCTCATCATGAGCCATTTCTACTTTTGTAAAAATGTTTTCAACTCAATTCAAAGTCTTAACAAATTCTATAAATTTGCCTATATGTTTTCAAAGTCGCCTGCCGCAGATATGTTGCACGCGGATAAGGGTTAACAGGCAAAAACCATGGAAAATCTATAAATAAAATATATTTATTGACGGATGCAATAAACATGTGAGAAAGGAGCAAATTTTCACAGACAACTGAGAAGAAAAAAGACCCAGTTTTCCATGGCAGATCTCATATGTTTTGAAATAAACAAGTGTTTGGGTATCAGTTTCAAGGATGCGGGGCGTATACAAGTAGTAGACTTTGTCGACAGGTGAATCCACTTTGTTAGATATTGTATGCAAGTTAACAAGGGTCTCTGTAGCTTTTCCCACAGTCTTTTTGTTGTGTGTTTTATTATTATTATTTACGGTCATTTTCGAATGATAATGGTCCAATGAATTACACAGGAAGTGCACTTGACAATGGGCAGCGGTCAGTCTTTTGTTCCTTGAGATGTACAGTATCATTTGCCATTGTCATGGAAATGGGTCTACTGTGTATATATATAATTTGGAACATTGTTTCGTTTTAATACAATTTACTTGGAGAATGTTAAGTCTTTAATGTCTTGATGTATTTGCATGAATATATTTACAATTCATGTTTGAATTTGAATCAATTTTTAGTAAGCATAGTTTGTAACTGTTTTTCCTCTGAATATGAGGTATGATCAGAGCAGACAATGATTAACACTGACTGCTGGAACTGATTTTGTAAAGCATGTATCTGCGCTGGTTGCCCAACTCTTCTGGAACTGATTTTGTAAAGCATGTATCTGCACTGGTTGCCCAACTCTTCTGGAACTGATTTTGTAAAGCATGTATCTGTGCTGGCTGTCTGACTCTTCTGGAACTGATTTTGTAAAGCATGTATCTGCGCTGGTTGCCCAACTCTTCTGGAACTGATTTTGTAAAGCATGTATCTGCGCTGGTTGCCCAACTCTTCTGGAACTGATTTTGTAAAGCATGTATCTGCACTGGTTGCCCAACTCTTCTGGAACTGATTTTGTAAAGCATGTATCTGCACTGGTTGCCCAACTCTTCTGGAACTGATTTTGTAAAGCATGTATCTGTGCTGGCTGTCAGACTCTTCTGGAACTGATTTTGTAAAGCATGTATCTGCGCTGGTTGCCCAACTCTTCTGGAACTGATTTTGTAAAGCATGTATCTGCGCTGATTGCCTGACTCTTCTGGAACTAATTTTGTAAAGCATGTATCTGCGCTGATTGCCTGACTCTTCTGGAACTGATTTTGTAAAGCATGTATCTGCGCTGATTGCCTGACTCTTCTGGAACTAATTTTGTAAAGCATGTATCTGCGCTGGTTGCCCAACTCTTCTGGAACTGATTTTGTAAAGCATGTATCTGCGCTGGTTGCCCAACTCTTCTGGAACTGATTTTGTAAAGCATGTATCTGCGCTGGTTGCCCAACTCTTCTGGAACTGATTTTGTAAAGCATGTATCTGTGCTGGCTGGCCAACTCAACATCTTTATCTCAATATTCCTAAAATTATCTTGACGAATGCAAAGCTGGACAAGTCCATTTTAAAAATTCAACATCGAAAGAGTTGCAATTATCACCCATGTTATAGAATTAATTTTCAATGCACATGCTATCATATTTATGGCAGGTGATTAAGAAAGAGAAAAGAAAATTCCCCAAGAAACCTTTTGTCAGAAAAAAAAGAAATTGACCAAAAAAGGACATACAACGTCATTATTCCATGTTCTTCATGTATTAAGTTTAACATCAAGAAGTCTATTACGTGCGAAAATATTCCACCAATAAATTATTGTTGTTTTAAAACATAGATCCTGACAAATATGTAGATAGATGTATCAGAATTATTTATCTATCCATCTCTAAGGAACTAGATAATACACTTTTAATGATAGTATCATAGTCATACAAAAACAGGCAATTCTCACATACCACTAAATGATATCGTCAATGACATTAAAAAATGGGCATGTTGTGGAAAATATTTTTTAGTTGTTTGCTATAGATCAGGCATCAAAAGACCTTTTTATCAAGGTAAGGGTTAAAACCTATATAAATCTCAAACCTTATGGGTAATAATATAATGTTAATACTCCCTTTCTCATGCCTTTATTGTATTGTAAAGTGAATCTGAATAGAAACAACAAGTCTGCAGGACCTCATCCCATCTTGAATCGGCAGGAAATCATCCCATCTTGAATTGTCCCAGAGGTATATGTTTGGTATATGCTATAAAAACATTAAACCAAATTAGCAAAATTAAGGTTCCCTTGGAGAATGTAAGTTGGTACTCGACCCTTGTCTCTCATTCTCTATTGTGGAGGAGGCTGAATTTGCATTATGACTTGGAAACACTGTGAAGTAACTGCTATGTTTAACCCTTTCCCATGACCGCCGTGAGCTTGGAACACATCTGGGACTCCTCGGGTCCAAATTACTTACGACAATTCTGCAGCAGACGACTTTGAACATATTTTGACAAAACATAGAAAATCTCTATAATTGAATGGATAACCTATGACAAAAAGTGGAAAACATTGTGGCAAAAGGAGAAATTGCACGTTTTGTGCAATTTCTTCTTTTGTCACTATGTTTTCAAAAAGCCTTCTGCTGCAGAGGCGCCAGAAAGCATCTATATGAGGGAAAGGGCTAAGGTTGGTTTCACCCAGCAGCACTAATACACAATAAAACTTTCATTTGTATAGATTTTGAAATTTTTGTCTGGACATTTTTAAAGCCATCTCCTTGCAGATTTGTTGAATGTTGGTAATAAAGGTCAAGGTTTGAAAATCTGAACTTCCTGCTTATGTAAATGAAATTGTTATGTTTTTGCAATTCTTTCAAAATTCCTTCCTTAAGTGGAAAGATGAATAATGAATGGCATAATTTAAAATTGAATCTTGATGTGTTGACAAAATTCCATCATGACCATCACAAGTAGGGGATCTCAGAGACTGTTCCTTATTTCTGTATGGCCAATACATTTTATAATAATTCTGTGTTTAAAGTAATTGGCAGTTCGTTCAACTTTCTATTGGATTGAAAACTGGCAAATTGTTGGATTTAATTAAAAACATAGAGAGCTTCCTACTTTGTAACGATTGATTTGAATATTATCTAAACATTTCTTGTACCCCTTTGCATCTTTTAGGTCATTTGAGTCTTGACAGGTTGTCTGAAATTCTTTGAATTTGGTTTAACATATCTAACATACAATAAATCTGCAGCAGACAACTTTCAAAAAACATCTAGGTAAATTATGGAAAATCTCTATAGACTGAAATTAATTAATATGTTGCACAATGAGCAATTTCTTCTTTTGTCACAATGTTTAAAAAAAATGTAATCTGCAGCAGACGACTATGAAAACATAATAAGTGACAAAAACCTGAAAAGTCATAAAAGATAGCTAAATTGTTAAATAAAGTTGAAAACATTGTGGCCATCATGAGCAATTTCACCTTTGGCCAAAATGTTTTCAAAAGTCTCTGCTGCTTTTGCGTCAGAAAGCGTCTAAGTTGGAAAAGGTTAAAAGACGTGTTCATGTGGGACAGGGTTTTGTGTTTGTTGACACTGCGTTACTTCAATGCATCTGTAAAGGAAATTAGATAAAAGCAGCCATTTTCCCAATTATTTTTAAAAAGCAGGATAAATGGACTGAAAAGGTTAAATGAGAAAATGCATCCCGTATTAGACTCTCTATGAACCATCAATATATATCAGTTGAATATAGGTTCTTACAGGCAGGGATATATTACAATCAATAACGAAACACCAAGTCACCCTAAAATGGGTTGCCATTAGTCATCACACTTTTATGCAATGGACGCAGGATTTTTTATGCAGAGGTTATACTTCTTGCATGTTAGATTTAGGTCTGTTTTACCAATATACAAATAATAACTGACTTGGCTATTCTTTGCTAATGGACCATCCTGATTATCCCTTTGCTGTATGCAGAAACATTTAGATGCATTTGCAGCAGATGACTTTTGAAAATATTGGATCAAAAGGCAATAATGCCTATTAAGAGCATTTCTCCATTTGCCACAATTTTTCCAACTCGAACCAATAATTTTGCTTTCAATTATCAAGATTTTCCATATTTTTCAAAGTTGTCTGCTGCTTAGCCAAATGCATTTTGGAAACAGTTAAATAGAAAAAGGTCACTTTTTGTGTGGCGTGCCTGGATATAGTTGATATTCATAATGGAAGAACTAACCCCAATACCCAATCAGTGGCTATTAAACATTATTACCATACATCTATTTTACTGTTTTTATTGTATTTCATTATTTTATGTCATCAAAATGGAATTAACGTGTTGAAACGGGGAGGAAAAATCGATGTGTCTGTAGATATAATATTGGACGACCCTGTACTGCGTTGGCCGGGACTTCCGTGATGGGAACCAATTACAAATTTATAAGGTTATCATCAATTTCATTGTAAAAACCTTCTCTCAAAGAACTGACTTTTGATGTCCCTCAAGGAGATTCATTTTAAAATACATAATGGCAAAAGTTAAGGTATAATAAATAAGTCATTTCTTATAATTTCTTAAATTCAATTTAAATTACCATTTATTTATGGAAATTGCCAATTACCCAATGGTTTTAATATATGCTGTATTTATACAGAGAAAAGGGATTTACCTTTTATACTTTAAATCCTTTCCCACATTCAGACAGTTATTTTGACTCATTTATAATCAGCAAAAATCTTTTTAACCCTTTCCCTCGTATAGACACTTTCTGACGCCTCTGCAGCAGACAGCTTTTTGAAAACAGGGACAAAACAAGAAATTGCTCAAAACGAGCAATTACTTCTTTTGCCACAATGTTTTCCACTTTTAGTCATAGGTTATCCATTCAATTATATTTTCTATGTTTTGATAAAATATGTTCAAAGTCGTCTGCTGCAGAATTGTCGTATGTGGGAAAGGGTTAAAAAACATTGACCACATGCAGCAGACGACTGTTAACATTGTAGTTAGAATATGGAAGATCTCTATAAAATTAAATGAAATCATGATCATTGCGTGGAACCCAGAGTTGCATTTAATATTGCTAAAGAAGAAGTTGCTAATTTAATAGCCATTTGCCACAATGTTTTTAAAATCGTTTGATGTAGAAACGTCGAAATGCTTCTCTGTAATTGGGAAAAGGATTGATATTGTCAGTTCACTCATTATAATCCAGGACTCTATTGTTACATTGGAAAGTGCACAGTGTTCTATAGCATTACTGTACTTCGATACACACCTATATTATATTAACAGGGTATATCAATTTCTCCATTTCTCACATAGACGCTTTCTGAAGTCTCTGCAGCAGACTACTTTTGAAAACATTGTGACAAAGGGGGAAATTGCTCAAAACGAGCAATTTCTCCTTTTGCCACAATGTTTTAAACTTTTTTCAGTAACCATTCTATCAATTATAGAGATTTTCCATATTTTGACCTGATAATTTCAAAGTCATCTGCCGCAGATTTACTGTATGTGGGAAAGGGTTAAATTAACAGGGTATATCAATTTATATCACCCTCATGAATTATACATAATATTACCAATGAATATATCTCTAGTGACAAGAACTTTTTTTATTTAATATAATAAGAGTGATAAAACTGGGCCATCGTTCACAGCACACTGACATATTTTATAACAGTTCTGAGTACAAAATATATTATATCAGATAGATGTAGTGAAAGTAGGTGCTAAAAGAGATTTGGTGGTCTATTTGAATAACATTTAACCCTTTCCCTCATACGACAATTCTGCAGCAGATGACTTTGAATGTATTTTGTCAAAACATAGAAAATCTCCATAATTGAATGGATAACCTATGACAAAAAGTGGAAAACATTGTGGCAAAAGGAGAAATTGCACGTTCTGTGCAATTTCTTCTTTTGTCACTATGTTTTCAAAAAGCCGTCTGCTGCAGATGCGTCAGAAAGCGTCTATATGAAGGAAAGGGTTAAACCCTTTTCCCAGATACAGGAAACCTGATGCAGACGACTTTGAAAACATCTTGGCAAAAACATAGAATATACATATAAATGAATGTTAAATTATTGAATATAGTTGAAAACATTGAGAATTAGAAATTTCTCATTATTTTGTCTGCTGCAGAGGAATCAGAAAGCGACTACATGAGGAAAACAGTTATAGGTGTAGTGAAAGCTTCTGTTTCATTGCCCATATGCAGATGCATTGTGACGCATTTGCAGCATACAATACATCTTGCGAAAACATTGTGGCAAAAGGAGAAATCGATTGCTCAGAGCACCTGTAATTAATTAAATAATAAAACTTTCATTAACCATTTTCCCTTATATAGACCTTTCTGACACCTCTGCAGCAGAAGGCTTTTTGAAAACATAGTGACAAAAGAAGAAATTGCACAATACGTGCAATTTCTCCTTTTGCCACAATGTTTTCCACTTTTTGTCATAGGTTGTCCATTCAACTATGGAGATTTTCTATGTTTTGACAAAATATGTTTAAAGTCGTCTGCTGCAGAATTGTCGTATGAGGGAAAGGGTTAATAAAAGATTTCTATATTTAAGAATTGGCGTTTTCAATGTCATCTGCAGCAGATTTGTCGTATGTGGGAAGGGATAATGGATAAAAGCAGTCAGTTGATCATATAAATGTGAAGTTTATTCTGATGTAAACTATTTTGTACCAGATAATATTTTCATAAACGTGCTCGATTGGGTTTCACTTATCAGAAGCATTAATCATGCAAAAAAGCAGTTATTTCTAAACATGGGTAAATACTGAGCCCAGAACTTAATGACAGCACGAAATGAAATATAAACCATTGTTATCTTTGTTCGGTAATGAAATTGAAATAACAGTTGGATGACTGATTTTTATCAAACTCCTTAATTTAATTGCAGTTTTGTCGTGCTCCCTCATGACCTTTTCCCTCATATAGACGCTTTCTGATGCCTCTGCAGCAGACGGCTTTTTGAAAACATAGTGACAAAAGAAGAAATTGCTCAAAACAAGCAATTTCTCCTTTTGCCACAATGTTTTCCACTTTTAGTCATAGCGGTTATCCATTTAATTATAGAGATTTCCTATTTTTTGACAAAATATGTTCAAAGTTGTTTGCTGCAGAATTGTCGTATGAGGGAAAGGGTTAAAGAGGCGACAAATTAGGCCAGTTGCACAGTAGCAGGCAGCTTGATGAAAGCATTGTGAGAAAAGAAGAAATTAATCAAAAGGAGCAATTTTCTCCTTTTCCCACAATGTTTTCAACTATGCACATATATAACAATTATACTTCAAATTTTACAATATGATTGAAAGCAGAAGACTTAAAATAAAATCTACATATGCGGTAAACTGCAAATCATTGGTTTCATGCATTAAAGTTTTAACTACCTCTGAAGTGATGATCGAAGTTACAACTATTTTGCGTAAACCCATCATTGAACTCTCTGTCTCTCAATAGTTAGGTGTTACGGAAATTCCATTTGCAGATTTTCACATTATGAAATATAAATGTTCCATCTACGTTAAGTGATTGCTGTCGACATCCTCGTTACAATAATTAACGATTAATACCATGATTTTTAATAATTGATGCCTGATATCATATTCACTCTGGTGTTTTTGATGTGTAAATGATGTTTGCTGTCTGCTATGTAAGTATTAATGTGTTTCAGTGACTAAACTCCATAAAATGATACCCATGAGAGTAACCCTTTACCACACATAACAAAAGCAGCAGACGACACATCGGGGAAAAAATATGGAAAATATCTATAAATGAAATTATGATTATTGAATAGAGAGTTAAAACTTTGTGGCAAAAGGAGAAATTGCTCATCGATATCATGAGCAATGAATTTCCTCCTTTTTGCTAGAATACTTCAAAAAATCTACTGCTGCAGATGCTCCTGCAAGTGTCTTCAATGACTTCAACTCTATTCAATTATAATACTTTCATTTGCAGATATATCTCATACTTATGCCAAGATGTTTTCCAAAGTCATCTGCAGATTTGTTGTATGTGGGAAAGGGTGAAGTAAATCCGTAACACCAGTCTGTTATCTCCAGGGACAAAGGGGGAATCAGAGCCAGTGGGCTCAGCCTCCGCCACTCAAAGACTTTCAAGTATCATGATATCAGTTTTATTTGCCGATATTGATTTTTCTACCCGTCCCATTTGCTTATTAATTACATATTTATTGAAACAGGTAGATGGGGTACGACCGAGGGATGACAGATGGCCTATGTTTGTTTATTGGCGAACATTAGGAAATATTCCGCGTCATCGACAAATAGCGATTTCTTTCTTTAACCCTTAATTTGATCGTCTCTTGTTGATATTGACTCATGTTAACAATTTTTAAGCAGATTAATTAAGTTGGTGTTTAAGACAGAGGGAGACAATTAATAGAAATTACTTTCATCTTTCATATACAATATTGTAACACATACTTCACTTTTTTCCTCAATTAATAAAAAGAAAGAACAAAACTGACAAAAATAACTTTTAGCAAGTGATTTTCTTACAAAAATATAAAAATGTACAGAAAACTGAATCCTGATTTAAATTTTTCCACGTAGACATATTTTGATGCATCTGCAGCAGATGACTAAAACTTTTGAAAACATTGCTGCAATATTTCTTCTTTTGTTGCAATGTTTTCAAATCTATTCAATAATTAGACATACATTTAAAGTCTTCTGATGCAGATTTGCTGTATGTAGGAAAGGGTATATTAGATGAAAAACAAGGTGCTAAAAGCATTTGTAGGCACTTGCAGCAGTTTTTACATGCTATCAGTAAATACAACATCAATTATATACGAGTTGAATTAACAAGCTGATGACTATATGATAGCAAAACTATTACTAAATTTAGAAAAAAGAGGTTGCATTGCCTTAATCATACAAAAGAACCTCTTAAAAACATTATGCCTTAGAGTTAAAAGATGCCAAGATTTGGATGTTTGAAGCTGCTAATGCTTTTGTAAGCACTTGTAGCAGTTTTTGCATGATATCCGTAAACTTAAAAAAAGATCAAAAGAAAAGTTGTCAGGGAACAAAAGCTAATGCAACAATAAGTAATAGGACAGCAATTGGATTTGAAGAGATTCTGCGCCCACTGTTGAAACTGATGTATGTCTATCAATTATAGAAAATCAATGTTGTTAAGCTATCAAACTAAATACAGTCAGAATTTACCCATTATCTACCCTTTACAAGCTAAAAACCCTTTTCACTTGTAGATACATTTTGATTCACTTGCAGCAGATGACTTCTGAAACGTGAATCATGAGCAATTTCACCTTTTGCTACAATGTTTTCAAATCTTATCAATAATTATACTTTCATTTTCTAGAGGTTTTCCAGTTTTGCTCATTGTCGACTGCTGCAGATATGTTGTAAATCGGAAAGGGTTAGCCCCCTTTGCAGTGTAGATCTATATCAGACTGCACAGCTGTTTTATAGTCTAACTATGTCTGATCTGTTTGAAATAATTTCTTTTGGCCTGAAGTATACTTTATTTTTAGGTGTTAACAAATTTGTTAATTTGGTAGAAATTACCTACACTTTTACGTAGGGTTATAGTGCTACATATTGATTTTTAATCTAATTAGAAAAGTATAATTGGCAAAGTTGACAGTATAAGTTGATGAGGCCCTTTCCAACATAGAAATCTATTAAAACTACATCTGGTCATGAAGTTGGGTAATATTTGTTTGTGTCCAAAGTGGTTGATATAAAGTACTGCCATCTGTCAGTCATTCAAAAATGAAAAGAAAGAATCAAAGCGCTAAGGATACTTTTATGAAATGAGACCAAATGCTGGGAAGAAAAAGGAAACAGAGATGATGAAGTGTTTTGTTTACCTAAGTACGTCAGAATTCCGTTGTTAGGGAACAAAGCAAATGGACCTTAATTGAGCTTTTATGTAAACAAGCTCTTTTCTATTAGTTATATTTATTGGAATATTGTCTTGATTGTAATTGTATATCTAGAACTGTCAACGGGGAAGTGGGTGGCATCATATTGAGCAATTACTCCATTTACCACAATGTTTTAAATTTGATTCTGGAATTTTTATTTCAAATTTATAATATGAAACTATTAATGAAAGAATATTTATTGGATATAGTTGTTAACATTTTGGCAAAAGGAAAACATTGCTCATCATGAGCAATTTCTTCATTTGTCACAACTTTTTCAACAGTCCTTTGCTGCAGAGGCATCTACATGAGGGTAAGGGTTTACATTAACTGTTCTTTTATTAATAGTTGATTGATTGATTGTGTGGTGTTTTACGCCTCTTTCAACAATTGTTCACCTGACAACAGCCTGTTGAGTCAGTGGTAATGCTAACCCCTGCAACCCTGAATGCCAAGGAGGGAGAAGCCATTACTACCAGCCAGGGATCATTATCCTCTTTCATTAATTGATAGAGAGTTTCTGTAAACAAAATGATAAAACAAACATCATGAAAATTATTCTTTCACTTTTCCAGATTTTTACTTTTATTCTAACAACAGTTTTCTAAGCAGACAACTCTAAAACTACCATAATTGAGTAATGGCTCTATGGACTAGTTTCGCCAATATATGTGATTTGCTAATTGTAGCAGAGACACAGATTCCTATCTACATACTTAATTGTCTCTAATGATTTATTTTCTACCCTTATTATGTTTACTGCCTTGATATTTGCAGCAGGCAACTTTAGCAACAATCTCCTCTCTAACTCTATTCAACAATAATGCATTTATTCATTTTCATTTATCCCTTTCCCATATACAACAAATCTGCAGCAGACTCACGACAACTTTGAAAATATGTAGTCAAAAGTATTGAAAACTCTATGTAAATAACAGAACATTTAGTGAAAACAGCTGCTGATCACATTGTGGCAAAAGGAGAAATTGCTCATGATGAGCAATTGATGAGCAATTTCTCCTTATGCTCAATGCTTTTAAAAGCATTTGGTGCAGAGCTATCAGAAAGCATCGGTATGTGAGAGAGGATTATAGAGATTTTCATAATGGTCTGCTGCAGATTTGTTGTATGTGGGAAAGCGTTAAATAGCCTATGAGTTAGTAGAGAAACACTTAATATTAATGTATTAAAGACCCCTGATGGTCCCTATTTAATCACGATAATTTGAATGTATAACGTAAAACCTAAGAAAGAGAGGAGAATATACCGACAGCTTTATTGTGCTTAAATTGATTTTGTCCACTTTTTATGCCTGTCCGAAGTGAAAGACCAAAGACTGAACTTGATATGATACAAGTCTATTCATTCCTTAGAAAAGTGAAAATGCATTTAAATTGTGAAAAATGATGAAAACATTTAAATGAGTGGCCAGTGGTCAATTTAGTATCGGTAGTGGACAACAGCAACTCAATAGGCACTCTCGGTCGTAAAAATAGTGACCATTGAAAGTCTGTATCGAATGCTGGTAAATTACAGGGTCAGAGGTTGGAGTATTGCGCCATTATATGCTAATCATGTCTAGTCCCTATAGTGGAATGTATATTTTATGTTTTACTAATTTCCATCGCTTTCAAACTTTCGCATTTGAATTGAAATTTATTATGCTAATTCTCATGGACTTCCATGGGTGATCCCATACAAAGGATGTTGGTCGGAAATGGAATACTGGGCAATATAATACCAGCTGAATTCCATACACATATAAATGCATGTTGGAAGATGATATTGTTACATCTTTATTGAGTTAGCCTGTTAACCCTTTCCCACATTATATTATGACAAATCTGCAGCAGATGACTTTGAAAGTAAATTTCGTAAATGTGAAAGATCTCTCTAAATGAAAGTATAATTATTGAAAAGAGGTGAAAACACTTGGGCAAAACTTGAACTTGCTCATTATGAACAATTTCTCTTTATGCTCACAATGTTTTCAAAAGTTGTCTGCATCTGATTCTTCAAATCGCATCTTGCAAACGGGTAAGGGTTAATGAATAAAATCACTTTTGTCCACAAATGACCATGACAATGCCTATTGGAAAGCCTATGTCCGGCCAAGCTTTAAAGCCAGGTTACATGTTTTCTTTTGATAATAAGTGGTCTGTCCGAGTCGGTCCACGCCCATTCTGGATGGACGCTGGTCAAGATGATGGGGTTGTAATCAAGTGTCATCAAAGTTGTATGATAAAACAGCATCTACTTTGCTTGTCAATTGTCAATTTTACATCTGGACGCTGGTCATAAGATTCCTGTAAGACTATTGGTCTGTGGCAGGTCATGTGATCTGAGTTTGGATCAGGGATTGGTTCGAGGAATTGGTGTGACAATGGGAGAATATTTCATTATGATATTGTAATAATTCTTAACCTGTTAAATTTATATTACTGATTTAATTTCTTTGTATGTTAATAAGTTCACTGACATTTGGTGGATCGGGTCTTGAAATTGTTTGAACTCTTTCCCTGCTACCTAAGAAAACTTTTGATGCCTTCTGCAGCAGGCGACTTTTTGAGAAATGCATTTTATACTACTATAACACTCCATTATTTCAAGGACTTGAAAGAAGGAGTCATGGCAGTAACGTCAGCCATGGGTCCTGGTGTTCAAATCAAGTGATGAGCAGGTTCTGCCTTTGGTATCTTTCCACACAAACGGCGCGGGTACTGGTTAAGTCTCCAAGATGCAACCATTGAGCGTGATAAATATAAGCTGAAAGCTTGCTTCACAATCGATGTAGAAATAAATAATAAATTTTGAATCACAAGATCACAGTCTGTATTTTAATTTTAATATACAATAATGTATCATTGAATGTGTATACCTGTTGAAAGGTCTTTAACTCCTGCCCCAAAAACCCATCAAAACTGATACCACATTTTAATTTAATTTACCTTTGTTGGTTAGACATCCGAAATCCTTTTCCTACAAACTGCAAATCTACAACAGATGACTTTGAAAACATTGAGACAAAACATATGGAAAGTCTGTATAAATGAGACTGTATGAATTTGCTATTAATTGTCGACAACATTTTAGCAAAAGGCCTAATTGCTCATCTGAGCCATTTCACCTTTAGCTACAATGTTTTTAAAATGTGTCTGCTACAGATATGCTGAAATGCTGATAGGAATGGGAAAAGGTTAACCCTTTACCTCATATAGACGCTTTCTGACGCCTCTGCAGCTGACGGCTTTTTGAAAATATAGTGACAAAAGGAGAAATTGCACAGAACGTGCAATTTCTCCTTTTGCCACAATGTTTTCCACTTTTTGTCATAGGTTATCCATTCAATTATGGAGATTTTCTATGTTTTGACAAAATACGTTCAAAGTCGTCTGCTGCAGAAGTGTCGTATGAAGGGAAAGGGTTAAAGTAAAACCATCAAAACTGATACCGAAACTAATTTACCTTTGTGGTATAGACATCCAAAATCCTTTCAGGTCAACTTCAACTTTATGGTTAGTGAAATCGAGAAGTTTGGCCTTTTGACTTCGGCATCAATTATTGTCTATGTTTTACATAACTTTTTGACCTTTTTGTTTGGGTCAGCCTAACATGTTTAACTTTTTAAATGACCCTTATCTAAAACCATGGCAGGAAAAAAGAGGTTGCCATTTTGGTTTGAACAATTAATCCTCTTATACTACAATTCTGCAGCAGACGACTTTGAACATATTTTGTGAAAAAATAGAATATCTCTATAATTGAATGGATAACCTATGACTAAAAGTGAAAAACGTTTTGAGCAATTTCTTCTTTCGTCTGCTGCAGAGGCGTCAGAAAGCGTCTATATGAGGGAAAGGGTTAACCCTCCCTTTACCGGACACATTTTATCATATCTGCAGCAGAAGACTTTTAAAAGCATTGTGACAAAAGTAGAAATTGCTCACTATCATGAGAAATTTCTCTTTTTACCACAATGTTTTTAACTTTCTTCAATAATAATGAAACTTAAGTTATTGATATTTTCCATGTTTTTTACTACAAGCTTTCAAATTCGTCTGCTGCAGATTAGTTGTATGTGGGAAAGGGATAAAGCCTGTGGTTCCACACTACTGTTTAATAGTACACACTTATCATTGTTCATAAAATGATTGTTACGGTTTTAATCAATTTTGTCCTGCAAAAATGCTGGTAACGTTGCCACCTATTCATGTTTTTGATCTTACGGAAATTGAAGCCGACATTTTGTCATGCCATGATGATGTCTGTTACAAGGTTCAAGTCTATCAACATCAAGGCTTTTGCACCTTTACCCTATTTCTGACATACAGCCTGGCACTCATGCCTCTCCAGCAGACTTCCTTTGTTAATGTTGTTGTAAAAGGAGAAATTGCGAATGATGAGCAATTTTTCCTTTTGCCACAATATTTTCTTCTCTTTTCAATCATTGTATATTGCACTTTCATTTATAGATATTTTCCATTTTTCTGCCTTGCTTCTTTTAAAGTCTAATCTGCTGTAGATTTGTTATATGTGAGAAAGCCTGTTAAAAAAGGGAGTGCTCCTCAACTGGTCTACAAGATAAGGTAATTTAGGGGAGTTACATCAGAGTCTTGACCCCAAATGTAAGGGGTCAAATGTCTATATCATTATTACAGAGCACCCAGGGGGAAGCTGGTCAGTAACTGATTAAAATTGAAAAGAAGACCTGTTGATGTAATTATATCATGGAAGGGGTCAAGATTGACTGTGGTTTTCAAACCCGGTCAAAGTCAGAACAATTTAAATGTTAAATGCTTATACTTGATAGGATTATTTTTGAGTGTCATCAGTGCTTTGAAATATTTAGTATTAAAGTGTTAAAGTCTCTAAAATTGGAGGTTAAATTATTTTATACAGACCTGAAACATTTTGAAGGAGAAAAAGTCTGCTCCTTTGCCAACAATGTTGTCATCAGATTCTGATACTTAGACTTCTGTATCAGGGAACTAATTTTTGCTACAATTGAAGAATTACTCCTTTTCCTTAATTGTTTTAAAATAACTTAAAATATCAAGGGTGGCAGTATCTTTCACAATTATGTTAAATTTGTAACAGTTTAATCCTTTTCCACAAAAAAAACAATCAGTAATACGAAATATCTCGATAGATGAACACATAATCAGGGACTTATCTACATCCCTGACATAATTAATGAAAAGCTCTTAAATCATTGCGGCGAGATGAGAAATTGCTCATCATGAGCAACTTCTATGTTTTCAGAAGTCGTCTGCTGCAGATGCGTCAAAATACAACTGAATCTTTAACCACCATTATATAACGATGAATAATGTTTATATACAGTGCATTGCAACTTGATACCAAGTTTGATTTATTTATTTACATCTGCTATGTAACAGATGAAAGAAACAGTGTCCATTGTATTTCCCGCCAAAAGTTTCATCAGAGCTCCCCACTACATGTGTACACCTACCCCAGAGTGCATCAGTCAAATTGATAGACTGGGCCGTGCTGTAAGTTTTCCCCCCTTTGATTACAGGGTAGTTAGGGGTTTTGCAGAAGTCCCTATTGTGAATAGATAATAGTTAGACGCAGAATCTAGCTCCCTTTTGATGGAGTGAGACCTTTTGAACTTTGATACTTTTCATTCATCTGGGGTCAGAGAAAAATAACCTTAAAGACCCTTTCCCTGATACAACTTCCGATGCCTTAATTATGCAGCAGGCTCCTTTTGCAAATATTGTGGATTAAAGGAAAAATTACCCAAAACTAGATTTTTTTGTCCTTATCCCACAATTATGTTTTCAACTCTTTAATAGAATTATACTCTGATTTTTTACCAATGTTGCAACTTCTTCCAAAGATGCTTTCTACGCAAATAACACTTTAATATAACATATTTCCTGCATGCATTTGAAATCAAGTTATAGGTTTTAATACAATTTGAACATTTTGAAGTATTATGTTTCAATACAGAGTTTAAAATATTGCGGGATATATAAGGACAATTTACTCATTTTCATCAATGTTTTCAATAAAATCTACCGCTAAAAATGCGTCTCAGTAAGGGACAGGGTACAGTTCCCGAAAGAAGCTGACATCCCTTTATAATTGCTACTTGTACTTCCTGAGCCCTTGGTGTCCCCTATTTTCTTATCCCTTTATTTTTGTAAGCAATCTTTGGGTATCACTGACAGATATAAGAATGTTTTTTAGTCCTTTAAATATATTTCGCCTTCATAATTCAGTAACTGTTTTCCCACATACATCTGCAGCAGACAGCTTATGAAAACATTTTGGCAAAAGCAGAACATGCTCATAAAGAGCAATTTCTGCTTGAACCACAATGTCAATCATCATCCTCGCATTAATAAAACTTTGACCAATTTTTAAGCAAGAATTTGTCAATCTCGTCTGCTGCAGGCTTTAAGATACCAATGCTACCTACCTCCAAAAAGGTTCTTTCATCCACCAGATCTTTCAGATTAGCTTTATGTATCAGATTAATCAAAGATTCACTAACTTAATTATTTCCACTTTAAACATTTTGGTAGCCTTGTTTACCTTGTAAGTAATACCCAGTGTGTCTAAGTAATTAGACTAATTTATTTCAGATTGACATATCTATGATGTTAATTTTAACCCTTTCCCTTTATAACGCCTCTGCAGCAGACGGCTTTTTAAAAACATGGTAACAATAGAAGAAATTGCTCATGATGAGCAATTTCTCCTTTTGCCACAATGTTTTCCACTTTAAGTCATTGGTTATCCATTCAATTAAAGAGATTTTCCATATTTTGACAAAATGTGTTCGAAGTCGTCTGCTGCAGATTTCTTCTATCTGGGAAACCCTATCCCATAAACAACTAAACTGCAGCACATAACATTGAAACCATCTACTTGGTATGCACAAATATAGAAAATGTTTTTATTTGAAAAGTTAATCTTTAGGTAGATTTGAAAACATTATGACAAAAGGAGAAATAGCTCATCATGTGCAATTTCTCCTTTTGCCGTAGTGTTTTCTAAATGTGTCTGCAAGATGGATAGGGTTAACTCTTTCTGAACATTATGTAGGCGCAGTTTGAACGTATCAAAGGCAGAGAACTTATTGTCACAAAAGTATACATTGATTGGAAAGGATTTTGCATATTTGATGCCTTTACAACCAGTTATTGTAGTTGGCTAGTGAAGACCCCTTCATTGATGTAGTGGTATTAGAGCATTTACCTTGAGTATCTGGTCGAGTCATGCCATAGACTTAAAACGTAGTAGTAATAGCTTTCCTCCTTGACACTCTGGTTTGCGGGGACGCAGTATTACAATCTAATATGCACTGGTATTACAGATAAGTTCATCTGCATAACTGGTAATTTACCTGGGAAACACCATCGATGATATAACCGAAATACTGTTGAAACCAGCGTAAGACACAGTTCAAACAAATTGACTTGATTCAAAAGAACAAGTATGATTTGGATTGAATATGCATCCCTATAATGTTAAGGTGTTTATTGTATAATCATTCATCAAAGATCTGATTGTTCAATGATACTATTTCTGTTAAAAAGTTAGTTATTATAATTAATTAGTTAAAAAAGGCTTCATAAGGAATAGGTATTTTTGCCGTTTCAGCAAGAGGTTGTTTTGCATTTAGCGCAGAATAAACGATCATAAGCGTTAGGTGGATTGATGATTGAAATTGCCATAGCTGTCAATTGACAGTTTGTGCAAAAGACATCATTGCAGTTTTTAAGATCCTACAAAAGACATCATTGCTGATCAAACCAAACCATGAAGGATATAATACCTGTCAGGTCATAGGTCAAACGAAGCGGCCAGTGTCTGGTCCACCTCTTACGGAAGGTTTTGAATGGTCAGTTTTTACATGGGTATTGGTCAATTTTGATTGGTACATGTAAGATATTAACCTGCTGTCCAGCACCATCTGTACATCCCTGCGGTCAGTGGTTAGTTGAATTTAAATCATCAGTCTCACAAATGATGTAAAATTAAGCATGTGCTTGTGGTGATCTCTTATATTTACTAAGGTTTAGCGTGGATGACAGCGAACAACATTTTTTGCCTTTGAAAAGTGATTTTAACTCAGATATATTTATATAAAAAAAGGTTTCACCTTGTGTCTCTTAAAGGAAAAAACAAGTTAGAAATTGACTTTGATAAATTCTGATTTTAGTTTACATTGATTGACTGTGTTTTTTTTTGAAAAATAGATCTAAAAATTGACATAGACACATTTTTATTTTGTTTTATATTTGTAAACTATTGGAATTAGAATGGATTCGATTAACATTGATACACAACGAGTGCTTAAGCAATTACACTATAATTAGAATGGACTTAATGAAAGATTTTTAGTTATAAAATAGGTATTCCTGGAAAAGATTCAACCTTTAAAGTTTGCTCTGTGATTAAAACTCGGAGTTTTTGATGGAAATATAAAATATAACATTAATTGGCTTCATTCTTGTGAACCCTTAAATCATCTTGATTCTACATGTCATCCCTTTCAAGTGGATTGCAAGTAAGTTATGACTATGTTATTTACAGGTTTATCTAATATTATCCACATACAACAAATCTACAGCAGTCAACTTGGCAAAAATGTAAAAAAAAAAAAAAAAAAAAAAAAAAAAAAAATCTCTATGAAAGTTTATCTATTGAATACAGTTGAAAGCATTGTGGCAAATTAAATAATTGATCAATTTAACCCTTTCCCTCATATAGACGCTTTCTGACGCCTCTGCAGCAGAAGACTTTTTGAAAACATAGTGACAAAAGAAGAAATTGCACAAAACGTGCAATTTCTCCTTTTGCCACAATGTTTTCCACTTTTTGTCAAAGGTTATCCATTCAATTATGGAGATTTTCTATGTTTTGACAAAATACGTTCAAAGTCGTCTGCTGCAGAATTGTCGTATGAGGGAAAGGGTTAAAAGTGGTCCTCTTCAGCAGACAACTTTTGAAAACATTGTTACAAAAGGAGAAATTGCTCAATTTCACCTTTTGCCACAATGTTTTCAACTCGATTCAATAATTAAACATCAATTAATAGATGTTTTCCATACTTTTGCTCAAATGTTTTCAAAGTAGTCTGCTGCATAGTGTTGTATGTGGAAAAGGGTTAAACAAGAACATTGTTCCTCTGGTAAAATGTTTGCAGGTTATAATCCACTCCCAGAATAGTGGTTATTATTCTAATGTCATTTACTTCAAAATCATTCATAGCAGGGAAATTAAGTGCAACATTTTGAAAAGTGACCCTTTTGTGTGCAGACCACAGCAGAAGATTTTGGAAAACATTGTGGAAAAATAATGGAGAAATTGCTCAAAATGATATTTTAAGTATTTTTTGTTTATACCCCTACAGATATGGTTTATAGATTTTTGCCAAGATGTTTTCAAAAGTTATCATCTGTGGGAAAAGGTTTACTGACCATGAATAATCTAAGGAGTATTCTGCATCTAATGCTAAAAGTATTCCAAAATCCTTGAACCCATTCCCACATACAATAAACCTGCAGCAAACTTTGGAAAAACTCTAGAAATGAAAATTGGATAACTGTAAAGAGTTCAAAACAATGTGGCAAAAAGAGAAGTTGCTCATTATGATGAGCAATTTCTTCTTTTGCCACAATGTTTTCAAAAGTTGTTTGCATCCATGTCGTCGGAAACCGTCAATATGTTGTAAAAGGGTTAAGTGTATAATCTTTATTTTCATTCAGAACCCTATGTTGTGGGGGTACTCATTGGAATGGTCACAGTGATGCAGTTGTCATAAGTACCCTCAGCACTCGGAGATTTGATGAAGAATTTAAATCTTTTGTGTATTCTATTCACATAATAATTCCGTATTTGGATGTTTTAAGGTTTTAAGTGAGCTTGCCCGCTGACGTTGAAAATGCACGGAAAGTCAGAGCTTTGTAATTAGATCATGTGATCCTAAATCAGCTGCAGCATTTCCGCATTTTTGCGTTAAAACTTGCTTTATAAGGGTTTATCACTCTAAAGTATTTCGAGAATTGCTCAGTTGTGAAATGGAAGCTCGTAAATTTTAATTATTTTCTGACTTTTTATACTCATTACTGCAAGTTATCCCTTCCCCTAATACAGATGCTTTCTGACACCTCAGCAGCAGACGACTTTTGGAAACATTGTGACAACATGAGAAATTGCTCAAAACGTGTAATTTCTCCCTTTGCCACAACGTTTTCAATTGTTTACAGTAATGAAACCATCATTTATAGAAATGTATTGACTAAATATTTTCATAGTTGTCTGCTGCAGATTTCTTGTATGTGGGAAAGGATTATGTTGTCTTGAATGTCTTCTCTGTGCCCGGGTTTTGTTCTGAACACAGTATTATGCACATTATTATTTATGGCTACATTGACGCGCATGTTAATCATGCCTTCAAGAAACTGCATGTAAATTTCGTTACAGTTACGAAACTCAATCGATCTTTTCGGGAATATATATTATTTCTAATTCTCAGAGAAGGATGAATACCCAGTACCTCATGTTGATAAGCAATTACTCCTTTTGCGAAAATGTTTTAAACTGTTTTATAATTAAACTTTCCTTTTTTAATAAATCTTTTCAGAGGTGTCTGCTGCAGATTTGTTGTATGTCGGATTTATATATAAAGGGTTAAATTACAACATACTGATGAAATAAAATTTGGGATATGCTACCACATAATTTATTATATTTTTAAACAAATGGAGAGAATAAAAGACACAAAAAGAAAGATTTTTGGAAATGATATAAAATCAAAAAGATTTAATTGAAATAAAGGTTTTGGACTTTGTCAATTTTAGAAAATTAAAAGAGAATTTAAAGAGTGAGTTTTTCAAATTCAACTTGAATGATTTTCAAATCAGAGATAACACAATGCATTGGATAGAATGCATCCCAGTTTGCAGTGCAAAATGCACAATTACTTAGACATAAAAGCGCCTTGCATTAAGAATCCTCAAGGTCAGTGCCATGTTGACGTTTCACCCTTTCCAAGCATACATGATATCTGCAGCAGATGACTTGGAAAACATATTCTTTAAATAAAAGTAAGATTATATATTGTATAAAGTTGAACAATTATGAGCAATTTCTCCTTTTGCAACAATGTTTTCAAATGTTGTCTGCTTCTGTTTCGTTGAAATGTGTTTGCAAGTGGGAAACAATTATTTTGCATGTCATTTAAAAAGAATGCAAAAATAAAATGTATATAATAATAAAAATAAAAAACAAAAAGGCAGCATTGCTATTATAGAAATAACTCATTTACATTGTGTTGTCTTTAACCCTTTTCCACAAACAACAGATCTGCAGCAGACTACTTTGAAAACATTTTGGCAAATATATGAAAAATCTCTGTAAATGTGAGGAATATAATTGAATAGAGTTAGAAATATTGTTGCAAATGGAGGAAGTACTTATCATGGGCAATTTCTCCTTTTGCCACAATGTTTCCAAAAGTCATCTGCTTCAGATACGTCAAAATGCGACTGCAAGTTGGAAAGGGGGGTTAAGTGGCATTCATTTAAAAATCCTGCAATCCATTTAAAACGGACATTTGACGTTACGGAGGCTTACAAGGGAAACATAATAATACTTGGAATGGTGCATTACATTGCAATGGAAGCAAGTACATGTCGGAGAGAGAATAAAAGGTTACAGAATACTGGCTGGCTTGGAATCCCTGGTGCCTTAAATGGGAACCGGGGATCTTCGAATTTCTGAAAACATTAAACTTTGTCTTATCCATTTTAAATTAATTTCAATTAAAGAAATGCAAATTGGCCTGCGCAACGTTTCTTGTTAACTAACTTATTTGTGTTTGAAGAATCACAACTTTCAATAGTTATAGTTTTCAATAGTTATAGTGTTCTCATGTTTTTCTGAGTATTGATTTTAACATTTCTGAAAATTAAAACTATGTTTTTACAAACGTTTCTTAAATTAAAAACCGCTTCTGCATGAATGATTCATGTACTTTCTCTATTCTCAAAGGCATTCCTGAAAATACTCTATTAAATAGAGCTGCACATTTATAAAATGCCTTGCACTTTATTTGAAGTTGACAATTTCTTTCAACCCTTTCCAACTTGCAGACTGATTTCAACACATCTTCATCAGGCTTCTTTTGAAAACATGGTTGCAAAGGAAAAATAGCTCATATTATAAACAATAACTCCTTTTGCCATATATATAATGCTTTCATTTTTATTCAATGATATTATACATTCATTAGATATGTTTAAAGTCATCTGCAGATTCATCATATGTGGGATAGTGTTAACCCTTTTCCCTCATACGACAATTCTGCAGCAGACGACTTTGAACGTATTTTGTCAAAAAATAGAAAATCTCCATAATCGAATAGATAACCTATGACAAAAAGTGGAAAACATTGTGGCAAAAGGAGAAATTGCACGTTTTGTGCAATTTCTTCCTTTGTCACTATGTTTTAAAAAAGCTGTCTGCTGTCAGAATGCATCTATATGAGGGAAAGGGTTAAGGTTATTTCAAAATTATTTCTTTTTTAATAATTTAGAATAGTTTCTGTTTTAAGAGGATGGGCTTTGTTCCACCCTTTCTGTGATGAAATCCAATTAAAGATATTGAAGCAGTCGAATTTTCAACGCAAATAATATAAGTTGGAAAAGTCTTTGTCTTCCAAATTATAGTGTCAAGATTTAGTTCATAATACTTTAAAAAAAGAAGTCTGAATATGGACAAGTCCAGATAAAGCTTAATTGGATCCATGGAAATATATTGAATATATCAAATCCTTTAGTAAACACAACAAATCTGCATGAGCAAACCACTTCGAAAAAACTTTTGCATACAAATTGGAAAATCTTTATAATTAAATCAAATTAATTGTAATTATTGAAAAGAGGTGAAATCTGTGTGTCAATTGGAAGTCATTGCTCATTTTAATCATTTTTACCACACTGTTTTCGATAGTGGTCTAGTCTGTAGATGCATCAAACTGTGTCTACAGGTGCGGAAGAGGTTACTAGAGGATTAGATCAGATTGTATTAAATGCAATTTATCGAAATGCAATTAATCATTTTTGTCATCTTTGGTCTAATATTAAAATTCAAAATCAAGGTAAAAACGAAAATATTATATTAATGAAGGTTTCAAAGAATGTTGTTCTCTTTTTATCTTTTTCCCACATACAATAAATATTCCAGCAGTGGACTTCGAAAACATGGAAACTGTCTATAAATGAAAGAACAATTATTGAATAAACCTGAAAACATTGTGGCTGCAGTAAAAATTGTTCATAATGATCAATTTCTCCTCTTGCCACAATGTTTTCAAAAGTTGTATACTGCCAAAGCGCCAGGAAGCGCCTTCAAGTGGGAAAGGTTAAATGACATTTTGTTGATAAAATGTCTATTTTTGTCTATAGTAACAAAACTAATTTGCTTTGTATAAATAGGTAAATATCAACACAAACAAAGAAACATTAAAATAATTCTGAATCAGTCTAATAAATAAAGAAAATAAATAGATAAAAGAAAATCTATTGATCATTGCCGCGTGTTAGTCAGTGCATTGGTATTATTTACAGTTGATGAGTTTTCCACCCATGTTTTTTATTGTTGAGTTGCAGAGCTTTTTCTTCCTTCTATATATGGTATAAATCAATAAATATGATCAAAGGCTTACTCATCGCAGGTTGATTATGTTTTTGTTAGGCTTACTTATTTGTCCCGATAAAAAAAAAATACAGAGAGCCGATTGCATGCTGCAACATGGCTGTGATTATAGGTACTGCGTCACAAATAAAGGATTTTTTTAAATAGATTTCCTGTGCTGAGGAAGGTTTAACTGGCCTTTGCCAGGCCATAATCTTCCCTTATCCCTTTCCCTCATATGACAATTCTGCAGCAGACGACTTTGAACATATGTTGTCAAAAAATAGAAAATCTCTATAATTGAATGGATGAACCTTTGACTGAAAGTGGAAAACATTGTGGCAAAAGGAGAAATTGCTTGTTTTGAGCAATTTCTTCTTTTGTCACTATGTTTTCAAAAAGCCGTCTGCTGCAGAAGCATGATCAGAAAGCGTTTATATGAGGTAAAGGGTTAAATTTAACATTAACTCTTTCACACATGGATTTGCTTTCTGAAACGTAAGACGTTTGGAAACATTGTGACAAAAGGAGAAATTGCTCATTTTTTATTCTTTAGTGACAATGTTTTGAACTCTTCAATTAATATATACTTTCATTTACTGACCAAGATGTTATCAATGTCATTTGCTGCAGATTCATATTAATTGTGGGAAAGGGAGGATAAAACATATAAAACGCCTGGAGCAGACGACTTTGAAATCAGGCACGAAGAAATATGGAAAATCTCTAGAAACGAAAGTATATTTATTGAATAAAGTTGAAAACATTGTAGAAAAAGGAGAAATTGCTCATTATGAGCATGCAATTTCTACTTTTGTCACAATGATTTTCAAAAGTTGTCCGCTGCAGAGGCATCAGAAAGTGTCTGTATATGGGAAAGGGTTAAGATAACTCCAATAGGCTCTATTTTGTGTGACGCAAATCATATGATTGGTAAACTGTGAATAATTAATAACAGACATGTCAATTTTTATTCGTCAGACAGCGTAGGACGGAGATTATCTTACAGACAAAACATTGAATCACGCGTCCGTCAAAACAATGTAGATTGTAACAAAGAGCCAATGAAAATCAATATTTTGAGCCCCGGTCACAAGACTGGGGTCAGGCCGAGACGTTGTAGGGAAAGAATAAAAAACTTCATTAGAATATTGCTGATGTTGCGCTGGAATTTCTCGTGCTTGCGTTGTCTCTTGATATGTTATACTCCTCATTGAGCAGTGTCGAACAAGACACAATTTCATGTTTCTAATATAAATTTGTTGAATTATGATATCTGTTTTAATGGGATCATTTTATAATTATATGTAGATTAATAGTCTCCTTTATGAAAGCGTTATTTAACTTCATGCAAAATTTACTTATTTTGGTATTTGAAATTGAAAGTTTATATTTTTCTGTATTTTAAATCGCAGCTTCCTTTAGTTCAAAGACAAAAATTAGTAAATTTTGCATGAGGTCAAAAATCACAATGGCCTAAATATGGACTTTACTAAGTTTATTGTTTCTTTTCTGGTCTAAAATAATTGTTTTTCCTCCCTGAAAAAGATTTCCTTCTGGAGTATCCATAGCTGAAATATGATCCGCATCAATTCTCGTGACAACCATTTATGATATTTAGAATTCTGTAAGTCATACAGGCAAGAGCCATATTTCATCGAATTAATATACAATACAATCTAGTTAAGGGCTCTTATATGGCAAAGCTTGATATAGCGGGCCATCTGCTTGGGTATTTTTAAAAGGGGGGTCTGTGAAAGGGGTTTTCTGTCCCCTGGCTGACATGCCTAGGGGATGTATCGGGGATTTATATAGATGGAGACATATGGGATCGGAATAGTGTATTGAGAGGCTGTCATTAATTTATGGTTCAAGTTCTCAGGATAGAAAAAAGGAGACAGGTTTTTTTTGTTGTTTCTGTTATTGGAGTTGTAATGAAAGAGTGAGTTATATCATTTAACAAAGGGTGATAAAATACGCTGGATATGACAGACGTTTCATCTGGACGTGAAAAAATGGTAAATTTATAGAATTAGTATGTGAATTAATTTTTTGAAACAGAAAAGTTTTGTGTTTCAATCGTTTTTTGAAATCAGTGAAACTTGATATGGAAAATTGACTTGTGTTTAATTACTGACTTGACTGTTGGCTTGCCTGAAAGGAAATTATCTTTTCTTGTCATTGATTGCTAAATTGATTTTTTTTTTGTAGCAAAAATTATGAAAATTGGTGTATTTGAAGGTTTCATGTTTAAATGAGAAAGAAAGATTCATGAATGGTTTTGATAACAAAATGTTTCACGCTTTTAAGACTTGGTGTAAAAGTTGATATTCCTAGCATTTTTAGTAAATTTTACTGGATATATTTATAACCCTCTCCCACATACATCAATTCTGCAGCAGACAACTTTGAAAGCTTTAAGTTAAAAAATATGGAAACCGTCTATTTGTAAGAACAAATTATTACGGAAAAAAATTGAAAACATTATGGTTAAATGATGAAATCGCTCAAAAGTGGCGTCAGAAAGTGTCTTTATCTGGGAAAGAGTTTTTTGCTTGGAAAATATCCAATAAAAAAATGTTTTATAATAGAATATTGGAAAAATGACTTAAGAAAAGAATTGAAAACAATGTGAGAAAAGAAGAAATTTGTGTTTTTGAGCAATTATTGCTACATTTTCCCATCAATGTTTTGACACCTATATCCTTAATCTGGGGTTCCCAGTGAATGGTTAACCTTTTCTCACATATTGACGCCTTATGATGACCCTGCGGCTGCGACTTTTGAAAACATTTTGACAAAAGGAATTTCTCCATTTACCATAAAATGCTTTCAACTTTCATTTATGGAGATTTTCATGTTTTTATCGAGATGTTTTCAAAGTCGTCTGCTGCAGATCTGTTGTATATGGAAAAAGGGTTAAAAACGATTCAATGAAAGAACAGATTTATAATAGATGGAATTAGTGGGATGTATTGTAAGCTCTAGACGGAGTTTATCAGCAATATGATCATGCTTTATGCAGTCTCTTCTCTATGATCCAATGAACTGCAACTTAACCCCACTTTCCCACATACATGAAAACTGAAGCACTGCATGACCAGCTTTAACCCTTTCCCTCATATAGACGCTAAATTCTGACGCCTCTGCAGCAGACAGCTTTTTGAAAACGTAGAGACAAAAGAAGAAATTGCTCATCGATAACAAGCAATTTCTCCTTTTGCCACAATGTTTCCCACTTTTAGTCTTAGGTTATCCATTCAGTTATAGAGATTTTCTATTTTTGGACAAAATATGTTCAAAGTCGTCTGCTGCAGAATTGTCATATGAGGGAAAGGCTTAAAACATCTTAGCAAACATATGGAAAAGAATTTCTATTTTTGTCGCTATGTTTTTAAAAAACCATCTGCTGCAGAGGCGTCAGAAAACGTCCATATGAGGGAAAGGGTTAAAACATCCTAGCTAACATATGGAAAATCTCTATAAATGAAAGTGTTGTTATTTAGACAAAGGCAGAAATCGCTCATGGTGATGCTTAATTAACAACATACATTTGAAAATATTGTGAGAAAAGAAAAATCGTTTTACAAAAAAATTCGCAATTTCTTCTAATAAGTTTTCAATTTTATATAATATTATGTCTCTTTCAAATAACCAAATGATTTTAAAAAACATATTAGCTTTTGCAGATGACTTTCAGGTAACTGTTAACCCTTTCCTAATTTGCAGATGACGAATTTGGAAATATCTAGGCAAAAACACAGAAAATCACTATAATTGAAGGTATAATTTCCTAAAAAAGTTGAAAACATTGTGCCAAAATGAGAAATTGCTCGTTTTGAGCAATTTCTTCTTTTGTCAGTATGTTTTCAAAAGTCGTCTACAGCAGAGGCCTCAAAAAGTGTATATATGTGGGAAAGGGTTAATTAAAGGGATGAATGCACTCCAGAGTGTAGAATGTTTAAACTTAACCAACTGGTGCAAGGGAGATAATTCAGATTTCAATAGGAGAATGGAAAATTTCCTCAAGAATTAAATTTACACAATGTCACTTTAGATGAGAAGTATTACCTTCTTAACTACATTATCAGCATTTTTACATTTAAACCTTTCCCACATACAATTAATCTGGGAGACAACTTTGAAAACATTGAGGCAAAAATATTAAAAAATCTCAATTAATGAAAGTATTATAATTGAATAGAGTTCAATACATTTGCCACAATGTTATCAGTAGTGGCTGCAGAGTCAGCAGAGAACGTCTGTATGTGGGAAATGGTTGAATAATCTTAATTTGAAATCATGTATAATGCATGCGGGAAAAGGAATCCTAGAGAAAGAGGGAGGGGCTTATGCAAGATGAAGTAGGGATATAAAACACAAGGCTATAAAATAGTTATTTATCATATCAAATTCTTCAGGAAAATCAAGATTACGATGCAATTCTCTTGTTGGTTTCCTGTTGAAGTGCAACTTCGCGATGGCATCTATCCTTCGATATCTGACACAAAGACACGAAAACTGCTGTTTCTAATTTAAATTTCAAATGCACGAAATTTCAATATTTTCTCAGGGACCCCCCAAAGGAACCGGCTAATGAATGAACTGTTAACCCTTTCCCTCATACAACAATTCTGCAGCAGACGACTTTGAACTTATTTTGTCAAAAATTAGAAAATCTCTATAATTGAATGGATAACCTATGACTAAAAGTGGAAAACATTGTGGGAAAAGGAGAAATTGCTCGTCTTGAGCGATTTCTTCTTTTGTCACTATGTTTTCAAAAAGCTATCTGCTGCAGAGGCGTCAGAAAGCGGTTAAAGAAAAGGGAAATGCAAAGAAATAGGCATGCAAATTAATACACCCTTCATCCAAATGTTCAAATGATATGGCCTGAGTAAGTGAGCTGCCAATGGAACTGAATATCTGCCTTCCTGATGCCTAGTGGCCAAATGGACAGAATTGGCGAAGTAACCAATGCTTAGTTTGTCTCATAAGCCAGAAAAGGCTGGCCAGTTTAATGGGGGTGACACTAAATAAACACTTTACTTTGTTATAAAGGATCCTCTTTTTTTTTAATCATGCTTTTATCCCATCCCTAAAATCATTCTAAACCTCTTAGTACTAACCCTTTCCCACATACAACAAATCTGCAGCAGATGACTGAGTCAATCTAGACAAAAATAGGAAAATTAGAAATAAAAGCAGTATAATAATTGAATAGAGTTGAAACCATTGTTTTGAGCATTTACTCCTATTGTCACAATGTTTTCAAAAGTAGTCTTCAGCAGATGCGTCAAAATGCATCTGCAAGAGGGAAGGGATCAAGCTAATAACCTTCAAAGTTTAGGTAATTGTCTTTGCCTCCCCAGGAAATTTAGTTCATTGAACTTCATTTACATTGAGGTGATAGGGTGGTTGAGAACAGAAATGTGTTAAAAAAAATTACAAGATAGGAATGTAAGTCTTCCGCTTTCAAAACTTCTGAAGAAAAACAAAATATGAGTAAATTTTACTTTTGTCACACTATTTTCAAAAGTCGAAGGTGCATCTCAATGTTTGTTTGTTTGTTTGAATGCTGTTTTAACACCATTTTCAACGGTATTTCAGTTATATCATGGTGCTTGCCGGGAAAATCATGGCACCAATATATCATCATCACTGCCAGGGTTGTACCAAAGACATTAAAAACCTTGACGCTCAGGGTTGCAGGGTTAACATAACGACGACTGGCTGGTGTTAGGATGAATGGACCAGGAGTACTGGTTACTTACCCAGGAAACTCAGTGATATAAGTGATTATTTTTTGAAAGCAGCATAAAACGCCAGACAATCAAACCAATGTATCATCATAATGCTACTTTCGCAACCCGGAGTGCCACGGAGGGAAGCCATTTGGTATGAACAGACCGGGAATAAAACCTTGATCTCCGGCTCCCAGCTGCTGCTTGTTGGAAAGGGTTTCCCACATGTAAACACTTTCTGACGCCTCTGCAGCAGACAGCTTTTGGTAACACTCTTGCAAAAGAAGAAATTGCTCATAATGAGTATCTTCTCCTTTTGCCACAGTGTTTTCAACTTCATTTGATAATTCAACTCTCATTTATTTGGATTTTTCACACTTTTGCCAAGACACTTTCAATGTCGTCTGCTGCAGATTTGTTGTATGTGGGAAAGAGTTAACTCATCACTGCTGTCATCTTCTCAGAGCCAATCTTCAGTCTTTCTCGGTGAAATGACAAATGCAACATAAGAAGATAAAAGTGATAAGATTTTGGTTTCCCTCTGTTGATGCCTTTTGACATGATGAGCAATTTTAATGCTATTTTCCATAACATTTATCTGCAGAAAAGAAGACATGATTTCTAGAGGCCTAGATCAATCTTGAATATCTGTGACATTTTGAATTATACTCTTTCTAAAATGGTTTGCAGGCATCTTTTATGTGCATTCAAACATGCTAATATTTTAGATCCTTCAAATGTATATGACAAAAACAAGGGCATACAGTATGCCTGATGCTAAAGATGATTCATCCTGAGCAATCTCTTTTTTTGCCACATTGTTTCCAACTTTATTCAATAATTGTTTTTCATTTATAGAAAGTTCCCAGATTTTTAATTAAATGTTTCAAAGTCATCTGCTGCGGATTTGTTGTATGTCACATGGTGGTAAAGCGTTAATCTGTTTTGTGTGTGAGAGAGAGAAAGTGTTTGGGATAATTGAAAGGGAACAGGAACTAGGTGTGACTGTAAGAAAGAGTTTTCTTAATTTCCTTCGAGTTTCGAAGAAAGCTAGCAAGACATTTGTCATGAATATTTACCGTCATTCCAAATAAAGTCATCCTTCGGTGCCAAGTAAATCATGATCGTCCTGCAGAAATCTGTCTCCCGTGGGAGATCAGAGTTATTTCACAATCTCCTGCGTAATTTAGGCGTATTGGTAACCATGTCGTTAAAATTGAGTCAAAAATACAGAAAAATGGTCGTAAATAGTTGGGAAATTGCTGTGAATTTCTGAAACAGAATGCATCGTACGTCTTGCAGCATTTTTTTTTTATGGTTTTGTCATGTTTAGGGCATTGATATGGGCAAATTCTTCTCACAACATTATTTTCTATGTCTTATAAACCCCCTTCTCAAAGTCTGTGTAGTGTAATTCTGTCATTAATTTTAATGTACAACAACAACAACGACATGAATATGTGAAGAAAAATAAGATTTTTGATTTGACGATCTACATCTTTTAAACCTTTCCAATGTGCTTTTGGGAGAAGGTTAACCCTTTTCCTCATATAGACACTTTCAGATGCCTCTGCAGCAGACGGCTTTGAAAAGATGGCGACAAAAGGAGAAATTGCTCAAAAAGTGCAATTTCTCCTTTTGTCACCATGTTTTTCAACCCTATTCAATTATTGTACATTCATTTAAAGGGAATTTCCAAATTTGCTCAGGTATATTTTCTAAGTCGTCTGCTGCAGATATGTCGTATGTGGGAAAAGGTTAATGTGTTAGGAAGTGACAGAGTCTCCTGTACCAGGCGGATCAAGAAACTCTACTAATTGTTGTAAGGAATGTGTCACAGCTATTCTGTATTGAGATTTACGACTCAAATTTGCATGATATGGCAGAAATGCAGCTTTGGCATGTTTTCGGAAAGACAGATGTAGCTTAATTGGATGTGGGACACATTGCTGAGAACTTGTATCGATTTCTGCTGTAAATCCGCCAGAAACTTAAAATTCTAAATTCCAAGCACTTAAAGATTTCCTAAAGATTGCACAATGCACATCTTTTGAATTAAAGCATAGCATTTCAGGCAATTTTGATAGAAGACTTTAATTTCTTCTCTTTTAGAAATGAAGTTATTAAAATCTGTATTTAAGCCCACTGAAGCGTACTTTTGTTTTATTGTGCATATTGTGATGATATTTCTCTCAAATTAAGCCATTTCAAGATAGGCTATATTTTCGACCCATTCAAAAAAGAAAATTAAAAAGAAAGATTGAAAAACTTAGACAAATCAAAATGAAACTTTAATGCATTACATGCAGTTGTTAACCATTAACTGCATGAAACGATTTGTGAAGTCAGTGCCAGCACTATGTATTCAGACCAGTCACCACACCTGCATAGCTTGACCAGGCTCTTTGCTGTGGGCTGCCTGCCCAACTCAAAACAAATTCTTGATTATTTATCAAATTTGCTATGGACTCTTTCAAATGCAAAGATGGACAAGCCCGTTTTAAAATGTCTGCCTTGAAAGGGTTAAAAACTGCGAATTGATGATCATGCACGCTCATTGTTTCAATTCTGATGACATGAAAATATAATTCAAGATGCTGCAATTTATTTCACTGATGATTTCTAGCGCATAACTCTATAAAATGTTAGCCCAGTCCTATATATGAACACGCATCTGCAGCAGACGACTTTTGAAAACAGTCTAGCAAAAGGAGACATTGCTCTTAATGCCCTATTTCTCCTGTTCACAACTCTTCTCAATTATGAAAGTTTCATTTATATAGGTTTTCTGATGCCTCTGCAGCAGACGGCTTTTTGAAAACAGTGTTAAAAGATAAAATTGCTCAAAACAAGCAATTTCACCTTTTGCCACAATGTTTTCCTTTTTTAGTCATAGGTTATCCATTCAATTATAGAGAATTTCTATTTTTTGTCAAAATATGTGGGAAAGGGTTAAGGGACATAACTAGGTATGGTCCAATTTACAAGAGACTTTAGCAATGGTCATTGCCTCCCTTTACTAATGTTATTTTCATTCCTTGCCAGGAGGACAAAATCATAATTAGAAAAATAATAAAAAAAGTGCAGTTTTTTCCCCATTTCATGTTTTAAATTGCCTGTCATTGCAAGATAAACAAGTTAAATTCATGCAATCTAACACATGAAAAGAGGAACGAGAGAAAAAATAAGATTATTTTACGATTAATCAAACTCCTTGATTTAATTATGTGCACATCCATTGTTACAAAAAAAAAATCCTAATAACTTGATGGAAACATTATGCTCCCCTCCTTCACAAATGCAAATACTTGCTGTTAACCCTTTCCCACATGCAGATGCATTTAGACACATTATGCAGCTGAATTACTTTTGCCACAATGTGTTCAACTCTTTTCCATAATTATGCAATGATTTAATGAGTTTTTCTATATGTTTGCATGGACTTCTGTTGCAATTTTGCTGTATGTTGGAAAGCGTCTGATAACTTCTGAAGATAATTAATCCTTTCCCACATATAACAAAATTGCAGCTGATGACTTGGAAATCATGAAGGAAAAAATATGGAAGAATTCTTTCTGTATGGCGGAAAAGGCTAACAGTACATGCAGTTAGCTTGTATTAAATGGGTAAAGATGTGATAAAAACAGAAAACTGTTGAAAATATAACATCCATTAACCCTTTCCCTCATGCGACAATTCTGCAGCAGACGACTTTGAACATATTTTGTCAAATAATGGAAAATGTCTATAATTGAATGGATAACCTATGACTAAAAGTGGAAAACATTGTGACAAAAGGAGAAATTGCATGTTTTGTGCAATTTCTTCTTTTGTCACTATGTTTTCAAAAAGCTGTCTGCTGCAGAGTGAATGAATTGGAACTGGATAAAAGTCCTCGCATCTTACTCTGTATGCACCAATTGTTAACCCTTTCCCACTTACAACAAATTTGCAGCAGACGACTTTGGAAACATGTGGACAAAAGTATAGAAAATCCCTACAATTAATGAAAAAAGTTGAAAACATTGCGGAAAAAGGAGAAATTGCTCGTTTTTGAGAAATTTCTTCTTTTGTCACAATGTTTACAAAAGCCGTCTGCTGCAGAGGCTTCAGAAAGCATCTACATGTGGGAAAGGGTTAAATGCATCTCTTTCATTATTGTATCAGATATCGTAAGTTTTTTTCCCCACAATTTTGCATCTCCGAGGTTGTGTTTTGCTTGGAGAGCTAAGATTCATTATTTCCATGGAAATTAATTTTCTTTGACATGTAATTGCATGTTCAGCCCGTGCAAGAGAATACAGTTCCGCGAGTGATTGCACAGAAATCCTGCAGATTCAGGGGGAAGCCGTCCGTCTAGATAAGGAGAGGTATAACAGATCTGTACCAGGCAATATCTCTCTTATTAAGCAGTTAAGCCCTATATTGTGAGTACTCAAAAGAATCATAGCAATGAGACGATACTTTTGAATACCCACAACATAGTGTTTAGTAGTTAAATGAGGATTTTTTAAAGAAGGAACAAAGCAAATGTAATATCTAGAGCGAACGAAGGAAACATCTTTCAAAAATGAAAAAAAAGATGCACCATAAAACAATTAATTTATGTTCCTAAATTGTAATTTTCTGCCATTCATTCTAAGCAGGGTCTTTCCTTTCAAGGAGTTACATTAGCTCTTGCATCATGATTAACCCTTTAAACCTTTCCATCATACGACAATTCTGCAGCAGACTTTGAACATATTTTGTCAAAAAATAGAAAATCTCTAATTGAATGGATAACCTATGACTAAAAGCGGAAAACATTGCGGCAAAAGCAGAAATTGCTTGTTTTGAGCAATTTCTTCTTTTGTCACTGTGTTTTCAAAAGGCTGTCTGCTGCAGAGGTGTCAGAAAGCGTCTATATGAGGGAAAGGGTTAATTCATCTTCTGAGGCTTCTTCATCTGACCTCATGTAAGGAGCAACTGTGCCATTTCCAACAATGTTTCCTTAAAATCTATTATTTCATTCAACCCTTACACACACACACTGATGCTTTTTGAAGACTTAGCAGCTGACAACTTTTAAAACCATAGTGACAAAAGGAGAGATCACTCTTATGATGATATTATGCTTTCATGAAATTTACCATATTTTTATCTAGATAATTTCAAAGTTGTCAATGCTACAAATTTGTTGTATGGGGGAATGGGTTAACAAAATGCACCTGGTCAATGACTTTAACCGCCCATTCCATCATACAGCTGGCTTTAGATGCCTTTGAAAACCTTATGAGAAAAGGAGATAATTGGCTCAACTCTAGAAATATATCCCTTTATACTATTTTTTTTTAACTTTTTTACTTGGAAATTTCAAGGTTTAATATTAATTTCTTGACAATTTTCAAAGCAGAATGACACTAAACAAAGCACTGGTTTAATTACTCGTTTCTTGGAAATTATTATTTCACACATAATGAGAAATCCATACCGGAACATTTTCCTTTTTCATGCGATGATGCATGATATAATTGAAATACAGTTTGAAATTAGAAACCAAATAACAAAAAAAGTAGAGGGGAGAGTGCCAACCCTTTCCCCCGTGCAGAAAACTGTCAGGGTGACTGCAGCATTTGACTTCTGAAAACATTGCGGGAAAAGAACAAATCATTTCTATTTTTCCTAGTATATTTTTTATTTAATGCTGAAACTTTATACCTTCAGTAAAACATGGGGATGATCCATGTTTTTCTCAAAAAGGTTTTCTAAAGAGGTAGGAAAGTCTTTACCCTTTCCCACATACAACAAATCTGCAGCAGACAAACTTCAATGAAAACATAAAGCCAATAACATGGAAAATACATATAACTAGTTGTTATTACTGAAATGAGTTGAAAACATTGTGACAAAAGGAGAAATTGCTCGTATTGAGCAATTTCTCCTTTTGTAACAATGTTTTCAAAAGTCATCTGCTGCATAGGTTGAAAAGGGTTAAATTGTTTCATGCATTTTGATACTTTAAGCAGGATATTATTCATTTAAAGTGTTCTCATCTGATTTCTCGTTGAGAAAATGAGAGAATGTGATACATCCATTCACAAGTTATTTTACTTTTTTGTCAAATTCAAATTTCAACCTGTTTTTATTGCTATTCATAATTATAAATCATTCCTTCTTCTAACGGTCATTCACCCCTTTCCCACATACATACACATGTTGACTCCTGCAGCAGAGAACTTTTGAAATCATTGTGAAAACAGGAGAAATTGAGCAATTCCTCCTTTTGTCATAATGTTTTCAACTTTATTTCAATAATTTCTCTTTCTTTAACCCTTTCCCTCATATAGACGCTTTCTGACGCCTCTGCAGCAGACGGCTTTTTGAAAACATAGTAACAAAAGAAGAAATTGCACAAATTTCTCCTTTTGTCACAATGTTTTCCACTTTTAGTCATAGGTTATCCATTCAATTATAGAGAAATTCTATTTTTTCGCAACATATGTTCAAAGTCGTCTGCTGCAGAATTGTCGTATGAAGGAAAGGGTTAACCATTTCCCACCTGTAGATGCCTTTGAGCGCTTTTAACCATTAGAGGATTTCCATATTTTTGACAGATTTGTTTGTATGTGGGAAAGGGTTAACCCCTTTGCTTGATGTAGATGAATGTTGATACCGTAGCAGCAGCTGACTTGTATATCCATTACGGAAAAAAGGAGATATTGCTTAAAATAAGGAATGCCTCCTTTTCCCACAACTTTTCATCTCCTGTCTGTTGCAGGTTTGTTGTATGTCGGAAAGGGTGGTTAACAATACTTTGCTTAGATCTAAAGGTGTTTTTACAATAGTTTTCTTACAAAATTGGGACAAAAGGAGAAGTTGCTCATGATGAGCAATTTCTTCTTTTACTACAGTGTTTTCAAATATCCTATGATGCTGACGCATCATACTGCGCCTATATGTGGGAAAGGGTTAATGGATGACATCTTTCAACTTTTAAAATGTTCATTTCTAAAAAGGTTGAGTTCCTAAGTTTGAGGATCAGCTGTAAAAAATCCATCAGCGTAATCCAATCAGGATTGGTTATAAATGGCAAAACCACAATTAAGCTACCCCCAGAACCATTTTAGTCTTAGAATTATCTATCCTGACTTCAAGAAGCTGACCATTATCCTGATAGGATCTTTCTAGAGCCATCTGCTTTGAAAACAGCTGAGGAAAAAAAATGTATTCCTTGGATAATTTGAAATATGTTTTAGAAAAGAGAATTTACTTTTTGAGCAAATTCGTCTTCTGCCACTGATTTCAAATGTTGTCTGCTGCACATCAGAAGTCATTGACTACTGCAGAGGCAGCTGTAAATGGGAAAGGGTTTTAAAGATCTTTTGTAATAGAACATAAACAAAATAAAACATTTTTGTGGTTTTACATTTGTTAGAATTTTGTTCAAGATTTTTAGGCAGTTTTATACTTTTAGTTTTAATCACATTCGAAAGAAGTCCTCAGACAGCGGGACGACGTATGTCCATATCGAAATGCATTTATCTCCGACTTATAGCAATGCCTTGTCAAGTTACATTAAGGTGAATTTTACTGTCACCGGCTAATTGTATCATCATTGAATTAATTATTCAAAACAACTATATATATATGGTTGTTTGGAAAGCCAGAAGTCTTGCTCTCAACATCTTGACCAGTTTGTGTTTCAAATCATAATAATGAAAAGTTGGTGAGGTTTACTAGTTTATTAGTTTGTGGATTGAAAATAGGTTTTGCAGGGTAGGATTACGTTTGAAATCTTTTTGTTAGGAGGTTATTGTTTGAAAGTAAGAATCGTTGTTATTTCTTGTTTGTTTTTGAAATGGGCAATTGTACAAAGAATTCATGCTACTTATCCCTTGATTAACATGTTCAGACATATAACATATCTGCAGCTTTGAAATTATCTAGGAAAATATAAGGAAATTCTCTATTAAGATTGCATAACTTTCAAATCTAGTTGAAAAAATTGATGCAAAAGGTGAAATTGCTCATCATGAGCAATTTCTCCTTTTGCCACAATATTTTCAATAATGTGACATGACTCATTATGTGCACTGTCTCCTTTTTCTACAATGTTTTTAACAGATTTGAAATGTGGCACATTCCTCCTTGTGCCACAATATTTTCAATAATGTAAAATGGCTCATTTTCAGAAATGTCTCCTATTTTCTACACTGTTTTTTAAACGCTATCAAATAATGCTTTCAATATTCCAGAAGTTCTGTTCATATCTATCCTCTATGTAAACAGTATGCATTGGATTAACCCTTTCCCACATACAACAAATCTGCAACAGAGAGACTTTGATAACATCAAGATAGAATTATCGAAAAACCTCTAGATGTAAGATTTATAATGATTATTAAAAAGAGTTGAAAATATTGAGGTAAAAAGAGAATTCACTCATTGTAAGCAACAATTTCTCTTTTTACCTCTATCTTTTTGAAAGTCTACTGCTGCAGATGCGTCAATATGCAAGTTGGAAATAGATAATCTAAACTAATCTTTGTCCACTCAATTGTCCCAACTAAACTTTTTAAGGTGGGCTTTCCTGGAGTACCGCTAATATAATCTTTTTGTGTATTTTCAGGTAATACAGCCAACTTGTAACCGAGTATTTAACCCACAATGTTGTCAAAATGATGGATGTACAGTCTCCTACATGTTTTGGACCTGCGACCTCTTTACCTCGTAACTCGTCAGCAAATACACTCTCACTCGCTGTACACAGCAATACAAATAGAACTGACTCAAACCAGAAATACAATTTCAACAGAAGTCTTAGTTATACAGAAAACATGGTTGTGGAAACACAGGCTTTGAACTTTGGACCAATGACTCCAGATCCGCACCCAGATAATGTGGATAAATTAGATTCACAAAAGACGGATTTACAGAAATCCAGACAACAGTCACTTTCGATGCTGCCAGAAGGAGCCATGACTCCAAATTCTGAACCACTTGCAAAAAGACCAAGGTTACAACACAGTGAACTTCAGAGGACGACAACAGAAAATGGTGATTATATTGGGACAGCACCTATGTCCAATTTTCCCAGCAGTCCTTCTGATATGCAGCCAGAAGAGAAAAAAGATTATCATGCAAACATAAATGGCGTGAACTTCACAGACAAACAATCAAAAGATATTCTAAACTCCGATGATGGACTTTCACAAGATTCGTTTACTAAAGATCAGAAAGAAACGGCTGATCTGTTAGGTGTTAAGGGGTCTCATTCACTACTTGCAGCATTTAGACTGGGCTTCGATAAAAGCCCACCGACATTGAGTCCCAAAACAATGTCAGACACTGATATAGATGCAACAAGCACTGGAAGTCCAAGTGTAAGCATCAGTGGAGAAAGGCGAAAACGCAAGCCAAAATTGGAGGACATCGTCAGACGGATGAAAGAAGTGGAGACAGATTATTACAGTGAAGATAGTGATCTGGATGACAAAATGATCCCTGAAGATGCAGGGGATGAAGTGGACGGGGATATTTGTTTAAGGATGCCAGTGTTGGCTAATACAGGTCCAGTTGGTGAAAGACATGTTTCTGACATTAAAGAAGACCCAGAATACTTCTCACGGAAGTATGGTAGTGATGGTCTAAATGAAAACAATAATGTTATTGATAAACTAAAAACAACAAATGGCATTGAAGGAGGCTTGGAAAAGAAAACTGATCATTCCGACACTGAAGATATGGAAGACAACAAAAAAGGGATACCACTCCCTCCTTCATCTTCCATATCAGAAACTGGTGGACAAAATGGGGAACCAATTTTCAAAACAATCAATCAAAACACACCACCAAAGATGAATGGCAGTCAATGGCTACATGGTGCTTTTGGCAACTTTCCAATGTTTCCCTTCCAAGCTAGTCCTCCAGATCTCCAATTCTCCAATATCCTGAGTCCTTTCGAGAACCGGTACGCGGGTCCAGAACTCGAAAAAGATTACTTGAAGTGTCAGTTTTGTGAGAGAACATTTCGACGACAGAAAAATCTCGAGAACCATATAGAGAATACCCACCATGGGAAGAGTCCTGTGCGTAAGAAGCCCGGCGAGAATAACGGAGAGATGTACTTCAAGTGTACTCATTGTCCGTACACAACCAAGCATCAGAGTAACTTGTACGTCCATCTAAGAATACATACAGGTAGGTACCCACTACTTTGACCATATCTTATCTGCTTGTTTTATGTTGGCTGCCTTGGCAGGAAGACACAAAGGGATCACTACTCCACAGTCTCTTTTTATGCCCCCGGAATCACTGATTCGGTGGGCATCTAGTTTTTGGCCTGTCTGTCTGTCTGTCGAAAAAAACTTTAACCTTGACCATAACAGGTACGGCTACCATATTTCACATGTGTATTCAATGTGACATGACCTTTCTGTCAGTACCAAAATTTTTTTACCGTGCGACATTGACCTTTGACCTAGATGTTGCCATTCGGGGGCATCAGTGTTTCACAAACACATCTTGTTTCATCATCCTTTTGCTTTTTGACATCATTTTGAGTTTAATTGGCTGGATGAAACTTACCTCTTTCCGTGAAACAATAAAGATAAGGGGGAATTTTGTACTAATGCAATTTTTATTGATTGATCTTTTTAATCTAAATTTAATGATTAATGATTTAATTTAAACTCTATATGGCTTAAGCTTTTCCAACAAACAACAAATCTGCAGCAGACAATTTTTGAAAACATTGAGGGAAAAATATGTTAAATATCTTTGGATGAAAGTATAATTATTGAATAAACTTGAACAATTGTGGCAAAAAGAGAATATGCTCATCATGAGCAATTTCCCCTTTAACCACAATGTTTTCAAAACTTGTCTGCTGCAGCATAAAATGCAAGGTGGAATTGTTTAGGGTGACACTTGTTTATATTCTCCTTCAGGTGAAAGACCGTACATCTGTGGTGCATGCGGAGTACAGTACAGTCAAAGTCACAGTCTTAAATCGCATATCATTAACAAACATGACGGCATCATGTCATACTATATCAAAGAGAAACGCACACGATCACCAAGGGGTCTTGGTTACCTAGCAACACATTCCATATCGGGGGAATCTCCAGTCTTTAAGATGCCAGCATCACCCATGATCCCATCAAACATGCCACAGTTGCCAAGCAACCCAAATGGCCTTCACCTTCAACATTCACCGCAGCAACAGAATATCCCACCGCAGCATTCCCCACATTCATATCAAGGAGGTAACATGCTTGGCAACCATCCGTCATCTGTCCCACATTCCCCTGTCTTGTCCCCCAACCATCCGAGGTCACAGACCCAACAGGCTTCCCCTCACGGGCCTCAACAGATGTCTCCACAGCCCCAGCACAGACTACCATTTCTTCCAATGTCTCATTTGCTTCCAGATGGTATGGACATGGCACAGAAGTCATTAGAATTGGCCAAACTTGGCTTGATGAATTATCCATTCTATGGAAAGCCATTCCCATGTGGTAAACCTAGTCCTCCCTTCCCAATGAACGGACATGGTCCAATATCACCACAGTACAATGGACTGAACCCCCTTTTGAGGCAGCAGCATATTCAACAAGAGCAGCAGATCCCACCGAATGGTACCCAGCACCTGCATCAGTATCACAACAAATCTCATAACCCATTGCAAGAAATCCATGACAACAAAATCCAAGATGAAAATGGTGCTATAGATTTATCTAAGAAAGGAAATGATGAGGCCTTGGACCTGGCATTATCGGAGAAAGAGAAGGTCATGAAGAAAGGGGATGAAACAGCAAGTTGTCTGAATTGTCTTCATCTCCGCAAGCTGAAGATGCTGAGAATGAACGTGGTACGAATGTTGACCATACTGGTACCCAATCTGAACTTTGAAGAGAAGGGCATCAACGCAGAGGGTGACTCTGTTGATGATTTGTTAAGGGATGTCATTGAAAGCAATATTCATGATGAGGATGCAGAGTGATTTCCTTGTTAGTTTGAATATTGAAACCAGTTGTAATACATGCGCAAGTTTTTCTTCTTTTTTTTTGTGAGTTACTTCAAATTTAGCAGCAAATATACATTTGGCAGCAAGCATTTTGCTTTTAAGTACCAAACAGTGATCTGATGTTTCCATTAGAATTAAGTATAGTATTATTAATTCTAGATTTTCCGTAGACATGTGTATAAGATAAACATGTACTATTTTAGCAGTATAAAGTTACTATTTCTATATGACCTTGAAGGTGCAATATTTGAACCATGTCTCACTTGTTTGTCATTACATACATTGACATATCTGTTTCCCTAGCACTGTTTCATCTTGTACAGATCACATTGTTCCATTATTATCCGTAACATAATTTCATCATCCAAATTTAAAGCACTTTTTACTATAAACCCAAACAAATTATAATAATGATGTTCCAATTTTTGCTCTTAATGCAAAGTGAGCCTTTTTGAAAAGCCTTGTTGCAATTTGTTCAAATTTTGGTATTCTTAATTGTGCAGTATCATTTTTGTCAGCATTTTATCTTCAGATTTAATCCTTTCCCACATGCACATGCATTTTGACACATCTGCAGCAGATGACTTTTGAAATCTTTGTGGCAAAAGTGGGAATTTGCTCATAATGAGCTTTTTCTCCATTTGCCATAATGTTTTCAACTCTATGCAATGAAAATAATTTCATTTATTACAGTTTTACAATACTTTTGCCTAGATGTTTTTAAAGTCGTCTGCTGCAGATGTCTTGTATGTGGAAAATGGTTAAGAAATTCCTGCCTAAGAGTTGTGCATATTTACAATGCATTTTATGGTTATTGTTTTTCCTTTTTATTTCATCCAGAAATGTTATTTATTGATAAAAAACATGTGAATCCTGCCATTCTATTTGAGATTGGTTTTATTTTAATGTAAGATTTTGCAGACGTTTAGTTTGTTTGCAGGAAAGAAGCCCTTGCAATGCCTTTATAAAGCATCTGAACATCTAAAAAGAACCCTTACATTTCTATTTTTCATCTTGGGCAACATTTCGATCGGACAGTAATATCCCTTTCCAACAACATATAACAAATCTGCAGCAGACGACTAAAACATTTTGACAAAAAAAGTTTTATTAAGTAGTGTTAAAAAAGATTGTGGCTAATGGGAAAAATTGCTCATTATGAGCAATCTCTCCTTTTGTCACAACATTTTCAAACATGATCTGCTGCAGATGTGTCAAAATGCATTTGCAGGTTGGAAAGGGTTAATTATGCAGTCTGGATTTTGTTGATACTGTTCTTAACCAGAATATTTAGTTATGCTGTGTAAGGGTAGGTTGGTTAATTGAAAAGTAGAAATCGTTGTCTCGATGTGCATCTTGCATGGATACCACATAAACAAGTCTAAATTGACATTAAAAGGCAAGCAGAGTTGTCCGTTTATAGAAGATGACTGCAAAAATGAGTTTTTGTTTAAGTAAGAAAAACTAGTCAGAAATGTATAAGCTTTCCAAAGACTTCCTTTCCTAATTTCTGGCTGAGCTAGTAGATAGGAATGTGCCTGAACAGGCTAACACATTGAAAGTATTTTTATGTAAAGTCTCGTTTTTTTGTTCATCTACAGTAAAACTGTAGGTGAATTATTATCTTTTTAATCTTGCATTTGTTTGGGTCAAAGACCTCCATATAATTCATCCATTGATTCTGTTGAAGACTTTTTTTCCTGGAAGTTTTGGAGCAAAATACAGATTTTTGTGCCCTTGTTGTATTGTATACTATTTTCCCAAATTGGCAGCATCCATGTTTATGTTTGGTGAATTATTGTTAGATATACACCCTTTATTGAGTGCTAAAGTAAAACATTCCACAGCTATGTGTTAAACAAATGGAACATTCCAACATGGAAGAAATGGAACATTCCAGTTTCTGTGACATTCTAATTGTGTTTTTACTGTAACTTCAAGAGGCACACAGACTTCGTGAGATGTGTTCATTATCATAACCAGACGGTAAGAGAAGTTCATACATATTCATGTGTTCAGACGTTTATTTATGCTGTATGAATGTGGGTAACTTAGCAACTGTTACCATGGTGACAAGAGAGATTTGAGGTCATAATGTGAAGGAGATGCATAGTGGATGAAAAATAATTGACCTTGACCTGAATGTTTCTAAGCTGGAAGGATTAGGATAATGTGTGTGAACATAAAATATCGTCCACTGTGAAGAACTCTACTGTATGCCATAGCTCTCACTTACTGCTCAAAAAGTCCTTACCGACTCTTGATGGACTGGATTCAGATTAGTATTTTCTAAGAGGTGATGGACTTTATTGAGCAAACAGACTGGTGCCTTTTTACTGGCAGCCATGTTGAAAACACAAAATGTGCTATTGTCAGAAATCTGTACTTTGAACCAAGAATTTCAGACGCACATATGTCGGTGCTGTAGTCATCTTAAACATTGTTGGTTTTACCAAAGATTCTATAAATGAATGTATAAGTGTTTTTATTGTACAGTGAACAAAATACCATTTTGAAATGTGTGTATGTATGCCAAAAGAATTTTAAATGTCTTATTTGTTAACAAAGATAAAAAAAACTTCCTTTTCCATTTTTGTATGTAAGTTAAAGATGTTTGAATGTGAGCGAACAAGAGGCTGCTTTTTGCCTTTTGTTTGCTTAATTTTGATAAATAAAATTGCATCCTGTGTTTCATTGAGATGGCAATGATATAGCATCTAGATTAACCCTCTCCCTCATACCGCAATTCTGCAGCAGACGACTTTGAACGTATTTTTGTCAAAAAATGAAAATCTCCATAATTGAATGGATAACCTATGACAAGAAGTGGAAAACATTGTGGCAAAAGGAGAAATTTCACGTTTTGTGCAATTTCTTCTTTTGTCACTATGTTTTCAAAAAGACGTCTGCTGCAGAGGAGTCCGAGGTAAAAATCATACTGTCACAGAATTTGGAATTACATTTTATTTCCATTTACAATTTATTTAGATTTATCAATGATAAAAGAGAAATAGCCAAGAAGCATCATTCATTTTATGTTCAACAAAAAGGAAAAGATGACATGTGAAAAGCTGTGTAGAATACAGTTACCAATCATATTTCTGAAAAAAACACCAAATGAACGAAAATTATAATCTGCTCAGTATGTATCATTGTCATTTACAAGGAACAAAGGGATTATTAAGTTTTTTACACAAAACAGTTTTGAGTTATCCTATTAAGGCATTTATCTGACATGATATTTGACATTAGTTATAAAAACCCTTTCCAACTTAAAAATGCATTTTGACGCATCTGCACCCAATGACTTTTGAAAACATTGTGACAAAAGATGAAATTGCTCATGATGATAAATACCTGTTTACTCCTTTTTTTCTAGGTCTAAATCATATCTATGATTTAATTTTTTACTAAGGACTGGTAACTAAAACAGAGCTAGAGATGTGTTGCCGGATATCATGTTCTTAAATCCTTACCTGACCTTCAAACACTATGTTGTGGGTACTCAAAAGAATTGTTTCGCTTAGAAGATTCTTTTGAGTACCCACAACTTAGGGTTTACCTGTGTAATAAGGGAGATATTGTGGAGCAAAGATCAGTTTACTTCTCCTTATCTAGACCTGTCAAAAGATGATAAGACCCCAAAGATCTAGTGAGAACTGTTACAACCCCCTTGTTTTTTTTGTGTTGTTATGCCTTTATTATAATAAATGTACATCTAGGAACTGCTGAAGAAATATATTCATGTGGCGATAACATGATCCCCAATGCAGCAAAACCTGAATATTGATGTGAGTCTAGGGATTCATGCAACAAAAGGGTTATAACTACGTCCTGTAAAGAGTTTTAATTTGCTAACATTTTGCATGCACCTAAAGAAAGTGAAATTTTAACAATAGATCTGAAGCAGACAATGTGGTCTTCATTAGCGTTAAAAATATCCAAAATCGGGTTTTGTTGCATTGCGGCTAAAATTTCCGTGATCTTTGTGCCATTTTGTATCATTTTGCTGGACATTGATGGTGCTTTTTGAATCAAACATCTGTCATGAAAGAAAACTTGAGTCTGGGCATGGATGAGTTAGAAATTAACCAAGTGATTTAAAACCGTTTAAAATAAAATACTAGTGGATAGCTATGATAGATTTAGTTGATATTAGGAATCCATTGTAGTGTTGAATGCACCATACTTTATGATATTACTATGCTCAAATGTTCAGTTCCTACAATTGACCTAATCCATTTCTATAAGCAGCAAGGTCTTTCTGAACAATTAATTATGAATACAAATGCGTTATAGAAGTCATACTGAATATATCTTTAACAAAAAGCAGCATATTTCGTATTTTTTAAACTCCTGTCCAATATCAGAATGCAAATTTAAAATTGTATTTTCTCTGAAACAAGTCTGTAAATGCTAACATATTATTGGTCAAAAGTTATCACATGATCAAAGTTGACCAACTAGAAGTATTAGATTGTAGACTGGGACCTACAAACGTGATTGTATTTATTGAACTTATGACATGAATAAAGTTTGCAGGTTTTTCTCTTACCATTTTTTGTAAATCTTTCAATTTCAAAACATCTTCGATACTGTATGAACTACAAATTAATGTCAAATTTATTGTACATTTAACCATTTTTTGGTCAAAGCTTTTCGTTGAACTGGGTTATTTGAATTAAAGATCTTATGCAAAAATATTAAGATTTGACAATAACATGCAAGAAACTATCAATTTTTTAAAGACAATTCAAAGTATCTGAAATTAGATAAAAAGATACCCAAGGAATTTGCCAAAATATCATTTTAACAAGGCAATAAACCACAGCGTCGTTAAACTAGCATTGGAAAGATGTTTAATATCTTCAACAGAAGTCTTTCTGCAAAATTTGCTTCTTCACTGGTGCTTTGATCAGAAATGAATAACTTCCAATTGTCAAAAAATGTATGAAAACTAAACAACCTAAAAAACTGCACATTACATAGACAGTTGAAATGGAGGATATGTTATCTATGGGGGAATTGGTCAATTCATAACAACCTTAAACTTATATTTAAAACCGATCAAAGCTAGAAACCATTGTTAACGTAGCAACAATTAATGTCTTTTAACTTTTGTGCCTGATAATGTAATTAAGGAGGGCAGCAATATTCACGTTATTGATGAAACTTGGTGCAAACAAATTTCACATGTTTTTTCTTGCATATCATTTTTGTTCACTCTTTGTATCATATCAATCTATGTAATATGTGTTTTATTTATGCATTTAGTATGTTTTACTCTTTCAGTATTTCCGGCACTTTGGTTACCATGTATTGTCAATATGAAGTGCTGTTTGAAATATGTATTTTTGCTATTTAATGATTTCTAAGCGCAACAATTTATCTCTGATTTGGATAGTCCAGATTTTAAATGGTCTTGAACCCTCATGTCAACCCTTTCCCACATACAACAAATCTGAAGTAGCAGACAGCAATGTGTCAAATGGAGAAATTGCTCATGACATACATTTCATATTGCAAGTTTTTACCCATGTAGATCTATTGATATTTTTTGGTAGAAAAAGTTTATTATTCCAAAACCACGATGATATTCCTGCCGACACCAAATGAATACAATATCAATATAATAATATCATCCAAATCAGATTTAAAATGTTGATAATAAGAAGTTATCTTACAGAATCCAAAATCTCAATCTCGTTGTTTAAGACCTTACAATACCATTTAAATGAAAATAATCTCTAACTGCTGTTCATGATTATTTATTTTTTTGAAGATGAGTGGTTGAAACTTTTTTGATGAACACTAAAATGGCCATTTTTATCAACTAAATAGTGATCAAATTTATGAATTAGCCTTGTCATATAAATACAAAACTGTAGGACTTGGCTACAAGTGACTACCTATATATGGGACTTGGCGACAAGTGACTACCTATATGTGGGACTTGGTGACAAGTGACTACCTTTATGTGGGACTTGGCAACAAGTGACTACCTATGTGGGACTTGTCGACAAGTGACTACCTATATGTGGGACTTGGCAACAAGTGACTACCTATGTGGGACTTGGTGACAAGTGACTACCTATGTGGGACTTGTCGACAAGTGACTACCTATATGTGGGACTTGGCAACAAGTGACTACCTATATGTGGGACTTGGCAACAAGTGACTACCTATGTGGGACTTGGTGACAAGTGACTACCTATGTGGGACTTGGTGACAAGTGACTACCTATATGTGGGACTTGGTGACAAGTGACTACCTATATGTGGGACTTGGTGACAAGTGACTACCTATATGTGGGACTTGGTGACAAGTGACTACCTTTATGTGGGACTTGGTGACAAGTGACTACCTTTATGTGGGACTTGGCAACAAGTGACTACCTATGTGGGACTTGGCGACAAGTGACTACCTATATGTGGGACTTGGTGACAAGTGACTACCTTTATGTGGGACTTGGTGACAAGTGACTACCTATGTGGGACTTGTCGACAAGTGACTACCTATATGTGGGACTTGGTGACAAGTGACTACCTATGTGGGACTTGTCGACAAGTGACTACCTATATGTGGGACTTGGCGACAATGTCTACCTATATCAGCCTCTGCCTCCGTGCAGTCTGATCAGGTCATTCCCTGTTAACCTTTGCCTACTTGCAGATGTATTTTAATGCATCTGCAGCAGTCGACTTTTTAAAACATTGTAACAAAAGGAGAAATTGTTAAATTCCTTCTTTTGCCACGATGTTTATAAATCGATTCAATAATTTAAAGGACCAAAAGCAAATACATAGTGCTGACAACTCATTGCATGTGCTATAATTTTATTTTGTACATCTAATCATTGGTAGGTCTATATCTTGAGCTTCATGCAACATGGGTGTAACCACAATATGTAGTTACAACCATTTTGCTTGCAGCCATTGACATGCAAATTAGTTCTGATGCATCCTGTTACTGGACAGATATACAAATACATTGCTACGGCCCCTCCGTATATCAAGTCAGAATTGTAGGGAAATATGGTTATTTACTTTGTCAGAATATATTCTTATTGTACTTCTTATTCTTATATTGGATTCAAGTAACAGAATTTCTGATTGGATGAACTATTTGTTTTAGAAAACTTTAATATTTGAATAGCATGTTCTGTTTAAATTATGAATAAAAATTGATTTACAATGGTGGATTATCGACCCTGGACATGTGCAAGCAGGGTACATGCAAATTTGTCTCAACAAATGATGGGGAAGCAGCAAACAATTTGAAACCATAAATCCTGTCCAAACACATTTCCCTCAATTCTGACTTGTGTATATAATTCATAGAACCGAGAATCTATTTTAAGACAAGCCTATCGTCATGCATTACAATTAATCGTTAAAAAACTACCCGGTACTCATGCATCACATGACTTTTGTTTGTGATACAGAAACCACATTTGGCAATCGAGTGTGACACAACATATCGAGTTTTTTGATTGGCTAAAATACTGCATCTAATTTGCATATCAGATCTATGAACACTGCTCATGAACCTAGTCCTGTTTACCTTTTCCTGATTCAGGTGACAACTGTTGCCTCTTCAGCAGACGGATTTTGACAACATTGTGGAAAAAATAAACTTTGCTCAACTTGAGCTATTTTTCATTTTACCACAACTGTTTATCAAAAGTTGTACGCAACAGAGGAATCTTATGTTGTCTGTATCAGGGAAAGGGTTAATAATTATTATAACTAACATTACTACAATCAAGTTTATTTTGTCAATAAAGCAGACATGTGACAACTCCCCTGGCAGAAGTGACTACCCTCACCCAATAATCTTTCTAACTCTGTAAAAAAGCTCTGTAAAAAAAAGTTTGTCACTTGATGTGAAGCAAGTATTTTAAAACAATTTATATTTCTTATCCATTGATTCCCCTGATGTAAAAAAAACTTTGTGACACTATCCAGATTTTCCATTTATTTCATCAAATACTTTCAATTTTGAAGAGTCAAAATTTCCAATTCAAGGAATTAATTTTTTAGCAATCTTTGTAGTTTGGGTGCAATTCCATCATTAGAAGCATGAAATTTTACTTTCAAATGTCCACAGAACCAATTTGCCTATTCGGTGTTATCACAGACCTGTAAAACTTATTGACCAATGAGAATCCACATTGACTGCAAGATCTCATTCTGATTGGACAAGCCTGTCTCTTTGGTGGTACCATATTGCTATGTTTAGATATATGTTCATATTGGTAATGTTTAACATGTTTATCAATTTATAAGGAATAAGTATTAAGGATGAAATATTATGTTATATTTATAATTTGTCAGAGGAAATTGTTTATGTACATATTTACATATTATTTTGACCAAAATTATTCGAATGAAATTATTACTTTGAATTAAAGATAAATAACATTTATAACTTGAACATAAGATTTGGCATGATTTAGATGTTAAAAGCATTTTTAATTGATATAACTTTAATTATTTTTTAAAATAATTTGATAATTATTGCGTAGGCAAATAAAAAGCTATTTTATATCAAGATTAGACTATGGCACTTCACAAGTTCTGCGTCGGGCGTTTCCAAGATCAGACTATTGTGTTTTTCAAGTGTTTTAGAGGACTTTCGAACTTGTAATCAATATCACTATATAAATATGTACAATATGAAAATTCTCTGGCAGACAGTAAATGTCAGAAACCATTACAAATACTAAATATATATTACTATGACAGAATATATATGTACATGTACATAGTAATTCTATACAAATTTACAAGTGTTTATTATATCGGATTAAAAACCAATTAATATTAATTGTATAGAACTATTTTAGTGATCTTTGTATATAGAATAATGATTATGATTTGAATCTATTGAATCAGACTGTGTGGGAAAAGACGGCATTTATATGGTATCGTCAAGATTGTCTTTTATTCAAACAAAATGATTATTTATTGAATTGACGTCACATGTTTTTAGTTGAGCTGTATCATCTGCTGCATATGCTGCAAAATTCATCTGAATTAAATCTTTTAACCCTTTCCCACATACAACAATTCTGCAACAGACGATTTTGAAAACACTTTAGCAAAAATATGGAATATCTATACCTATAGAACAAAAAAAAAAATTGCTGCATAAGAAGAAATTGATCATTATAAGCAATTTCTTCTTTTTTCACAATGTTTTCATAAGGCGTCTGTGGCATCTATATGTGGGAAAGGGTTAAGTAAGGATAGCATACAATTCAGCAGATCCAGATATGGTCAAGACCATGTCTTTATCGGTATCTATAGAATTACTTTGAAATCAATATATTGTATTTGTTGCGCATAGTCTTCTATGTCTTCAATCTGTTTCTTTTATGATGTTGGAAACTTTTTGAGTATTTTTATCTGCCATTGCTTATAGCATCTGCGCTAATTTTCTGAAATTATTTGCATTTCAAAATTCAACCAATATCTGCACGGTTTACTCTAGATTTTTAAATATGAATGAACAAAAATTGCAAAGATTTGAAGTTTAGAGAGTTTAACATAAACATCCTTTTTGACATTTAAGGAGAATGTCTGCAAAAGAGCTTTGGAAATTTGTCCTGTCAAAAAGTGACTGTGTAACTTAGTTGTAACCTCTTTCGCAATACATTATGACTTTAGTGAAAACATTGTGGAAAAGGGGGAAGAATAGTGGATTTCTCTTGTTGCCAGAATGTTTTTCAACACTTCAAAGTTGGATCTTTTTTTTCAAAGCAGACGACACAAGAAATAGTATATCAGGCGACCAGTTAAACAATTAATATATTATTATCAGATCAGATATATTATGTACCCACCGAACATCATACTTATGCTGTACATGTTCAAAACTTACGGACCAAAATTGTTCGTTAGACTTAAATGTGTTGTTTTGTAATTTTATAATTATCGTAAATTATAATTTCAAAACATGTGATTTTGTGCTTTATTTATGTCTGAATGTTTGAACTCCCTTTAAGAGTAAACCAAAATGACTTGCTGAATTAATATTTCTATTTTTAATTTTTTCTATTGTTATGAAATTCCAATGTTAGTTTTTACCTGTTGTTTACCAAATATGCTATTTTAAGAATTGTCTGCTGTTAAAGACATTGGAGTTGAAAAAAATGATATCTGGAAAGCGTGCACAATACTTATGATACAGAATTGAAAGCATTGCGGAAAAGGTAGAAATTGCCGAGACATATTTTTTATGGGCATTTCCAGTAAAGGCACAGGTGATTTTTTTCTTCATTGTGGAATTATATTAGAAAATGATTGATACCTTTTGATACTAACAAGCTCTTCCTTACTTGTTATTTTTCTAAACAAAGAAATTATGCAATAGTTAAACAATTTAATGATGGGATAAGAAATACATCCTTTTCTATTCTATTACATCTTTGGAGACCATGGTGTGAACATAAATATCTAACACTTTACCACATACAACAAATCTGCAGCAGGCGACTTTGAAAATATTTTGGCAAAATGATTGGATAATCTCTATTGATTAGACTCGAAGAACATTGTGGCAAAAAGAGAAATTGCCTTAAAAGTATTTAACCCTTTACCTGATATACACGCTTTCTTACGCCTCTGCAGCAGACAGCTTTTTGAAAACATAGTGACAAAAGAAGAAATTGCTCAAAACGAGCAATTTCTCCTTTTGCCACACTGTTTTCCACTTTTAGCCATAGGTTATCCATTCAGTTATAGAGATTTTCTATTTTTTGACAAAACATGTTCAAAGACGTCTGCCGCAGAATTGTCGTATGAGGGAAAGGGTTAACTCTGTTGCTGGTGAATGGAATGTAACAAAAGCAGTACTGTGGGTTTCCAGCAATGTTTCTTTGAATGCATTGTGTCTGTGCTTGGTCCTTTCCCTTCTTTTCCCTGAATGTTTTCCCTCCAAAACGTGTTAGATACATTTTATCTCCTGGTAGTCAATGTATGTTTCTTTCTTAACCCTTCTTCACAGAAATCTGCAGCAAATGATTTCGAAAACATAATTATACAGTAGACAAAAATATGGAAAATCTATACAAATTCAGATTTATTGAATAGAGTTCAAAACTTTCTGGCAAATCATCTGCTGCAGATTTGCCAAATTGTGTCCGTATGTTGGAAAGGGTGAACCTTATCCTTGATACAGACCACATTTGACACTTCTGACGTAGGCAACATTGAGAGAAATAGAGTAATTGCTTGTTCAATTGTTTTGCCTTTTCTCACAGTGTTTTCAAAATGTATCAAAATTGTGCTTACAATTTTTCACACGGAGGTCTTTTACACTTTAAATCAAAATATATTCCACAAAGCCATCTGCTGCAGACCCGTTTAAAGTTATCTGTGTCTGAGAAGGGGCTGAGATAAGATAGTAATGGAAAAGAATCATTCCCGTTAAGTTCTAAGGTTGTGATGCGTAATATTATAAGATTGTTTTAAATTTTTCATTTAACTTTACTAGGAAACCATTTGGTTATTATCTTTAACAACACATTGGGGAAAATTTTGGTAGTGTATTATTATATACGGTAATTAAAAGAAATTTGTTAATTTTTTAATATATTAACATATTTTGGAGATTAAGCTACTATGTAATTTTGAAATTGTCAGGTCGACATAAAATTCTTTCCACTTTAAAAGTTGAAACTGACCAAAGTATAGCTATATGTATTATAAACACATTTCTGCAACTTTTAAACCTTAATAAGTTTTCATCATAGATCATGGACCAATGATGGACCAATGATGTATTATTTCAGGGCTCTAGATAAGCGGCGTTTTGCTAGTTCTATAATCATTATTAGACCCCCCCCCCCCTTACCCTATGTTGTGGGTACTCAGAAGAATCGTCTCATTGAGACGATTATTTTGGGTACCTATTACCATAGGGTTTGGTTGGATAATAAGAAAAATATTGAGGGGAAACTAACAGTACTCCCCTTCTTATCTGGACCCCTGTTATCCCTTTCCCTCATACGACATTTCTGAAGCAGACGACTTTGAACGTATTTTGTCAAAACATAGAAAATCTCAATAATTAAATGGATAACCTATGACAAAAAGTGGAAAACATTGTGACAAAAGGAGAAATTGCACGTTCTGTGCAATTTCTTCTTTTGTCACTATGTTTTCAAAAGACGTCTGCTGCAAATGCGTCGAAATGCGTCTGCAAGTGGGAAAGGGTTATTGTAGACGAAATGTAATACATGAACATTCCACAATTTTAGTCCCAATTTGTTTCATTTGGCATTGTTTTTTTTGTCCCTCGATTTATCAACTAGGTTTTTGATTTATGATTATAGTACAATGCCATCCATTACTTTAAAGAAAAAAATAAGTGCCATTTATGTCTATTTTTTATACTTAGTAATCTCTTTGTAAACATTGTGTTCAATTAACTTTTTGTGTTCATTTCTTTTATATACTTTTAAACTATCAAAACAGAATTTTGTGTTCAAGAATATATGTTCTCCATTAATTTTATCTTCCATTTTATTGATTGGTAACTTTTTTTGTCTTCATTTAATCCAATATTTTACGATATTTTTTCCTTTTTTGAGGAAGTTTTTTGCTTCTTTCACCGGTACAAAGCAGTATTAGAAACAAGGTAATCATGGACTTGGTATAAAACAGTTTTTAACTCTTTCCTACATATGGACGCTTACCTATGCCTGTGCAGCAGACACATTTTGAAATTATTCCGACGAGAGGAGAAATTGTTCAATACAAGTAATTTCTCCTTTTACCACAACGTGTTCAATTTTTTCAGTAATCATACTTTCATTTATAGAGATTTTCCATGGTTTTGCCCAGATGATTTCAAAGTCGTCTGCTGCAGATTTGTTGTATGTGAGAAAGGGTTAAACTTGGGCATCTACCAATAATAATCATTGTGGCCTTCTTCCGGCCATCACATTTCTCCAGAAGCTTTAAGATGCAGACTGAATCCATATCTTATTCTACTCGCGTAGTGCCCAAGCTTTGATTTCCCATGTCATGTGTGGATTAAATCTAGGTTTTTTACCAAATCTGTATTACTGCATATCTTATATACCATTTCATTATTCAAATTTCTCATAATCATATCAAAATATTATCATAACCTGACACTAAGATGTCTCTGCTACAAAAGTATTGTGGGAAATTGCCTATACAAGCAATGTTTCAGATGTTTGTTTTTTTAACCCTTTCCCACATAAAACAGATATGTAGTAATACAATTTGAAAATATTATTTGATGAAGATAGCTATTTCTCATTTTGTCACAATGTTTTCAAAAGATGTTTGCTGCACAAATTGTTAAAATGCTTCTGCAAGTGGGGAAGGGAGGGTTATAACACAGAAAAATCATGAGATCTCCTTAAAAATGTCCCTTAAAGTGGGTTTTACTAAAAGGTAATTGCCGGTGTTAATGGTTTAGAAACTTGTTTAATTGTTTCATTTCTGTTATTTTTTGTTTTTTGTTAGTTTCTAGTATTTTTGATGCTGTTATTTCCTTTTTTACCTCAACATCATTGTTTTATGTTTATTTTTCAAGGTTTATAAATGAACCTAAACTGACCATTTTGTATGTTTAGTACCATTTAAGGACCATTATTAAACAACTAGTTTAAAATATCTGTCAAAATATTTATTTGCAGACCAGCTTTCTGATTTCGAAAGTTGATCCAACTATGAAATTTTAAAACTAGTCTAAAATATTTTGTATGAACAGTTTACATGAAATGATATTTTTTATGTATGCAGAAGAAAAAAATCATCTGGGGTAAAAAATGGAATATTTTTAACTGATATTTCATTCCTTTGACTACAATGTTTTCAAAGGTCGTCCGCTTCATAGTTATCTATATTGGGATTCTTTTCTTGATACAGACCCCTTTGAAGCAGGCGACTTTTGAAAACAATGTTGGAAAAGAAGAAATGGCTCAAGATGAGCTATTTCTTTTTTTTCCAACAATGTTTTCAACTCTGTATCAAATTATTATTCCAATATTCCATTTATTGTTACATTTAAAATAAGATAAAAAATCACCCAAGATGTTTCCAAAGCAAATGCCTTTAAAGATGCCATTTCAGGTGAACAGTGATATGAAATTGTTATTTAGGATGGCTAGTGAATTAGGTCTAGTAAATAAGTTTCAGTGGTATACTATTAGACAAACCAAATTGAATTATACATGAATTTGATTTGTTGGGGAAAATCCTTACAGAACAATACCAGTCAAAATATTTCCCCCTTAATGTGAGATGTATTGTGCGGATACTATTTTCGCTGGTTATATTTTTTTGAAACTCTTTTTGTGACTGCTTTTAGTGTACATGTGTAGTCTGAGGATTCCTTTTGTATGTTAGTTTTACAAACCAATTTTGTTTTTTTCTGTAGTGAACATTAGAATGGTGAATTAAAGCAATACATAAAAAAAAAAATTGATATCCGAGTTTATGTCAACCCCTGTCTAACTCCCTCAAGAAGTTTGTTTTAGGTTTTACGCTGTTTTCAACATATTTCAGTTATATCCCTGGGTAAACAAACCAGTACTAGGTTAGGAAAAGTGCGTTACTCGACTTCAAGGGCCGCGAGATCCCGGACGCTAACCACTAGACCACAGTGGAGAGATGGGGAGTTCAATCCCTGGTCGAGTTAAAGAAATCATTATCAATTCCCGTTCGCAGAGGACAGACACATTTTGATGCACCTTCAGCAGATGACTCTTTAAAATACTGTAGCAATAGGTTTGATTGATTGGGGTTTAAAGTGGTTTTCAACAATATTTCAGTCATATCACGTTGGCCAGTTCACCTAGTTATATATTTCCTGACTTTCCCACACAATAACTCCATACAACATACTTTTCCAAGCAACTGGCTGCTTTTCCACATAGACTGTTAGCCAATTGGTGAAAGACGAATGATGCTTGTTACTGACTTTTGTTAAACGTCTGAAAGAGTGTTGGCCGAGCTGGTTTGCGAACTCACAACCCCTGGATTGACAGCCTACGTCACTACCGACTGGGCTACCGGGCTCGGCTTATATTGTAGCAATAGGAGAAATTATTCATAATGAGGAATTTCTCTATTTGGCACAATGTTTACAACTCTATTCAACATTTATACTTTCCTTATAAAGATATTCCATATTTTTGCTTAGATGATTTAGAAGTCGTTTGTTGATTTTTATTATGTTGGAAAGGATTTAGTAACAACTTGGCTGGAAGACACTAACATCATTTTCCCTTATCCATCGTCTGTCCATCTGTCATGCAATCAGTTACTGTCTTTTTGGCAGGTGACATGTTTCTTTGAAAACTTTTGTGAACAACTTTGCGGGAACAGGGCGAATTGCTCAAAACAAGTAATTTCATCTTGTACCCAAATGGAAATAATAAGCAGTGTTCTTATAATGATAAAAAGAAAGAAAACTGGGTCCCATAACATTTTTACCCTTTCCCACATAAAACAAATCTGCAGCAGACAACTATGAAAACATCCAGGCAAAAAAAACGTAAAATCTCTATAAATGAAGGTATAATTACTGAAAAATATTGTGGCAAAACGAGAAATTGCTCATTTGAGCAATCAATGTTTTCATAAGTCATCTGCTGCAGAAGTGACAAAAAAACGTCTATATGTTGGAAAGGGTTTAAGATCCAGGGGTCAAATCTAACCCAGTCAAAAAACTCAAAATGAGCCAATTTCCCGAGAAATACAAGTTGAAAAATAAAGGCAACAAAATAGATTCTCATGAACATGATTTATGTTAACATAGATCATTTCTAATGGACTGAGCGATTTTCATATGAAGTTGTTTGAGACAGATATTGCAAGTGAGCTTGCCGATCATTTCCAAAGAAAATGTCTGACAATTCCACAAACAATACCAAGTGAATTTGGTCCAGTGATTTAAATGAGATACCTGATCTCCACGAAATAAGTGAGAATATGAATTCAAAATAATAGCCGACAAAATATAAAAGACTTTAAGAGGTAACCAGCCCCTGAACAAAATAGCTGAAGGGGTCATCTGGTCCCTAACAGAGGAGGAGCCGGCCACTAGGATATAACAAAAGGAGGGTTGTCAACAGCTAACTTGTTAACCCGTTAATCGTTTGTTATACAGCTAACTTGTTAACCCGTTAATCATTTGTTATACAGCTAACTTGTTAACCTGGTAATCAATTGTTATACAGCTAACTTGTTAACCCGTTAATCATTTGTTATACAGCTAACTTGTTAACCTGGTAATCGTTTGTTATACAGCTAACTTGTTAACCTGGTAATCGTTTGTTATACAGCTAACTTGATAACCTGGTAATCGTTTGTTATACAGCTAACTTGTTAACTCGTTAATCGTTTGTTATACAGCTAACTGGAAAACCTGGTTATCGTTTGTTATACAGCTAAGTGGTAAACCTGGTTATCATTTGATAGACGTTATCTGGTAAACCTGGTTATTGTTTGATAGACAGTTAACTGGTTAACCTGGTAATCGTTTGTTATACAGCTATCTTGGTAACCTGGTAATCGTTTGTTATACAGCTAACTGGTAAACCTTTTTATCGTTTGATAGACAGTTAACTGGTTAACCTGGAAATAGTTTGTTATACAGCTAACTGGTTAATCCGGTAATCCTTTGTAATAGAGCTAACTGGTTAACCCGGTAATCCTTTTTTATACAGCTAACTGGTTAACCCTATAATCATTTGTAATACAGCTAACTGGTTAACCAAATAATTGTTTGTAATACAGCTAACTGGTTAACCCAATAATCGTTTGTAATACAGCTAACTGGTTAACCCCATAATCGTTTGTTATACAGCTAACTGGTTAACCCAATAATCATTTGTTATACAGCTAACTGGTTAACCCAATAATCGTTTGTAATACAGCTAACTGGTTAACCTAGAAATTGTTTGTAATACAGCTAACTGGTTAACCCTTTAATCGTTTGTAATACAGCTAACTGTTAACCTAGAAATCATTTGTTATACAGCTAACTGGTTAACCTAGAAATTGTTTGTTATACAGCTAACTAGTTTACCCTATAATCGTTTGTTATACAGCTAACTGGTTAAACTGGTAATCGTTTGTTATATAGTTAGTTAACTGGTTTGTAATTCCAACTAACTGAGCACTCAAAAACATATAAAATATTTGTGTTTCACCATTTTTGTTTTTGTCACTTTGACATGCACATCTCGATATTGAATAATTTTGAAATGTCTCACCAGAAATGCGAGTAAAACAACAAGCGATGTTACAAAAAAAAAAAAAAAAATGAATAGAAATATTACTGGTTACCCGATAAAATGATTCACTGGTTAGTAAAGTTAGTACCCTAACCCTAACCGTTGACATTCCTTAACTAAAGCTACAAAATGATCGAGAAGCAGCTGGCAAGGCAAATCTAGTCCACATGAAATATGTCATCGTCAGACACCCAAGGTTGTTGACTCCGCTATGCTCCAACATCATACCGTGGGATTTGTATCTGTCTTATCGCCATTTTGACAGATATCAAAATTATTGTTTCTGATTGGATGCAGTACAATGTTATACTGTGCCAAACAGCCAATCAGATCCATCGTAATAAAACAATGATTGTTATTTGTACACATTTAGAGAAATTACATGTAAGTGGCCCTATTAAGTCACTTAGTAGAGTACTCCCCCTTAAAGCGAGAGGTCACAGGTTCGAGCCCTTGACCGGCTGCATGTTTTTCTCTCCATGTAAAATGACGCTCCTTTATTTCTGATATTAAGATCAGTAAATATAAAATCGTACTGTTCCTTGCTGCCAAACAGCCAATCAGATCCATCGTAATAAAACAATGATTGTTATTTGTACACATTTAGAGAAATTACATGTAAGTGGCCCTATTAAGTCACTTAGTAGAGTACTCCCCCTTAAAGCGAGAGGTCACAGGTTCGAGCCCTTGACTGGCTGCATGTTTTTCTCTCCATGTAAAATGATGCTCCTTTATTTCTGATATTAAGATCAGTAAATATAAAATTGTACTGTTCCTTGCTGCATTTTGATTCCAAACTTCAGTAATGTTAAGTTTTTAGAGACGATTAAAAGACACCCATTTACAATCCGTGGGCGCAGATCTATGCGTCTCCATGTATCGGAAATGTAAGCCTCATTTCGATTGGTTTATGTGAATTCTATTCTGTTCTGTCAAAATGACGATAAAAATCCAACGGTATGATGTTGGAGCATAGCGTAGTCAACAACCATGGGTGTCCGACGATGGAAATATGTAGAATCAAACTTTCTCAGGAGTAAATACTATGATGTAATTGATAACACATTTTTGTTCTGTTTAACTTTCATTTTATATTCAACGAAACAATTACAAATATGACATAAAATACACGTAACATGATTCCTTATAGATTCTACAAATCATCCGGTTTCTGAAACTTAGTCAGTTAACGGTTAAACCGTTCCCAAAATATCGTCTTTTTTTAAAATGTTTTAACCCATTCCCACACATTATTAGGCATCTGCAGCAGACGACTTGAAAATGTGCCACAATGTTTTCAACTCTATTCTAAAATAATGCTTTCATATATATATATATATATATATATATATATAACCCATTACTTCACAGAGCCGACTTTTGACTCCTGCAATGTAACATGACCTTTGAAAACATTACAATAAAAGGGGAAATTGCTCAAAACAAGCAATTTCACCTTTTATTGCAATATTTTCAACTCTTTATCAATATAAATCTTACAGTTTTCTAGATGGTTGAAATTGTTCATCTGATGATTGTAAAGCAGGCAACCTTTGTGAAAAGTCATGTGAAGTAATGGGTTAAAAAGGTTTTCAAAGTCGTGAGTTGCAGATTTATTGTATGTGGCAAAGGTATCCCTTCAGTCAGAGTCAACATCACAGAGAACGCACTCACGCTCCGGTAAACACTGTTTGTGGAAACCATGACCTGAAAAGATAACATGAAATAATATCAATAAGACCATGGGGAATCCATTCCATTAATCCCCATTTACCTAATATGATGTTTTTTTAGAATTGTCTGCTTTGAAAAATTCAAGTGATACAAAAAATATAAAGTTTTTCCACACTTTTGCAAAGATATTTTTAAAGGTGTCTAGTGCAGAAACATCATTTTCAGCAATATTCCAGTCATATAACCTTGGCCAGTTTACCTCGCCATGTGTTTCCTGGCTTTCTCTCACCAGAACTGAACACAACAGTCTCTTCCATACAACTGGCTGCTTTTCCACATAGACTGTTAGCTCTTTGATGGAAGACAAATGACACTGTTTGTTGCATTGACTCGAGTCTTACGTCCAAATAATTGCTGGTTGAGGTGGGGTTTGAATTCACAGGGAGACACAGAGAAGTATCGATGTCTTAGTAGGGCAACAGAATGGTGAGAAACGGGGAACAAAAAACTACATGATGCGGATAGGTATGGCGTAATACGTTTAATATTTTACTACGTCTGGCAACTTGCCCAGTGCGTGGACAGGTCTACCTTGAACTACGTTTAAGTATGAAGACTTAGTAAGCCGTAGTTATCCATAGTAAAAAGCGGGAGAAGGCATCAAATTTTAAAAATTTCATATTAAACTACGGATAGGTACGTTTCAATACGGATAACTAAGTTTTAGTATGGATAGGTATGTTTCAGTGCGGTTAACTAAGTTTTCGTATGTTTAACTAAGGATGAATAAGTTTCAACCAAGTTGGACCAAAGTCACGCCCAATTGGCCATGGATCGCTCAGACTTTTGTGCATGTTCAAAAGATGGAGAAACTTGCATGTTTGGGATAAGTCTTGAATACGTTTTGACCAAGTGTTGGTACAGATTATTACGTTGAGGTACAGACCGATACAGATTACTTCATTTCTATCCATGGCTAGACGTAGCTATCCGCATCATGTGTGTGAGTCTGACAAACTTGAAAAATTAGGTAAACATGGTACCTACAAGAATGTTTGCTATTACCCAGTCTCTCGATATAATCTTATTCACAAACAAACATTCACAAAAAGAACCATTTCTGATGATTTTTCAATCTCAATGGACCTTATAAACCTTTCCTACCTGCAGACGCATTTTGATGCAATAGCAGCAGACGACTTTAAAAAATATTTAATCAAAAATGATAAAAGAATAATAATTGAACAAAGTTGAAAACATTGTGGCAAAAGGAGAAATTGCTCATTATGAGTAATATCTACCTTTGTCAAAAGGTTTTCAAAAGTCATCTGCTGCAGAGACATCAGAAAGCGCCTGTATGTGGAATAGGGCTATACATACCACATCTAAACAACAGGACCCCAGGGTCAGTGTGGGAGACAGCTTCTTTCAGTGGAATAGTACAACAGCCACAGTGCCTATAAAAAAAAAAAAAAAAAAAAAAATTAGTTAACCCTTTTCCATATACATGTACAACAAATCTGTTGTAGACGCATTTAAAAACATTTAGGTAAAACTGTGAAAAATCTCTTAAAATCATTATTATTAAATAGACATGAAACCATTGTGGTTAAAGGAGAAATTGATCATTCTATGCATTTTCTCATTTTACCGCAATATTTTTTAAAAGTCTACTTCTGCTGAGGCATCAGAAAGCATCTGTATGTGGGTAAGCAATAAAATCAAGCAACATTGATACTTTGATAAGGTACTATAATACTGTCAATTCGAATTTCTTGTACTTTACCATTTTCTAGAAAGATTCAATTATTTATTTTACATAGATTGCAAAACAAACTTTCAACTTGTTCTAATTATGTCTGCTCCCTGTATCTGTCGTTTGTGTGGAGAAATCCCAAGGCAGAACTGCTCATCGCAAGATTTGAACCGGGAACCTTTGGTATGAGAGGCTGATGCACTACCTCTTCACCACTGTCTTCTCAGTGTTAAACATTGAGTCTATGGGAATGTCTCTTGGTCACTTAATATTGAAATTTTGTTTAAACCTTTACCTCGTACAATAAATCTGCAGCAGATGACTTTGATAACATATTGGCAAAAACATGAAAATTCTCCATAAATGAGAGTTTTAAACAAGAGCTGTCGGAGGACAGCGCGCTCGACTTTACAACGCTTATTCACTTAAGCACTATTTCCGTATATTGCCTTTAAGTACTATTAAATCATATATACTCTATATGTAAAAGCAACTGAATAGATACATACATTTAAATATATATAATTTAAAAATCAAATTTCCTAAGTCAATCAAGGGCCATAACTCCATATTTAGGATACAATGGAGTTATGTAACCTAATTGTGTGATGGTCCTTAACAAATGTGTGAAGTATGAAGACTGATTTGAATGAAAGGTATTAGAGTTATAAATGAAAATGCCAGCTTGCCCTAAAACATAAACCGGACACCGACACTGGGGTGAGTAGTAAAGTTCCATTTTTCTTTGACTAGTCGAGCTTAAAAAAAGGTTTTCCAAATGTTTGACACCAAATCCCGTTTGAAATGGTGAAGAACTATATTTGATAAATGAATGATCATAATTAAAAATTAATGTAACCAAAAATAATGAATTCATCTCAAATTCTCAAAATCAACCAAAATAATGTGTTTTACCCCAAAAAGAAGGTCACACTCCATTATCTTCAACATACAATGTGAAAAAAGGAATAATATGTAATTACATTCCAAATATGAAAGCCCTAACACAAGTACTTATTGAGAAAAATTAAATAATTAAATGAAAATCCCAACTTGCCCTAAAACTTTAACCACCCAAAATCATGTCTTTTACCTCAAAAAGAAAGTCAAATCAGCATCTTCAGTTAACAATATGAGGAAAGGTATTATATGTAATTAAATTCCAAATATGAAAGCCCTAACACAAATGCATATTGAGAAAAATTAAAAATTAAATGAAAATCCCAACTTGCCCTAAAACTTTAACCACCCAAAATCATGTTTTTTACCTCAAAAAGAATATCAAAATCAGCATCTTCAGCATACAATACGAGAAAAAGAATTATATGTAATTATATTCCAAATATGAAGGCCCTAACACAAGTGCTTATTGAGAAAAAATTTAAAAAAAATGGAAAACCCAACTTGCCCTAAAACTTTAACCACCCAAAATCATGGTTTTTTACCTCAAAAAGAAAGTCAAATCAGCATCTTCAGCTAACAATATGAGGAAAGGTATTTTATGTAATTAAATTCCAAATATGAAAGCCCTAACACAAGTGCTTATTGAGAAAAGTTTAAAAAATTAAATGAAAATCCCAACTTGCCCTAAAACTTTAACCACCCAAAGTCATGTGTTTTACCTCAAAAAGAAAGTCGAAATCAGCATTTACAGCATACAATATGAGGAAAGGTATCGTATGTAATTATATTAGAAATATGAAGGCCCTAACACAAGTACTTATTGAGAAAAATTAAAAAAAAAAATTAAAATCCCAACTTGCCCTAAAACTTTAACCTCCCAAAATCATGTTTTTTACCCCAAAAAGAAGGTCACACTCAGCATCTTCAGCATTCAATGTGAAGAAAGCTTAAAGGTGTAACTATATTCCAAATATGAAAGCTATAGCACAAATACTTATGAATGAAAATGCCAACTTGCCCTAAAACTTTAACCGGACGCCGACGCCGGGGCGAGTAGTAAAGCTCTCATATTCTTCGAATAGTCGAGCTAAAAATCTATAAAGCATCTATATGAGGGAAAGGGTTAAAATGACCCCAAAAAAACAAACCAATGCTTTTTTCCTATCTATCCTATTACAGAATTTTGTTAGAATCAGTTAAGTCCTTTCCACCATAAAACAAATTTGCAGCAGACGACTTTAGAAACATCGTGATAAAAACCTGAAAAATCTCAATCAAAGACATCTTAATTGTTAAATAAAGTTGAAATATTGTGGCCAAGGAGAAATTGCTCATCATGAGCAATTTCTCGTTTTGCCACAATGTTTTTAAGATTCGTCTGTTGCAGAGGCGTCAGAAAGTGTCTGTATTTGTGAAATGGTTCAGCAATTTCTCCTTTAACAATGTTTTCAACTTTTGTAACAAGATGTAACATTCTCACTCACAAACCACTTTGAAGGTGGGCCACCAGGACTCCAAGTTTAACAAGTCATCTGCTGCTATTGCGTCAAAATGCATCTGCAGGTGGGAAAGGGTTAGGAAAGCTATTGAGCCGAATCCATGTTGTGCCTCTACAGCATTCCATCCATCTTAACCTTTTCCCACATACAGCAAATCAGCAGCAGATGACATTGAAAACATCTTTGTAAATGAAAGTATAATAATTGAATAAAGTTGAAAATATTGTGGCAAAAGAAGAAATTGCTTGTTAGGAGCAATTTATTCTTTTGTCACAATGTTTTCAAGTGTCGTCTGCTGCAGAAGCGTCAGAAAGCATCTTTATGTTTGAAAGGGTTAATAATAATATTCCCATTCTATTAACCCTTTCCCTCATATAGACACTTTCTGATGACTCTGCAGCAGACAGCTTTTTGAAAACATAGTGACAAAAGAAGAAATTGCACAAAACGTGCAATTTCTCCTTTTGCCACAATGTTTTCCACTTTTTGTCATAGGTTATCCATTCAATTATAGATATTTTCTATTTTTTGAGAAAATATGTTCAAAGTCGTCTGCTGCAGAATTGCCGTATGAGGGAAAGGGTTAACCAGTTTTCAACTTTGTTAAAAAACTGGTCAAAAAAGGGTCATCCGGATAAATTGCAATTTCCAAAGACTTTCTCATGTTAAGACTTCAAAAGTTACCGGTATGTATAATCCTTTACCACATACAAACAGTCTGCAGCAGACGACTTTGAACATATTTTCTCAAAAAATAGAAAATCTCTATAATTGAATGGATGACCTTTGACAAAAAGTGGAAAACATTGTGGCAAAAGGAGAAATTGCACGTTTTGTGCAATTTCTTCTTTTGTCACTATGTTTTCAAAAAGCTGTCTAGGCAAAAATATGGACAATCTCTTTGAATGAAAGTATATTTCTTGAAAAGAGTTGAAAGCATAATAAGCAATTTCTCCTTTTGCCACAATGTTTTCAAAAGTGGTCTGGTGCAATTGCTTCAACAAAAGGGAAAGAGATAAAACTCACAAGTTAAACTTGGTCGTCACTCCCCAATGACACTCAGGGTCCTCAAGAAATGGTGTGTGTTCCACAGAGTTATCTCCCTTCAGGATAGCAGTCTGCAATAAGATATTTCAGTTCGTGTTATGCCATTTTTTACTGTATTTCTCAGTTATATTAATGGGACATTCATTGTGCTTGGGTTACTAAATAGTACTAAATGTGTCTTGCCCAAGTACACTCCACCATGATCGCAGAAAGCAGGAAATAAACTAGTGTTGACTGGTCTCAAATACCTTACATTAAAAACTTGGATTAGTTTAAGATAATTTAGTCATTCAGATAATGTGTTTCTTAAATGTAATATGTTTAAAAAACAAAAGCTGTAGTAGGTCAACATGCTGGACTGTATGAATGCTTGTCAAATAAAAATAAATATTTTACCCGCCTTTCCAAAATACAGTATTCAACAAATCTGTATCAGAAAAAACATCTAGGCAAAACAAGGGATATTTTCTGTAAATGAAAGTATTATTAATGATTAGAGTTGAAACTAGTGTGACAACAGTTACTATAGAGATATTGTTTCTGTATGAATCATTTTTCCTTTTGCCGTAATGTTTTCAAAGTTGTCTGCTGCAGATACGGTACTTCAAAATGCGTCTGCAACTGGAAAACGGTTAATTAACCAGAGCTCAAGATAAGATGAGTATTTCACATCACAACATCCTTATTTGACCACCAAACCCTATGTTGTGGGTACTCAAAAGAATCGCGACGATGTGAGAACCCACAACATAAGGTTTCATGTAGTCATAAGAGAGTCTGTTGGAAAAAGACCAGTTTACTTCTTCTTATTGAGTCCTCTGATTAACATATCACAATTCTAGCGAGAAAGAGTGGGTGTAACCTCCCAGTTAAATGTAAATACCATTCAGATTCATGAATGGGTCTTTGTTAGGAAACAAAAGTTTAAAATTTAATGCATTACCATTAATCTTTAACCTCAAATTCAAAGGTTCATTTCTGAGTGCAGAAGACGTTTTCAGAGTTTTATAATTTGGGAGAGAGCTGGTGATTGGAAAATTGGATATTCACCTTTGAAACAGAGTAGAAAAACAAAGTAAAGCATGCAGGTTTTGCATTTTGAGCAATCCCACAGTGTCTTCAAAAGTTGTCTACTGCAAAGGCAAAGGATGTCATCTTTATTAAACCTTTCCGACATACAACAAATCAACAGAATGAAAACATTAATTCAAAAATATGGAAACTCTCTATAAATGAAAGCATAATTATTGAATTGAGTTGAAAACATTGTGACAAAAGGAGGAATTGCTCAGTACGAGCTATTTTCTCTTTTGACATTTTGTTATCAAAAGTCTTCTGCTGCTGAGACATCAGAAAGAGTCTTCATGTGGAAAGAGTATCCCTTTCCCTCATACAGATGCTTTCTGGCGCCTCAGCAGCAGATGACTTTTGAAAACAATGTGACAAAAGGAGAAACTTTTTTCAGTAATTATTATACCTACAATTATAGAGATTTTCCATATTTCTGAGTAGACATTTTTAAAGTTGTCTGCTGCTGACTTGTTGTATATGAGAAAGGGGGGTTAAGGAATGGTTTAAATACCTACCAGTGATTGGACAGTTTCCTCAACAAGACTGGCACCTTCACCTTTAGGTTCTGACTTGAGTCTGTTTTCATTGACTAAGAGATAATGTACCTAAAACATAATGATAACAAAACATTTCTGACACCCCTGCAGAAGACAACTATTTTAAAAAACATTCCGGCAAAAGGAGAAATTCCTCATGATGAGCAATTTCTCCTTTTACCAAAATGTTTTCAAATCTTATAAATTTTATAATGCGCAATTTCCTCTTTTGCCACAATGTTTTCAATTTTATTCAATAGTTATACTTTCATTTAACCCTTTCCCTCATATAGACGCTTTCTGACACCTCTGCAGCAGACGGCTTTTTGAAAACATAGTGACAAAAGAAGAAATTGCTCAAAACGAGCAATTTCTCCTTTTGCCACAATGTTTTCCAATTTTAGTCATAGTTTTTACCATTCAATTATAGAGATTTTCTATTTTTTGACAAAATATGTTCAAAGTCGTCTGCTGCAGAATTGTCGTATGAGGGAAAGGGTTAAAGAGATTTCATATATGTTTTCCCAGATCCTTTCAGTGTCGTCTGCTGCAGAATTGTTGTATGAGGGAAAGGGTCAAAGAGATTTCATATGTTTTCCCAGATCCTTTCAGTGTCGTCTGCTGCAGAATTGTCGTATGAGGGAAAGGGTTAAAGAGATTTCATATGTTTTCCCAGATCCTTTCAGTGTCGTCTGCTGCAGAATTGTTGTATGAGGGAAAGGGTCAAAGAGATTTCATATGTTTTCCCAGATCCTTTCAGTGTCGTCTGCTGCAGAATTGTTGTATGAGGGAAAGGGTCAAAGATATTTCATATGTTTTCCCAGATCCTTTCAGTGTCGTCTGCTGCAGAATTGTTGTATGAGGAAAAGGGTCAAAGAGATTTCATATGTTTTCCCAGATCCTTTCAGTGTCGTCTGCTGCAGATTTGTTGTATGAGGTAAAGGGTCAAAGATATTTCATATGTTTTCCCAGATCCTTTCAGTGTCGTCTGCTGCAGAATTGTTGTATGAGGGAAAGGGTCAAAGAGATTTCATATGTTTTCCCAGATCCTTTCAGTGTCGTCTGCTGCAGAATTGTTGTATGAGGGAAAGGGTCAAAGAGATTTCATATGTTTTCCCAGATCCTTTCAGTGTCGTCTGCTGTTGACTTGTTGTATGTAGAAAAGTTAAGATAAAAAATAAAAAAAATGACTATTTGGATCACGTTACATGAGTTCACTGACTGATCTTTATCATGTCTTGTGAGTTTGAGCCCCAGCTCGGCCTACATTATTTCTGACGTTTGACAAAAGTCACTGTGATCAGGGTCATTCATCTTCAACAGTCTATGTGGAAAAGCAGCCAGTTGCTTGGAAAGTATGTTGTGTGAAGTGAGAGAGCCTGGAAACACATCAATAGGTGAATTGGCCACTGTGATGTGATGTGATGTGATGTGATGTGACTGAAAAATTGTTGAAAACGGCGTTAAACTCCAATCAATCAATCCATTATCATGTCCTGTCATAAATACACTAAGGTTAATTTTTCTGAACCCACATACAAACAATCTGCAGCAGACGACTTTGAAAACATTTTTTGCAAAAATATGGAAAGGCTCTGTATCTTAAAGCATAATAATTGAATAAAATTGAAAACATTGTGGCAAAAGGAGAAATTGCTAATTATGAGAAATTTCTCCTTTTGTCACAATGTTTTTAAATGTTGTCTGCTGCAGGTGTCTGTATGTGGGAAAGGGTTAAAGCAAGGTACTAATATAGATTACCTGTGGCATGATAACAGGAGGTCTCTGGGACCATAAATACATGTCTACCTTCTCCAGCATCGAGTGTAATATTGACCTGTTAAATATAACAATACATTGCTCGTTAATATTGACCTATTAAATATAACAATACATTACTTGTTGACCTGTGTGGAAAGATATACATGTTTATAAAGTGATCTACCTATTTATGAAAATAACGTTAATACATGTATGCATAAATTATTTCATACCCTCAATGTGAATTATTTTTTCCTAAGAATATTAGTGAATGAAAATTATAAATATCACATTTAAGAATAAATGAGAAGATGATTGCACAATACATTTTTTTTGGATGACATCTATTCAATACATCCCCTATTGGCAAGTTTTGTCATTTTCAGAACAATTCATATGTAATTAACTATTTTGTTTGCATGCATGTGTTATATATGAAGGAAAAACCCATATATGTGTATTTTTCTTATTTAGATATCAATTTTTTTTTAATACGTATTGCCAAAAACATGAAAAATATCCATATGAGCCATCCCACGAGAAAACCAACATTATGGACCTGGTTTTTCGTGGAACGGCTCATATATCATATAATATGAGAGTTAAATTATTGAATAGAGTTGAAAACATTATGGCAAAAGGATTTTTTTTCACTATGAGCAATTTCTCCATTTACCACAATGTTTTTAAAAGTTGCCTGCTGCTGTCAGGAAAATATTTTTAAAAAAAATAAAATAAAAGCCAGTGAAACTTAATTAATAATTGCGTAAAGTTTTAATCATAAATAAACATTTTTACCTTTTATGCTTTTGTACAATACTTGATAGCAGACAAGTTTGATAGAACTCTGCATTCACATCCCCTTCTTCTAAACTACATTTTTCAAGCAGGGTCAAAGCCAAATCTGGTCCAACAATTCTAACTAATAGAATTGCAAGAGAGTTCCATGTGACAGTTAATGACCAATCAGATAATTCCAAGTCTTGATTCTGGTTCTCTGCTTTAGTAAGTTCTTTAAATGTGAACATAAGGTACTCCCATTCATGTATGTCTCCAGGTAAATATCCTATATAATCAATAGGTAAAAAATAATAACATTGTAGAAGTCATCAACAAAAGGGCCATGGTAAAAACAATCCTGTAAAAGGATGAAATAGGCCTATTGGTAGATATTTTAGAAGAGATGTTATACAATAGCACTTTGATTTCTGGACCTGATATTGTGAATCCTGTACCACCATTAAACCCTTCCCACATACAGCAAATCTGCAGCAGACTACTTTGGAAACATGTGCACAAAAATATAGAAAATCCCTATAAATGAGGGTATATTTACTGAAAAATGTTGAAAACATCGTGGAAAAAGTAGAAATTGCCTGTTTTGAGCAATTTCTCCTTTTGACAGTGTTTTCAAAAATTGTCTGCTGCAGATGCGTCAGAAAGCATCTGTATATGGGAAAGAGTTAAAGAGTCAGGAAAGCCGGCAACGCAATCTTTCTAATCTTGATATTCCTAGAATTGACTATGGACTATTCCAAATGCAAAACTGGACAAGTCAGGCACTGTATAAACGGTGCATTTTAAAATTTCAGCATTGAAAGGGTTAATTGATCATCATGAGCAATTTCTCCTTTTTGCCACAATGTTTTCAAAAGTCGTCTGCTGCAAATGCGTCAAATTTACTCACAGATTGATATACTGCAAGGACCTTCATGAAGGTCAAACTAAGAATAGTTCCCTTGACCATTGTTTGAAATTGACCTAGAGTCGGAGATGTGGTTTACTCTTGTTTGTTTTTACCACATGCCACTTTCAACAATTGTTCAGTTATATCACAGCATTTCCTGGGTAAGTTACCCTTCCTACTTGTCCATTTATCCTGACACCAGCCAGTCAGTCGTAATGCAAACCCCGCAACCCTGAGCGCCATTACCACCAATTTTAAAGTCTTTGGTATGACTCGACCTGGGATCAAACCTGTGACCTCCTGCAGACACTCTACCACTACAACACTGAGGCGGTGAGATGCTTTGAGAAATGTTTAACTAAGATGAACCATGCCTAGCAACTTTTCACACCCTCAAAGTGGGAGATTTGGGTTGGAAGCGGGAGATTTTCAGTGTGATAATTTTCCGAGTAGACCTTCAGATTTTAGATGACAATGCATCACACAATATTTGAAATACTTATGAGAAAAGTATGAAAAACACACTCTATGGAAGCATATAAGTATCATTTTCGCTTGCTTTTCAACTCTTTGCCATTGAGATTTCATTTTGTTTGAAACTTAAATTAATTGGAAGAGATATTTCGATACAGAGTTGAAAACATTGCGGGAAAAAGAGAAATTGCTAAAAATGAGAAATTTCACCTTTCCCCACAATGTTTTCAGCTCTGTATAAAAACTAATCTTTCAATTTTACATTTATGCATGTACACTTTCTGCCTTACCTAAAGGGTTAGAATCAGACAGGAGTTCAAAATCTCTGAGGTGGAGAATGATTTTACAATGTTCTTGTACATGTCTTAAATATTTCAATAGCTGCAATACACCATTCCAGTATCTGAAAGTATATTTTACAATGAATTGTTTTAAACCTTTCCCATATACAACAAAAATGAAGCAGAAGACTTTGCAAACAATTTCTCCTTCTGCCACAATGTTTTCAATATTTTTCAGTAATTAGACCTTCATTTATACAGATTTTCCCTGTTTTTACCTAGCTGTTTTCAAAGTCTTCTGCTGCAAATTAGTTGGGAAAGGGTTAGTTTCACATTTTACCACAATGATTTCAAAAGTCAATTACTGCATATGTGTTTGCAGGTGGGAAAGGGTTACAAGAGTTATAAAACGACTAAACTTGTTTGTAGATTTTCCCATATAGACTTTCCCTTAGGTAAATGGCTTATAAGCAGATGACTTTTAAAAATTTCTTACATACAACAGATCTGCAGCAGATGACTTTAAAAACCTCTGGTTACAAATAAGTTTAATAAGGTCACCCTCAATAAATGAAAAATGAAATCATTGAAAAGAGTTGAAAACATTGTGGCAAAAGGAGAAATATGAGCAATTTCTCCTTTTGCCACCATGTTTTCAAAATTCGTCTGTCACAGAGCCGAAAGTGTCTGTGTTTGGGAAATGATTCAGCAATTCCTCCTTTGACAAAGTTTTCAACTTTTGTAGCAAGATGTAACATTCTTACTCACAAACCACTTTGAAGGTGGGCCACCAGGACTCCAAGTTTAACGACTGGAGGACTGTTACCTGCATCAGCTAAACGGAACTCATGATAACTTACCCAGGAAATGGAGCGGTATAACTGGAGCGGTATAACTGGAGCGGTATAACTGGAGCGGTATAACTGGAGCGGTATAACTGGAGCGGTATAACTGGAGCGGTATAACTGGAGCGGTATAACTGGAGCGGTATAACTGGAGCGGTATAACTGGAGCGGTATAACTGAAATACTGTGGCAAGTGGTATAAAACACCATCCAACCAAGTATTACTTCCTCCGATTTTTTCAAAGCTGATGAATTAAATAAAATCATATCGAGACAAGTTGTTGTCCCAATGTGACCTAGCTTTGAATCTGACTCGGATTTGATGGAGATAAAAAATCAGGCTGCTGAAATGTTCATAAGATGCTTTTTAAAATTTGACAGGGTGACTTACTGTATTACCCTATGTGACCCAGTTTTGGGGTTTGACCAAGATTTGTTGGAGATGAACGTTGTGATGAAATTTCTTTAAGATTGAATGTTCAATGTGGCCTGTAGAGTGTTCACAAGGTAATCCTGATATAAATCATGCTATAAACCATGATATACAATATGTATTCATTATAAGTTCAATAGGACATAACTCTGGCATTTTCGATGACAATCTTAGTGAAACTTGCCGTCTGATATTTCCCTATGGTGGTTAACATTTCCATATAGATTTAATCAAATCCATCCAACCATGCAAGATATGGCTCCAGACGGACAGACAATGCCAAACCAGTATCCCAGCAACTGTTGGCAGGGTATAAACGTATTCTTTAAATGTCAGTAAGAAACACCATAACAATAATTTGTACAATAAACACCCATCTTTGTAGAACAGAAACATCTTAACATGAATGAGTATAATAAATACCCATGTTTGTAGAACAGAAACATCATAACATGAATGAGTACTATACATAACCATGTTTGTAGAACAGAAACATCATAACATGAATGAGTACTATACATACCCATGTTTGTAGAACAGAAACATTGTAACATGAATGAGTACTGTACATACCCATGTTTGTAGAACAGAAACACCATAACATGTATGAGTACAATAAATACCCATGTTTGTAGAACAGAAACATCATAACATGAATGAGTACTGTACATACCCATGTTTGTAGAACAGAAACACCATAACATGAATGAGTACTGTACATACCCATGTTTGTAGAACAGAAACATCATAACATGAAAAAGTACTATATATACCCATGTTTGTAGAACAGAAACATCATAACATGAATGAGTACAATAAATACCCATGTTTGTAGAACAGAAACATCATAACATAAATGAGTACAATAAATACCCATGTTTGTAGAACAGAAACATCTTAACATGAATGAGTACAATAAATACCCATGTTTGTAGAACAGAAACATCATAACATGAATGAGAACTGTACATACCCATGTTTGTAGAACAGAAACAGCAAGTCAGCTATGTCTGTAGCCTGGTAGTCAGAGAGTTTGGACAGGACTTGATCCACTAAATGTTGGTTCTTTCTCACTAATCTGTTACTCATTGGTCTAGAACAAACATAAACTTAATTTCTCACTTAGAACAATTCTGCAGCAGACAACTTTGAAAATATCTAGTAAGAATATATGAAAAATTAGGAATAACTAAAAAAATAAAAGATTAATTATTGAACATTTAGGCAAAGTGATTAATTGCTCATTATATTCAGGTTCACCATTTGCCACAATGTTTTTAAAAGTCGTCTGGTGCAGAGGCATCAAAATAATTCTGTATGTGAGAAAGATTTAATGCAAACAAATCATATTCATGTAAATGATTATCATATTATCTTTTAGCCCTTTTCCTCATATAGATGCTTTCAGATGCCTCTGCAGCAGACAGCTTTATGAGAACATAGTGAGAAAAGAAGAAATTGCTCAAAACAAGCAATTTTTCATTTTGTCACAATGTTTTCCACTTTTAGCCATAGGTTATCCATTCAATTATAGAGATTTTCTATTTTTTGGCAAAATATGTTCAAAGTCGTCTGCTGCCGAATTGTCGCAAGACTTTAAAAACATCTAGGTAAAAATAAGGAAAATCTCTATTAATGAAAATTTAATCATTGAAAACATTGTGGCAAAATGAGAAATTGCGCATTATGTGCAATTTCCCCTTGTGCCACAATATTCTCAAGTCATCTGTTGCAGATGCGTCAAAATGCATTACGTTTAGGAAAGAGTATACGCAGACAAATCATATCAGGTTTGATTAGTTAACTATTTTCCACATACAGACGCTTTATGATGCCTCTGCTGCAGACGACTATTAAAAACATTGTAGTCAAAGCAGAAATGCTGAGCAATTTTTCCATGTTTTAAACTCTTTTAAATAATTATGCCTATAGTTCCCAAGAAATCTGTAGCAGGCGACTTTGAAAACTTCTAGGCAAAAATGTGGAAAATCTCTATAAATGAAAGTATGATCATTGAAAAGTGCTGAAAACAATGTTGTATGAGCAATTTCTTCTTTTGCCACAATGTTTTCAAAAGTAGGTGGGTGCAGAAGGGCCAAAAATCATCTGTATGTGGTAAAGGGTTAAACTCCCATCTATGGACACTTTCCGGTTTTATCTTATATGGGATAGGTTTCAGGTCAATGTATTAAATGAATAAACATATAGTTAATCTTCACAATCAAATGATCGCAAATTAAATTGTTTACCTCGGATTCCCATTGCAGTCTTTTAACTTGTCTAACATCAACTCTTCGCCAAGCAATATGTTCAACCAAGTTTTTCTAACTTCAGCATGGGAGAACAGGCACTCTTCTACATCGGGTCTGGAATTAAAAATCCAAATAAGTGGCCTTGGCAGCAGATGAGATTTAAAAACATTGTTGGTAGAGGAGACATTAACGTAGATAAGCAAATTGAATAGAAAAAATAATTTATAAATAATTGAATGATATTTTTGTAACAGGAAATATATATCATAAATTCACTAGCAATCTGTTTTGTTTAATGGGGTTTAACGCTCATTTCAACAATTTTTCAATCATATCACGGCGGCCCTTTCACCCATATGTTTCCGGACTTTCTCACACAACAGTCTTTCCAAGCAACTGGCTGCTTTTCCACATAGAATGTTAACCCATTGGTGGAAGTGGAATGACTTTTGTCACATTGACTTTTGTCAAATTCGGAAAGAATGTTGGCCGTGCTGGGTTCTAACTATGTACTGTGAAGTTTCTGTAAAAAAATAGAAATTATGGACCATCTGTTCTTGAAAACAGGTCTAAACACCGACTTATTAACCCTTTTCCTAATATGACAATTCTGCAGTAGACGACTTTGAAAACATTTAGACAATCATATGAAAAATCTCTTTAAATAATTATGTAACTAAAGAATACAGTTGAAAGCATTGTGGCAAATGGAGAAATTGCTCACTTTTGTCACAATGTTTTCAAAAGACGTCTGCTGCAGAGGCGTCAGAAAGCGTCTATATGTGGGAAAGGGTTAAATGGTTCTTACTTGTGGATGGTCCGAAGATGTTGCAACATTCTATGCATGTACTGTTTGAATACTGTTGCTATGGAAACCTTATGGAATTGACACAAATACAGGACATCAATTGGCTGTAGGTGTGGGAAACATTTTATAGCTGCATCAACCACATCCGGGTGTTTGCTGACAAATAATCTGAAAATTATATAAACTTCGTTGACACTTTTGGTAGTACAGAAGAACATTGTAATGGCCTAAACAAACAGTTCAAGAGATTCAGTGATTTCAGATCTACATTCAATTCACACTTCAAAAGTTTCAGATTCTGGATATTAATTTTTTCCTTTAATCATTTAAACCTTTCCAACCTTTAGACGCATTTTGACACATTTGCAGCAGACGACTCTTGAAAACATTGTAGCAAAAGGAGAAATTGCACCTTCATTTATAGAGACTTTTCGAATTTTATACTAAATGTCTTCAAAGTCGTCTGCTGCAGATATGCTGTAAGTGGGAAAGATGCTTTGCAATTTTTCAGATTTAACAGTTTTAACTTTAAGGATTATCAAAGCAGGCAACTTCAACTCTTCCCCTAGATAAAACAAATCTGCAGCAGACGACTTGGTAAATGTCAAGATAAATACATGGAAATTCTCTCTACAGAAGAAAATTCAATTTTAAAAAAAGAGCTGAAAACATAGTGGCAAACAGAGAATGCAGATGTGTCAAAATGCGTCTCCAAGTCGGAAAGGTGGCTTAACCCTTTACCTCATACGACAATTCTGCAGCATACGACTTTGAACATAATTTGTCAAAAAATAGAAAATCTCTATAATTGAATGGATAACCTATGCCTAATATATAAAAAAAAACCTATTGTGACAAAAGGAGAAAGTGTTCGTTTTGAGCAATTTTTTCTTTTATCACTATGTTTTAAAGAAGCCGTCTGCTGCAGAGGCATCAGAAAGCGTCAATATGAGGGAAAGAATTAAATTTTCATATCAGGTAATTGGTTAATATTACCTCGACACATGTCCCAATAAAGTAAGACTGCCATTTTTCTGGTTTCTACTCTCAAGTATATGGGATATGATGGAATCATCCTTCACTCCTAATCTCTCACCGTCATCTATTGCACAACCTGTTTATGAAATACAAATATTCAACATTCACCAGTGATCTAGATAAGGGGTATTTTTTCATGCTCTTTTCCCACATGCAACAAATCTACAGCAGACGACTTTGAAACCATCCTGACAAAACTATAAGAAATTTCCATCAATAGGAGTTTAATGAGAGTTAAATAATTATTATATCAAGTTGAAAACATTGTGGCAAAAGGAGAAACTGCTTGTTTTGAGCAATTTCTCCTACTGTCACAATGTTTTTTTCAAAGTCTGCTGCAGATGCATCAAAAAAAGTATATATGAGGGAAAGGGTTAATTGACCCGCTAACCCATGTTGCGGTGCTAACAAGAGTCATTCGCCTAAGATGATTCCATGGATAGGTTGGGTTATAGGAGAAATAGTGTTGGGTAAAGATTAGTTTAACCCTTTCCCTCACGTAGACGCTTTCTGTCGCCTCTGCAGCAGACGGCTTTTTGAAAACATAGTGACAAAAGTAGAAATTGCTCAAAACAAGCCATTTCTCATTTTGCCACAATGTTTTCCTCTTGTAGTCATAGGTTATCCATTCAATTATAGATGTTCAATTTTTTGACAAAATATGTTCAGTCGTCTGCTGCAGAATTGTTGTATGAGGGAAAGGGATAATCGTCCTTCCCTAAAATTTTGAGTCTGCATTAACCCTTTCCCTGACAACACATGCAATGCCTTTGCAGCAAACCATCAGATGATTCGTAACAACCAGAAAGAATATTGATCAAACATGGATTTGAACTCACATCCCCTGGATTGACAAAGCTACCAGGGCTCTGCAGTTATTAAAGAACACAAAACAATCACTCACCCTGTAGACATGTGACCAATGCAGACCACTCTTGATATTGTAATGTTTCCTTTTTTATTCTTTGTACATGAATGTAAGGATAATACAGTCTTATGAAAAAATTCATTGGCGTTATAGTTAGATTATCACAGTTATTTTCTCGTTTTGAATCTCTTTCGATCTCAGTGGAGTTGTCTCCTGTTGGCTCCATTCTATCATCACAACTATTCCTATTCAACTGCTCTAGGGCATTTCCTGGTTTTGAATCACTTTCTATCTCAGTAGAATTTTCTCCGATATGTTCCACATTATTTTCAAATCTTGCCCTACCCAGGTGTTCTGCTGCAGGACATTCAAAATCCGTTTTAGTAGTGTGATTGTTGACTTCACTTCCCTCATTTGCTGACTCATTTATTTCTTCATTTCCAACTTCCTTAATATTCACTTCATTTAGTTCAATTGTCTCTTCTTTATCGCAAATAATATTTCTAGCACATTTTGAAGATTGCGTTTTTTCTTCGTTTGGTCCTATTATACTTTTATCACAGCATGCTTCAGTTTCTAGCACCAGCTTTTGATATGTAAGAATGTTACCATGACAACCAATTTCAAAGCAGGCTTGCACCAGCTGAGAAACACCCTTTGACAAGTCTAATGGAAGACCTAGAGGATCATTCAAATAACAAAAATCTGGATCAGATAAAATCTTTTCAAAATTGCTTGATGTCATTTCTACATCCAAGTTCAGATGTGAGCTTTGTTCACTTGTTTGTTCTATAGCATTATCAATAACTGCTGTATCACCTGACTCACATTTGGACAGATCGTCTAAATCAACTTGTTCCCGACTATCTGACATTTTCTCTTGATTTCTGTTCTCTATTGATGTTTTTGCATGGCCAGCATACTTTATGACATGAAAACGATGAAATGTCGTGTTCAAAACTGTAAGCCAGTCAGCTAATAGTTTGTATAAAGTATCCAAATCATTTAAAGTTTCAGCGTCTTCCAGGTAAGCTTGCACTTTATTTGTAACCTCTTGGAGATCTGATACATCTACAAGTGGAGCTAATGTAGTACTTGCTCCATCAATATTGTCTTCTTCAGTAACACCAGAATCTGATTTCCTGATCCCTGTTTGATCCCCAAAGTTTTCAAATTGCTCTGTTTGAAAGTAACCACCAGAAGCCATTGTTATGTCCGAGTTCTAAAATAGAGAAAAGTTTAATTTTTAATCCTTTTTAATAAGGGTTTTAAGCCATATTCAGTTAACTAAATGATATCACGACAACACAATTATTCATGCTCCCTGGGTAAACAAACAAGGACTAGGCTTGGAAATATGCCTTGACCAAGGTCATTTCATCATAGTGGGCTTCAATCCCAGAATGCTAAATCCCTGACGCTATTCACTCAGTGGATTCTCAATAGAATAAAGAAACAACTTGGTATATTCTACAATGAAAATTCGTTCTTTAGAACATAACACACAAAAAACAATTGTATATAAGAAAAAATAGGAAAGATGCACAATTCGAACGGTCATAAAATGTGATCTTATACATCCGCTATGTCTTTGAAAATACAAACAGTAGTTCACTCAACAAAATTCATATTTAACCCTTTCTCTCATACAACAAATCTGCAGTAGTCAAGTTTTATTTTTGAAAATGTCCATAAATCAAAGTGTAGTTGTTAATTTGAGTTTAAAATATTGTGGCAAATGGAGAAATTGCTCATTTTGAGAAATTTCTCCTTTTACCACATTGTTTTTAAAAAAAATGTGTCATTTTGACACAATGCTTTCAACTTTATTCAATTATTGTACTTTCATTTACAGAGACTTTTCACATTTTTGCCAAGAATTTATACAAGTCTTTTGCTGCAGATTCATAATATATGAGGAAGGATTAAAACGATCACAAAACAAAATTAACTATCTTCAAATATCATATCTATGGATCAAATAACCGACACAGTGACTCCTGTATACTCCTGTCATACCTTCAGAGGACTGGTCTTCTCCCAACAATATCTCTTGTATAACTCAACCAAACCCTATGTTGTGGGAACTCAAAAGAATCGTCTCACTGAGACTTTTGAGTACCACGACATAGGGTTTGAGGGTCATATAAGGATTTGGGTCTGTGAAATACTTGTCTTGTCTAGAGCTCTGTACATTGTTCGCGGGACATACAAATATTAGGAAATCCATACCTGTGAAAATGTTTCAGCTATTTCCTTTGCCTTTGTCAACAGGTTCTTGTCCTTTATGTTTTGAATGAACTTCTTTGTTTTGGTTGTAACCTGAGTGTGCATTCTGTAAATTCAAAGCATGTAGATAACCGTGGTTCTGAGATAGAATTCCCTCATACGACAATTCTGCAGCAGACGACTTTGAACGTATTTTGTCAAAACATAGAAAATCTCCATAATTGAATGGATAACCTATGACAAAAAGTGAAAAACATTGTGGCAAAAGGAGAAATTGCATGTTTTGTGCGATTTCTTCTTTTGTCACAATGTTTTCAGAAAGCTGTCTGCTGCAGAGGCATCAGAAAGCGTCTTTATGAGGGAAAGGGTTAACCCTTTTCCACATACGCCATTACTGCAGCAGATGACATATTGGAAAAAATGTAAATATCTCCATAAATGAGTGTTTAAAGATTAAATAAAGTTGAAAACATTGTGGCAAAAGGGGAAATTGCTCATCATGAGCAAGTTCTCATTTTGCCACAATGTTTTCAAAAGTCATCTGCTGCAAATGCGTCGGAATGCGTCTAAAAGTCGGAAAGGGTTAATATTCAATAGGTTCCAAGTTTGATTCCTGTCAAAAATGTCGAGACCTCTCATTACAATTGAAGAGAATGTTGGTTGAATACTTCGGAAGCGGACATCAAGAGGGAATGATAAGAAACAACAGGTATTTAATGGAAATAACATTTATCATTTGCCTTAAATACAAGAAAGTAATGGTTAATGCTATTTCAGCAATTTCTCAATTATATCACACACTGATCAAGTAGCTTCCAGTAGCTCAGTCTGTAGGGATGCAGGCTGTCAATTCAGGGGTTTTGATTTTTAACCCCAGCTCAGCCATTTTCTTTTTCCGATGCAGAGACCCGGTAGTTTAGTCAGTTGCGATGCGGGTTATCAATACAGGGGTTGTGAGTTAAAACCCCAACTGGACCAACATTCTTTCTGATGTTTGACAAAAGTCACTGTGACCAGCGTCATTCGTCTTCCACCAATGGGCTTGTCAACAAAACAAGTGTCATTTGTCTTCACCAATGAACCAACCATCCATGTGGTCAAGCAGCCAGTTGCTTGGAAAGACGTGATTTGAGAAGATTTGAGAAAGCTAAGAATCACATGGGTAGGTGAGCTGGCCGCCGTAATTAGATTCAAACTTAGTTAAAAATGGTGTTTAACCCCAATCTATCAACTAAGCTAAGAAAATAAGTATTGAAAGCATCTTCGCAGTAGCATGATCTGGCATTGCACAATTGGCCAATATGGCATAGAGAGTTTCAAGTAATGTCAGCATAACAGTGCATTGATCAGATTTAATGAACATACAGGCAGATCTTTATCTACACTTTCAAGAAATACCCTTTCCCTAACATAGACACTTTCTGAAGCCTTTGCAGCAGACGGCTTTTTGAAACAGTGACAAAAGAAGAAAATGCTCAAAACAAGCAATTTCTCCTTTTGCCGCAATGTTTTCCACTTTTAGTCATAGGTTATCCATTCAATTATAGAGATTTTCTATTTTTTGACAAAATATGTTCAAAGTTGTCTGCTGCAAAATTGTTCCATGAGGGAAAGGGATAACCCTTACCCATATGTAGACACATCAGCAGCAGACGACTTTTGTGGCAAAAGGAGAAAAATATTGATGATCAGCAATTCTTCCTATTGCCAAATTGATTTCAACTCCATAACTGACAGGACCATTTAATAAGTACACTTTCTTAACTCTTTCCCACATACAGACGCTTTCCAACTTTTGAAAACATTGTGGCAAAAGGAGATATTTTTGCTCATAGTGAGCAATTTCTCCTTTTGTCACATTGTTTTCAGCTGTATTAAATCATTATACTTCTTTTATAGAGATTGTTATAATATTGTGGGTATGTTTTCAAAGTCGTCTGCTGCAGATTTGTTGTATTTGGGAAAGGGTTAATGGAGGCTCTCAATTCATATTTGCAATGACATTTTCAAAGTCGTCTGCTGCAGTCGAAAATGGTCTGAGTTTGATTTCCTGGAACACTTCTCAATTACATGTACTTACTTGTCTTTAAATTTTAAGAAAGCCGCTTTAGGCGCAGAGGATGGTGACCCAGATACATCTTCTTTAGACTTGTCAAGGGATTGCAGGAAGGAATTCTCAGCTGTTGAAAACTCTCCACTTACACCCCATTCTGAACTCTTCTGAAACTCTCCACTCACTCCAAACTCTGAACTATGTAGAAACTCCCCACTCTTGTCCAGTTCTTCTACTGGTAGTTCTAAAGTTGTTCTAGATCTCTCCTGGACAGGAAATAGCACAGACATAAATATATATCTAAACCTTTAATCCTTTCCAACATACAATAAACCTGAGCTTTATATGACTTTGTTAACATTAAGATTATTTCCTACACTTTCCTTTTATCACAGAATATTCCCAGGTAAACTCTTGTGTTTTCGTATGTTTTTTCGCACTTTCAAACAAGAGTATATCCGCATTGGGACTCCTATTACAGTGAAATGCTACTGTAATTGACAATAACCTTGCATACATTGTCGATCCAAATCAAATTGTGATAAACGCAGGTCGATCTTGATCACCAATGATTAAGGTTTTCACTTCCGCACAGTCTGGTTACATTTTCTCACTATGTTTTCATAAATTCTGTGTTGTGTGTACACATACTTTGTTTTCTAACTGATAACAACTATGTGTTATACGTAAATGAAACTCAAAAACAAATCTATAAAATAAAACATTGTAGTAAAAAAAAAAAAGCAATTGCACCTTTTCCCAGAGGGTTTTCAAAAGTTGTCTGCTGAACATGTGGCAAAAGGCGTCTTTATGGGGGGTAAAGGGTGTTAATTGGAAGCATATTTATATGTATCGTTGATAACAATGTTTTCGATACTTGTCAACTGCAGAGTCTCTATCAGGGACAAGGTTAAAGTTTTGTTGTAGAAGTTTGTCTGTATTACAATGAACCTGACTTTTGTTGTAGAAGTTTGTCTGTATTACAATGAACCTGACTTTTGTTGTAGAAGTTTGTCTGTATTACAATGAACCTGACTTTTGTTGTGCTTCAGGGTTCTATGAATATTAATTGTTTTAGATAAAATATATTTTTTTGTATTTTATGTATATAATTTCAATGTCGTCTGCTGCAGATTTGTTGTATGTGTGAAAGGGTTAACACATTACCACCTATAGATACATTTTGACGCATCTGCAGCAGACAACTTTTGAAAACATCACGACAAAAGGTGAAATTGCTCAAAATGAGCAATTTCTGCTTTTGCCACAATGTTTTCCACTTTTATTCAGAAATTGTACGTACAATTATAGAGATATTCCATATTTTTAAGAAGACATTTGCAAAGTCGTCTCCTTCAAATTTGTTGTATGTGGGAGAGGGTTCAGAGAGATACTTTGGGTCAAAGACCAGTTTACTTATTTTGGTGGTTTTACACCATTTTCAATAGAACATGATTCGTTTGAGACAAACCAGCATTGAACTAGAAAATGTCCTTTGACCAAAATCTGTCCAACATAACCGCCCCAATCAGGAATCAAACCTACCTGTACAAGAGGCTCCGTGACACAACCATCTGTTGTGTCTACTTTATTACCCTCACTAGATTGTGAAATGTTATCAAGGTCTCCTACATCTTCTACAGGTGTTGTTGTAGTTTCTTCAATCTTGAAGGAGTTCAAAGAGGATGGAGAACCTGTAATATACAAATAATTAACACAAGTTTAAACAAATGTTTTTTCCAAAATTTTTAATAAATATATTTTCTATATTGAAAATTTCAATTTGTTGATTTTCAATATTTCAAAATTATACTACTTTTTTTTTTAATACATGTAAGTCTTTGAAAACTCTAATCAACTGGGTTTTTTAAAAATGAAAATAAGCTTTTGAAATTTTTGCATTTAATAAATAGTTATCAGAAAAGGGTTGCATCAGATATTTATACAGCAGATGACACTTAATATAATTTATCAAGAAGTAAACATGTTAACCCTTTCCCACAAGCAACAAATCTGCAGCAGACAACCTTGAAAACATGTAGTCAAAGACATAGAAGATTTCTATAAATAATAGTATAATTACTGAAACAAGTTGAAAACATTGTGGCAAAAGGAGAAATTGGTCGTTTTGAGCAATTTCTCTTTTTGTCATGATGTTTTCAAAAGTCGTCTGCTGCAGTGGCATCATAAAGCTTCTATTTGTTGGAAGGGGTTAAGTATGTAGTGAAACATCACCTTTAATGTCGGAGGCGGATTTCCGTTTCTTCGTCTTTTTTTTAGAAGGTCTCCTCTTGACATGTACGGCAATCTTTTCACCTCCATCTAAATTTAAATACAATATGAGTCATTCCATGTGAAAACCAACATCATGGATTCTGTGAAATGTATCGACTCCGATCGGCTTGCGCAGGCTAATCCGGCCGATGCATTCCGTCCCAGGGGGATAGATTTATAAAGAAATCAACAGGAGGCAAAAAGTGTCTGTCTGGGTTAGCCTGCACGACATGCTTAGGCTGATCCGGGTCGATACTTTACGCAGGGTCCACATTGTTGGTTTTCTCGCGGGACGGCTCATACGGTGAGCAACATTGGCTGGAGAAATGTTCTTGATCTACAGAAGTCTTAACTCTTTGTCACATACAACGAATCTGACAACTTTGAAAGTACATGTATCTTGGCAAAAATTAAGGACGATTTGTATAATTGAAAGCAGAATAATTGAATTACATTAAAAAACATTGTGGCAAAAGGAGAAATTGCTCATTTATGGTTTCAAAAGTCATCTGGTGGCAGAAAATGTCTGTATATGGGAAAGGGTTAACAAATTTGTATTCTTCAAAGAAGCCATTACTAGGATAACTTTGTCAACAGTCCTGGTGTATTTAAATGGAAATTACAAAGACTGACATTTATGTTTATACATATGGACAACAAACTTAATTTTTGACTTAGTGAAATGTAAGATCTCTAAGATTGAAAGTGTCATTTTGAAATAGAATAGAAAGCATTGTGGGAAAAGAAGAAATTTGCTCATTTATAAAAAAAAGTATCTCCATTTTTCAAAATCTTTTCAAAAGGTGTCTGATGCTGATGTTGCAAAAAGCATTGGTACTTGGGGAAAAGTTAACCCTTACCCGTATACAGATGTTTTCTGATGTCTCTGCAGTAGACGACTTTTGTTAACATTGTGGCAAAAAGAGAATTGCTCATAATGAACAGTTTCCCTTTTTGCAACAATCTTTTCTTCTCTATAAAAATATTGTACATTCATTTATAGAGATTTTTCCTTTTTTTCTTCTTAAATATTTACACAGTAATTTGCTGAAAAATTGTTGTAGGTTGGATAGGGTTCAAGTACCTGTAATTGGCTGATCGAAAGTCACTTCTGCACTAGAAAAACTGGACAGACTAGTCAGTGATGGTCTCCTGGCTCCTAAACCTTTCCTGCCATCAGCAATGAAGGCCTCATCATCATCTAGCATATCAATTGAGTTCTCCCTTGAAGGCATTGCCATTGCCACAGGGGAGTGACCAGGAGATTTCCATGGGACTCGAAGTCTGAGACCGGAGACATCACAACTTTCGTCTTCATCAAATTCACTGTGTTCAGAATGTTTGTTGAAGTCTTGTAACGGTTCACTTACAGTGGCTACTAAACTGTTATCATAGGAAGCATGAATCTCATGTCCTGAATGTACAGCTTTGTCACTGACTGATTTATTTTCATCATTCTCATCACCATGGGAATTACCATCAGATTCTCCTCTTTCCACTTCAGTTAAATGCAACATGTTTCTTACTTTAACTTTTTCTATGTTGTTACCTTCACTAACCACAAACTCTCCATCTTTATTTGTTGCACCAACATCAATCACATCTTCATCAAATTGATGGCTCAACAATTTCTTATTATCAACATTATGCATTGGATCAGTATTGTTCACCAACATCTTTACTGTATTATTAGAATCACATATTTCATTTTCCTTGTCTGAAGCACCTAAAGGGCCATCTAGTTCATCTGAATTGCCATTATATGAAGTTTGCAAAGGGATTAAGAGTGAACCATCAATTGGCTTTCCCGAATTCTCAACACTTACTTCCATGTCTTCACCTGATGTTTCAGTTAACACAGCATGATTTCCTAATTTGTTATTTCTATCTAAAATTGCACTTTTATCCTTGTTTGGACTTTCAAGAATGTTGTTGTCATCAGTAAGACAATCAGTATTTTCTCTTGCACTGCCGACACACTGTAAAGATTCTGTCCCGGGTGTGGCTAATTCTGAATTGGCACTTAGAACACTACTTGACCTACTTCTATTGGAATCAGACGTTTCTGTGTCAGTCTCCATGGCAATCTTACTCTCAATGTCTTTAATACACGATAGAACACTTGTACTCAACTCATTCATTCCATTTTGGATCAGTTCATTATGAATCTTATAAAGGTCAGGAATCCCTAAATGTCTTCGTAAGTGCTTTCTATGTAATATGTTACCATAGAAACAGAACAACCTAGCAACGGTGTCTAGTTTAGAGTCTTCCATACATAAATTGATTGCTTTTGAAACTGGCATGAGTGACAGACAGTGGACTTGCATGGACTGCAGAAACACATACAGCTCGTCGTTCAGACAGCATATGTCAGTTATACCTGGAGAGAAAGAATAACAAGTGATTTTAACCCTTTCACACATACAGATGCTTTCTGACCCCTCTGTAGCAGAAGACTTTTGAAACCTTGCGGTAAAAGGATAAATTGCTCACCATGGAAACAGGTAAAAGTTGGCAATGTTTTCAACTCTATTAAATAACTAACCCTTTCCCTACTGCAGACTCATTTTGACACGATAGCAGCAGACGACTTTTGAAAACATTGCTCATGATGAGCAATTTCACCTTTGGCCACAATGTTTTCAACTTTATTTAACAATTAAGCTATCTTTCATGTAGATTTTTCTGGTTTTTATCACAATGTTTTCAAAGTCGTCTGCTGCAGATTTGTTGTATGTGGGAAAGGGTTACTCATTAAAGAAATTTTTTGCAAATATGTTTTTCATATATATTTGTCCTCTGCAGACTTGTAGTTTGTGGGAAAGGAGTGGTTAAAGACATGATTTACACCAAGTTTACACTAAATTTTTGAAAAAGACATTCTCAAGTAGCTAAGCCATAAGAGAAAGTAACTCTTTTAGCTGTTCATGAGTGGATCTTGATTGTATACCTACGCAAAATATATACTGTTTCTTTCGTTCTTTTACAGATACAAAAATGTAAAATTATACAGAAATGACACTTGGTATTGTATCATTCTAAAAGTTAACCCTTTCCCTCATATAGATGCTTTCTGAAGCCTCTGCGACAGACAGTTTTTTGAAAAACATGGCAACAAAAGAAGAAATTGCTCAATTATTGTACTTTCATTTAAAGGGAGTTTCCAATTTTTTGTTGGTATGTTTTCAAAGTCGTCTCCTGCAGATTTGTTGTATGTGGGAAAGGGTTAAAAATCACATTTTTCCAAGAATAAACAGACTATTCTGAAGCCTCTGAAGCAGATAACTTTTGAAAACATTGTGACAAAAGCAGAAATTGCCCAATTAGAGCAATTTCTTCCTTTGCCACAATGTTTTCAACCGTATTCAATTACTTTACATGTACTATCATTTAAGAGATTTTTCACATTTTTGCCAAGATATTTTCAAAGTCGTCTGCTTGAGATATGTTATATGTTGGAACTTACTTGAGAGGAGAAAAAGTAAAACTTAACCATTCTCACATTCAAGAAAAAATCTGCAGCAGACAACTAGAAAATCACCTAGACAAAAAATTAATATTTCTTTTGTAAAAGAAAGCATAATTATTGAAAAGAGTTGAAAACACTGTGGTAAAAGGAGAAAGGATTGAACAAGAACATTCAAAGAAACATGCAAATAACTTTGAGAACAAAAGTCAAAGCATGTCAAACAGGACAGATGGACAGAGGGTGGAGAACACCACAATAACACAAACAAGTAATCCGATCCATTGTTTCACTAGTGTCATCTGCATCAGCCCTTTCCAACATACAGACAGACACTTGATGAAAACACGGCGACAAAAGAAGAAATTGCTCATAACAAGCAATTTCTCCTTTTGACACCATGTTTCAACTCTGGTCAATTATTGTACTTTCATTTAAAGGGAGTTTCCAAAAATATTCGGATCTGTTTTTAAAGTCTTCTGCTGCAAATTTGTTGTACATGGGAAAGGGTTAAAACATACAAAATGGGGACTAAAGGGTTGTAAAATATATTTTACCATTAAAATGGTTTGTCCAGAGAATAAGTCTGACATTGACTGGGTCTAGGATATAGATGGTTGTGGCGTTCCACGTCAAGAGAAAGGTCTCACTGAAAAAGTTGTAATTCAGTCTAACCTTGGCTAATGCTTTCCCACATGCAGACGCATTCTGGTGCATCTGCAGCAGACAACTTTTGAAAACTTTGTGAAACAAGGAGAATTTGCTAATAATAAGCAATTTCCTCTGCTTCAAATTTGTACTACGCAGGAATGGCTAAACACTTTCACATTCAACAAAATTACAGCAGATGACCTTGAAATAATCCAGACTTAAAGTGAGAATGAGTTTAACTTTGTGAAAATTTAAATACAGCAGAGCATTATCTACAAGTACAATGAATAGATTTCAACAATTTTTCAGTCATATCACCTGTTTTTTTCTGGCTTTCCCATACCAGTCATTCAAGCAACTCACTGCTTCTTCGTTTTCAGAGATTTCTTGGATGCATGTTTGACAACTACCTGGCAGAATCCTGATCTGTGCAGCAACACAGGCAATTATGGATCTTGGCCAGGCCTCTAGACCCGAATGTGGATTTTCTTGTGATATGCCCTTTTAATCAACTTAAATTACTTTTTTAAATCCCTTTCCCACTTGCAGATGCATTCCGACACATCTGCATCCCACTGCTTTTGAAAACATAATTACATTGTGACAAAGGAAGAAATTGCTTGTAACAAGCAATTTCTCCTTTTGCCACCATTTTTTAAAACTCTAATCAACATTTGCACTTTTACTACCATAATAGAGATTTTCGTTTTTGTTTAGATGTTTGAAAGTTGTCTGCTGCAGAGTTGTCGAAGTGGGAAAAAATGGGGTTGACTATTTCAGTATTGAATTTACCTTATAATCTTCAACTTTGGAAAACTAACAGACTGGCCAGAATTAACTGTCTTCTCATCTGGAAATGTGAACTTCCTGTATTAAGAAAACCATTTTTTTTTAAAAAGATAAATAAATAAAAAGATAAATCCAAATGCAATATAGTTCTCCTTCATACCTTTTGCTTTTTCATGTTCCATGTCTTTCTTGCAGATTTTTGAAGGTGGTTAAAACAAAGACCTTAGACTTAAGACTTATTCTAAAAATAAATGTTAAGCTATTAGCCTCAAATTATAACAACAAGAGGCCGAAGAGGGCCAGTATTGCTCCACAGCAATAAGGCAAAAATTAAATCTCCAAACAGCAATATAAGGCAAAATAGCCCCGCCCTCTGGTGGCCATGTTTTTCGACCAATCAACATGGCTTGAAGGAATCTGATAGAGGGTCTCCCAAGGAACATTTCTACCAAATGATTTGAGAATTGGCCAAACACTTTCGGAGGAGAAGATTTTTTTCATTATAGCCATATAAGGCAAAATAGCCCCGCCCCCTGGCAGTCATGTTTTTTGACCAATCAACTTGGCTTGAAGGAATCTGTAAGAGGGTCACCCAAGGAACATTTCTACAAAATTATTTGAAAATCAGCCTGAAACTTTCGGAGGAGAAGATTTTTTAAGTTTTCACTATAGCCATATAAGGCAAAATAGCTTCGCCCTCTGGCGGCCATGACTTTCGACCAATCAACTGGAGAAGATTTTTTGAGTTTGCACTTTTTTTTTTGGTTGCCATGGAAACCAGAAATTTACATGAAAAAATTTGAAGGAATTTGGGAGAGGACATTGAGAGGTTGCTTCCTATGAAGTGTCATCCGAATTGGCCCAGTGGTTAGGGAGGAGAAGTCGTTTAAAGCAAAAAGTAAACAGACGCACGCACGGACAATTCGACATGACAGTGGAGCAAAAAATTAACTTTTTTGCTTTGTAGCCTCACAAAATAAAGTTGTTATTACTTTTATCATTATTATGTGGCAAAGGGTTAAAGAAGTAAAAACAAACCTCTGTATATCCACAACAGATAGTGGGGACACAGCTAGCAACTGTTTAAACTGATGGGTGTTCAATACTGCCCCTTCCATGTCCACCTATAAAAATGTATTCAGAACATTTGTAAATTTATCATTTCCCAGATACGACAATTCTACAGCAATGGACTTTGGAAACTAATAAGCAGAAATATGAAAGATCTCTATAAATGAAGGAATAAGTTTTGAATACAGTTGAAACAATGTGACAAAATGTGTCTTATGTTTCTAAAAGGTATAGATATAATGTCTTTCACTGTTCAATGTTTGATTTATAATATTAATCCTTTCCCAAAAACAACAAATTTGAAGCAGACAACTTTGAAAACATATAGATAACAAGAGGGCCAAGATGGCCCTATATCGATCACCTAATTGATAGTAAATTAGTAGCAAATATTTAACTGCAAATATCTGGAAATTTTTTATCAGGGAGTGCAAATGAAACTGAAAGGAGTGGACACTTCTCAAGAAACAGCTTATCAGTAAAGGCCATTTATATCTTGAAATCTAACAAGAACTTTAATAAGAATGGAATTATAAAGTTTTTGTCATTTTGCACCTTTCCTGATGCCGCCTTGCTGCCCTGTTTTTCAACGAAATCAATATGGCTTCAACAGTTTATTTAGAGGGTCACTTAAGAAACATTTCTACCAAATTATCTTGCAATCGCACAAGTAGATTATGTAGGAAAAGGATTTTAAAATTTGGGTATTTTTCTCACTTTCTGATGCCGCAGCAACCAAAGTTCTCAATGGAATTTAAATCTTTGAACAATTTTGAAAGAGGACCACCAAAGGAACATTCTTCTGATGTTTTGTGGAAATTGGTCTATTGGAATGGTAGGAGTTGGTTGTCATTTGTAGCTAAAAGTTCAATTTACCCTTTTTGTGATGACGCCTGGTTGATATGATTGTGTAACCAATCAAAACGGCTTAAACAAATTAAAAAGAGGATCATAACAGTAAGATTCGTATTATATTTTCTTAAAATCAGACAAACACTTTCATAAAAATGGAATTTTCAAATTTTGTCATTTTGCCCCTTTTCTGATGCCGCCTGACTGCCATGTTTTTCGACCAATCAGTATGGCTTGAACAATTTTTATAGAGGATCACCCAAGGAACATTTCTACTAAATTATATTTGAATCTGACAGGCAGATTCGGAGGAAAAGATTTTTAAAGTTTGGACATTTTGTCCCCTTTCTGATGCCGCAGCAACCAAAGTTCTCATTGGAATTTTAATCTTTGAACAATTTTGAAAGAGGACCACCAAAGGAACATTCCTGTGATGTTTTGTGGTAATTGGTCTATTGGGATGGTAGGAGATGGTTGTCATTTGTAGCTAAAAGTTCAATTTACCCCTTTTGTGATGACGCCTGGTTGCTATGATTGTGTAACCAATCAAAACGGCTTAAACAAATTAAAAAGAGGATCATTACAGTACGATTCATATTATATTTTCTTTAAATCAGACAAGCATTTGCATAAAAATGGAATTTTCAAATTTTGTCATTTTGCCCCTTTTTTGATGCCGCCTAACTGCCATGTTTTTCGACCAATCAGTATGGCTTGAACAATTTTTATAGAGGGTCACCCAATGAACATTTCTACCAAATTATATTTGAATCTGACAGGCAGATTCGGAGGAGAAGATTTTTAAAGTTTGGACCTTTTGCCCCCTTTCTGATGCCGCAGCAACCAAAGTTCTCAATGGAATTTAAATCTTTGAACAACTTTGAAAGAGGCCAACCAGAGGAACAGTCCTGTGATGTTTCACGGAAATTGTCCTTGGAGTTTGGGAGGAGATGATGTTTAAAGCTAAAAGTTAACGCCGGACGGACGGACGGACGGACGGACGGACGGACGGACGACGGACGACGGACAAAAAGTGATAGGAATAGCTCACCTGAGCCTTTGGCTCTGGTGATCTAAAAAACATGGGGAAAAAGAGAGCTTATTAACCCTTTCCCTCATACTGCAATTCTGCAGCAGACGACTTTGAACATATCTGGTCAAAAAATAGAAAATCTCTATAATTGAATGGATGACCTATGACTAAAAGTGGAAAACATTGTGGCAAAAGGAGAAAATTCTCGTTTTGAGCAATTTCTTCTTTTGTCACTATGTTTTCAAAAAGTCGTCTGGTGCAGAGGATTCAGAAAGCGTCTATATGAGGGAAAGGGTTAAATGCTTGTTAACCCCCCTTTCCCACATACATCAAGTCTGCAGCAGATACTGAAAATATCTGGTGAAAAATACGGTAAATATTTTTTATTTGAAAGTTTAATTTCTCATTATGACCAATTTCTCCTTTTGCCAATGTTTTCAATAGTTGTTTACTTTAGAGGGGTCAGAAAGCGTCTACATGTCGAAAAGGGTTAAATTCTAAATATAACACCCCTATACACACTTCAAGTATGTAATAAAGTCCACCCTTTTCCGTACCTCCCATATTCTGGATCCCGGTCTTGCACAGTATATCATTGAGGTTGTAGAGCCCTGTGAGAGGAAACAGGCCCCATAGTTACCGTCCCTGTAAGGCAATAAAAACGGCATAATATCTTCATTAGATGGTTAATGAAATGCAGAAAAAGAGTGCTGCAGAGCGAACACCAACGCACGTCTGCTTTCTTCGCATTACTCAATAATTATTACAGCCAGTGTTATGTGACTTGGTATAGACATGTGTATTGTTCCAAGGTACATGTGTACTAAATTTCATTTGAAAATGTTTAACGTTTCTTTAGTTATGAGGTAAGGTCAAAGTTACGATAAACAGACAAGCTAAAAATGTGCATCACATCTCATATTCTTGTTCTCAGTCCTGTTAACCTTTGCCAAATACAACAAATCTGCAACCAGAAAATTATGAAAACATCTAGGAAAATATAAAGAAAATCTCTTTAAATGAAAGTAATACTGTATTATTGAATAAAAGTGAAAAACATTGTGGCAAAAGTCATCTACTGCAGAGGTATCAAAAATGTGTCTTGATATTGGAGAGGTTGAAGTAAGTTTATTTTAATTATAAGCAAATATTATATCAGAATTTAATTACAAAACAATTTTTGGATTTTTGACATTGCCCTTACACAACAAATCTCTTAGAAATATCAAGACATTTCTATAATAGTAGGCATAATTAATTAATGGTTTTGAAAACATTGTGACAAAAGGAGAAATTGCTTGTTATAAGCGATTAATCTGTTTGCCACAATGTTTTCAGAAGTCATCTGCTGCAGATGTATCAAAATATGTCTGCAAGTGGGAAAGGGTTAAGGCTAATATCAAATGCATCCATACCTCGGTTTTTTCCCTATTTGAGTGTACTGCTGCCTGCAAAAGGAAATTAAAGACAAAAATAAAACAAGAACGTATCTTGAACACATGTTGTAGGATGGTAATAAGTGAGAAAAAATTGCCTGCTGAAACAAACTCCTAAAATATGCATGCTTGAATTATAGTTCTAGGTCATTTAATAAAGACATTACAATCCAAGAATTACAATATGAAAGTTTGTAGATCCTTGTTTAACCCTTTCCCACTTGTAGACGCATATTGACACATCTGCAGCAGACGATATTTGAAAACATTGTGACAAAAGGAGAAATTGCTCAAAATGAGCAATTTCTCCTTTTGCCACAAAGTTCTCAACTTTTTTCAGTAATTATACCTACAATAAAAGAGATTTTCCATATTTTTGAGAAGACATTTTTAAAATCGTCTGCTGCAGATTTGTTGTATGTGGGAAAGGGTTAAAAGTGAAACATTTGTCAAATTACGGACCCATGTTGATGCATGTGCACCAGATAGCTGTTGGAAAGACTATATCAAAAGGAGAGAAAGCTTTTCATAAGCAAATTGTACTTTTGCTACAATGTTTTCAATAAATATACTGTCATTTATAGAGATATCACATAGTCTTCTGCTGCAGACTCTTAAAATGTCTTACAACAAATCTGCAGCAGACGACTTTAAAAACATCCAGACACTAACATGGAAAGTCTCAATAAATAAAAGTTTTATTATTGAAAAGAGTTGAAAACATTATAGCGAAAGGAGAAATTGCTCATTATGAGCAATTTCTTCTTTTGACACAATGTTTTCAAAAGTCATCTGCAACTGATGCATCAAAATGCGTATGCATGTGGGAAAGAGTAAAAAGAAGATTACTTCGATGTATCACAGAGATAAGTGCGAGTCATTGTTGACACTAGCAGTTTCTCCCCGGCCTTATCAATCTGTATGACGGCACAATCCAGCTTCATGATCGACTCACTGGGTATGCTGAACAGGTTCTTGGTCTGAAAAAAACATAATTTAGTACAAACTTTTTGTTTCTTTAATACACATATTGTAGGAAAAAGAGAAATTACTAAAAATTAGCACTTTCTCTGCTGTGTTCAGCTTTGTATCAAAATTAAACTTTCAAATTTCCTTATATTTCCTTATATTTCTTGCAAAAATATTTTAAAAAGTCATCTGCTGCAGATGCATCTTTATGTGTCTGCAAGTTAAATCCTTTTCGAGATACAGAAAAATGTCCATAGCTTTAAATAAGAGGGCGAAGATGGCCCTAAATCGATCACCTGATTGATAGTAAATTAGAAGCAAAGATCAACTGCAAATATCTGTGAAAATTTGATCAGAAGTTCAAATGAAACTGGAGTGGACACTCAGTTAAAGAAATAGTTTATCAGTAAAAGCCATTTGTATCTTGAAATCTAACAAGACCTTTAATAAGAATGGAATTATAAAGTTTTGTCATTTTGCACCTTTCCTGATGCCGCTTTGCTGCCCTGTTTGTCAACGAAATCATTATGGCTTGAACAGTTTTTGTAGAGTCGCCCAAAGAACATTTCTGCCAAATTATCTTGGAATCTGACAAATGGATTATGGAGATGGAGGTTTTTAAAGTTTGGGTATTTTTCTCAATTTCTGATGCCGCAGCATCAAAAGTTCTACACAGAATGCAAGTCTTTGAAATTTTTTGAAAGAGGACCATCAAAGGAACATTCCTGTGAAGTAATGTTGAAATTGGTCAAGTGGAATGGTAAGAGTTGTTATTTGTAGCTAAAAGTTCAATTTACCCCTTTTGTGATGATGCGAGGTTGCTATGATTTTGTAACCAATCAATACGGCTTGAACAAATTAAGTAGAAGATCACTGACGTAGAATTCCTATTCAATTTTCTTAATATCAGACTAGAACTTAAACAAGAGCTGTCGGAGGACAGCGCGCTCGACTATTCCACCGCTTATTTAAGTTACTGAGATAATGGACTCTAATGTAGTTGCATGCAAAACATTAACCACAATTTCTTAGTGGGTGATAATTTGCATTATATGCAGGATAGTGTTATTTAACATGATTATTGTCATAGGTGTGATGGGTAGATAGGGTTGTATAACCTTTCAATGGAATGCATCAAGTAGTTACTAAGATATGGACTCTTAATGTAGTTGCACTCAAACCTTTAACCATAATTTCTAAGTGAAAAAAGGGCAACAATTTGCACCATATACAGGATCGAGTTATCTTAATTGGTTGTGTTTATAGTTGTGCAATTGGGAAAGGTTGTATAAAGTTTCAATACAATTTTTCAAGTTGTTACTGAGATTACACTCTAAATGTAGTTGCAAAACTTTAACCAGAATTTCTAAGTCCAAAAAGGTCCATAACTTGCATAAAATGCTGGATAGAGTAATCATACTTGATTGTTTACATAGATGTGATGGTTGGTAAGGGCTGTATAAAGTTTCAATGCAATGCATCAAGTAGTTACTAAGAGATGGTCTCTTTATGTAGTTGCATGCATAACTTTAACCAGAATTTATAAGTCCAAAAAGGCCATAACTTGCATAAAATGCAGGATAGAGTTATCTAACTTGATAATCTACATAGGTGTAATAGTTGGGTAGGGTTGTATAAAGGTTCAATGCAATGCATCAAGTATATACTGAGATATGGACTCTTAATTTAGTTGCATGCAAAACTTTAACCAGAATTTCTAAGTAAAAAAAGGGCCATAACTTGCATAAAATGCAGGATAGAGTTATCTTAGATGATAATCTACACAGGTGTGATAGTTGGTAGGGTTGTAGAAAGTTTCAATGCAATGCATCAAGTAAATACTGAGATATGGACTCTTAATTTAGTTGCACGCAAAACTTTAACCAGAATTTCTAGGTAAAAATAGGGCCATAACTTGCATAAAATGCAGGATCGAGTTATCTAACTTGATAATCTACATAGGTGTGATAGTTGGGTAGGGTTGTATAAAGGTTCAATGCAATGCATCAAGTATATACTGAGACGTGGACTCTTAATTTAGTTGCACGCAAAACTTTAACCAGTATTTCTAAGTAAAAAAAGGGCCATAACTTGCATAAAATGCAGAATAGAGTTATCATACTTGATAATCTACACAGGTGTAATACTTGGGTAGGGTTGTAGAAAGGTTCAATGCAATGCATCAAGTATATACTGAGATATGGACTCTTAATTTAGTTGCATGCAAAACTTTAACCAGAATTTCTAAGTAAAAAAAGGGCCATAACTTGCATAAAATGCAGGACAGAGTTATCTTAGATGATAATCTACACAGGTGTGATAGTTGGGTAGGGTTGTAGAAAGTTTCAATGCAATGCATCAAGTAAATACTGAGATATGTACTCTTAATTTAGTTGCACGCAAAACTTTAACCAGAATTTCTAAGTAAAGAAAGGGCCATAACTTGCATAAAATGCAGGATAGAGTTATCTAACTTGATAATCTATATAGGTGTGATAGTTGGGTAGTGCTGTAGAAAGTTTCAATGCAATGCATCAATTAAATACTGCGATATGGACTCTTACTTTAGTTGCACGCAAAACTTTAACTAGAATTTCTAAGTAAAAAAGGGCCATAACTTGCATAAAATGCAGGATAGAGTTATCTAACTTGATAATCTACATTAGTGTGATAATTTGGTAGGGTTGTAGAAAGTTTCAATGCAATACATGTAGTATTTAAGAACTTGCATGCAAAACCTTAACCAAAGTGTGACGTGGACGCTGACGCCGACGCCAGGGTGAGTAGTATAGCTCTCATATTCTTTGAATAGTCGAGCTAAAAATGGAATTTTCAAAATTTGTCATTTTGCCCCTTTTCTGATGCCGCCTGACTGCCATGTTTTTCGACAAATCAGTATGGCTTGAACAATTTTATAGAGGGTCACCCAAGGAACATTTCTACTAAATTATATTTGAATCTGACAGGCAGATTCGGAGGAGAAGATTTTTAAAGTTTGGACATTTTGTCCCCTTTCTGATGCCGCAGCAACCAAAGTTCTCATTGGAATTTTAATCTTTGAACAATTTTAAAAGAGGACCACCGAAGGAACATTCCTGTGATGTTTTGTGGTAATTGGTCTATTGGAATGGTAGGAGATGGTTGTCATTTGTAGCTAAAAGTTCAATTTACCCCTTTTGTGATGACGCCTGGTTGCTATGATTGTGTAACCAATCAAAACGGCTTAAACAAATTAAATAGAGGATCATTACAGTAAGATTCGTATTATATTTTCTTAAAATCAGACAAGCATTTGCATAGTCATTTGCATTTCAAGAGCTGTCGGAGGACAGCGCGCTCCACTATTCCACCGCTTATTTAAGTTACTGAGATAATGGACTCTAATGTAGTTACATGCAAAACATTAACCACAATTTCTTAGTGGGTGATAATTTGCATTATATGCAGGATAGTGTTATTTAACATGATTATTTTCATAGGTGTGATGGTTAGAAAGGGTTGTATAACCTTTCAATGGAATGCATCAAGTAGTTACTAAGATATGGACTCTTAATGTAGTTACACGCAAACCTTTAACCATAAATTCTAAGTAAAAAAAGGGCAACAATTTGCACCATATACAGGATAGAGTTATCTTAATTGGTTGTGTTTATAGTTGTGCAATTGGGAAAGGTTGTATAAAGTTTCAATACAATTTTTCAAGTTGTTACTGAGATTACACTAAATGTAGTTGCAAAACTTTAACCAGAATTTCTTAGTCCAAAAAGGTCCATAACTTGATTGTTTACATAGATGTGATGGTTGGTAAGGGCTGTATAAAGTTTCAATGCAATGCATCAAGTAGTTACTAAGAGCTGGTCTCTTTATGTAGTTGCATGCAAAACTTTAACCAGAATGTATAAGTCCAAAAAGGCCATAACTTGCATGAAATGCAGGATAGACTTATCATACTTGATAATCTACACAGGTGTGATAGTTGGGTAGGGTTGTAGAAAGTTTCAATGCAATGCATCAAGTAAACACTGAGATATGGCTCTTAATTTAGTTGCACGCAAAACTTTAACCAGAATTTCTAAGTTAAAAAAATGCCATAACTTGCATAAAATGCAGGATAGAGTTATCTAATTTGATAATCTACATAGGTGTGATAGTTGGGTAGGGTTGTAGAAAGTTTCAATGCAATGCATCAAGTATATACTGAGATATGGACTCTTTAATTTATTTGCACGCAAAACTTTAACCAGAATTTCTGAGTAAACAAAGGGCCATAACTTGCATAAAATGCAGGATCGAGTTATCTTACTTGATAATCTACACAGGTGTGATAGTTGGGTAGGGTTGTAGAAAGTTTCAATGCAATGCATCAAGTAAATACTGAGATATGGACTCTTAATTTAGTTGCACGCAAAACTTTAACCAGAATTCCTAAGTGAAAAAAGGGCCATAACTTGCATAAAATGCAGGATAGAGTTATCTTACTTGATAATCTACACAGGTGTAATAGTTGGGTAGGGTTGTAGAAAGTTTCAATGCAATGCATCAAGTAAATACTGAGATATGGACTCTTAATTTAGTTGCACGCAAAACCTTAACCAGAATTTCTAAGTAAAAAAAGGGCCATAACTTGCAATAAATGCAGGATAGAGTTATCTAACTTGATAATCTACATTGGTGTGATAGTTTGGTAGGGTTGTAGAAAGTTTCAATGCAATACATGTAGTATTTAAGAACTTGCATGCAAAACCTTAACCAAAGTGTGACGTGGACGCCGACGCCAGGGTGAGTAGTATAGCTCTCATATTCTTCGAATAGTCGAGCTAAAAAATGGAATTTCCAAATTTTGTCATTTTGCCCCTTTTCTGATGCCACCTAAATGCCATGTTTTTCAACCAAACAGTATGCCTTGAACAATCTTTGTAGAGGCTTTGTAAAGTTTGGACATTTTGCCCCCTTTCTGATGCCGCAGCAACCCTGGTGGCCATGTTTTTCAACAGATTGGACATATTTGAACAATCTTGGTAGAGGGTGCCACTAGGAAAATATTAGCAAAACAATTTTCAAATCGGGCCAGTGCTTTTGGACAAGAAGATTTTTAAAGTTTTAACAGTGCACATATAAGGAAAACAAGCTCCGCCCCCTGTTGGCCATGTTTTTTAACGGATCGGAAATATTTAAACAATCTTGGTAAAGGGTGCCCCAATGAACATTTGTGCAAAATAATTTTCACCAAAGTTCTTGATTGAATTTAAATCTTTGAACAATTTTGACAGAGGTCCACAAAAGGAACATTCCTGTGAAGTTTGGTTGAAATTGGTCATGTGGTTAAGGAGGAGATGATCTAAATGTCTAAATGTTAACGACGGACGACGGACAAAAAGTGATCAGAATAGCTCACCTTGAGCCTTTGGCTCTAGGTGATCTAAAAATATGATATGAAATTTTTTAAATATTAAGGGAAACAGAGCAATTGCTAGAAACTCTTTATTAACCCTTTCCCACATGCAACACATCTGCTGCAAACTACTTTTGAAAACATAAGGACAAAATATGAAAAATCTCTGAAAGTAAAAGTAAAATTATTGAATCAAGTTAAAAACATTGTGGCAAAAAGGAGAAATTGCTATTATGATCAATTTCTTGTTTTGCCACAATGTTTTCAAATTTATCCTGCTGCAGAGGCATCAGAAAGTGTCTTTATCTGGAAAAGTGTTTAACCCTTTCCCTCATATAGACGCTTTCTGACGCCTCTGCAGCAGACAGCTTTTTGAAAACATAGTGACAAAAGAAGAAATTGCTCAAAACAAATCGTGCAGTTTCTCCTTTTGCCACAATGTTTTCCACTTTTAGTCATAGGTTATCCAATCAATTATATAGATTTTCTATTTTTTGACAAAATATGTTCAAAGTCGTCTGCTGCAGAATTGTCGTATGAAGGAAAGGTTTAAATCTTTCCAACTATCTAGATGTTCATTTTCCTTTAGGCCATTCCCACATATGATACAACGAATTTGCAGCAGTCGACTTTGAAATCATATCTGCAAGAATAAGGAAGCTCTATATATAACATCTCTGGAAGTTAAAATATTATTATTAGTTAAAAACATTGTGGCAATCTTCTGCAGTGGCTTCAGAAAGCGTCTGTAGGTGGGAAAGGGTTAAGAAAAGGGTTTGAAACTTTCAAAGCATAAGAGCCTTAAATATATCTGATAAATGGTTAAATTGCTTTCTAATAACATAAAATTACTTTCTGAAACCTTTACCCGATAGAAACGACAAATGACTCTTGCAGTAGCAACTTTTGAAAACATTGTATTAAATGGGATAATTGCTCAAACTGTTTCAATAAATCAACCTTGATTTATAAACATGTCTGCTGCAGATGTATCAAAATGCATCTATTCGGAAAATTAAATAATCTTTTCCCACTTGGAGATGCTTTTTAATGCATCTGCAGCAGGCAACTTTTGGAAACATTTTGACAAAAATAAGAAATTGCTCCTCATGAGCAATTTCTCCTTTTGCCATTATGTTTTCAACTCATCTGAATAATCTAGTTTTCAGTTGTCAGGGGCGTAGCTCCCTTTAGGCACTGTAGGCACGTGCCTACACATTTTTTCTAAAAATGCCACAAAATGCAGCTGCGGCGACACACATCTGCTTAATGTATCGACCAGATCAGCCTGCGCTGTCTGCGCAGTCTGATCCGGCTGACACATTCCGTCTAAGGGGGGATAGATAGAGTAGTGATACCTGAAACAGAAAATCCACAGGAGGCGAAAAGTGCATATCCGGGTACGCCTGTGTGGCATGCTTAGGCTTATCCGGGTCGATACTTTACGCAAAGTCTACAATGTTGATTTTCTCACGAGACGGCCTACACATTGATTATTGCCAAGCTACGCCCCTGGTTGTCTGCTGCAGATTTGTTGCATTGTGGGAACGAAGAAACAAAAGTAACCATTACCTTACTGCTATGCACTTGTACCATTGTCACTTTACCCATGTCATCTCCTATGAACAGTTTGCTGCTTGTTGCACACCATTTCAAGCACATGACAATGGCCCCGCCAAAATCAGCCACTGACTTCAGGGTCTCAGATTTGGCCCTGGTGTCCAGTTTAAGGTCTATCACATGAACTTTACCAGTGCTGCAAGGAAATTTATTCAACCTTTTCCCACATGCAGACAACTTTCATTGTTTAGGGCTTCTGCAGCAGACATCTGTATTTTGTGGGAGAGAGAGTTGAGTAGCATAATTAACCCTTTCCCTCATACAACAATTCTGCAGCAGACGACTTTCCACATATTTTGTCAAAAATCAGAAAATCTCTATAATTGAATGGATAACCTATGACTAAATGTGGAAAACATTGTGGCAAAATAAGAAATTGCTCGTTTTGAGCAATTTCTTCTTCTGTCACTATGTTTTCAAAAAGCTGTCTGCTGCAGAGGCATCAGAAAGCGTCTATATGAGGGAAAGGGTTAAAGAGAAAATTGTTGTTTGACCTTAAATATGTCTGTAAACCTATTTCCATGTGTAGCAAATCTGCAGATGGTGCTGGATCACTCACCGGAGAAATTGAATGTGATTTTGCATGCCAACCACAATACCTCATGTTTGAACATATAGGCAACAAGAGGGACATGATTGTCCTGGATCACTCACCTGAGTAATGCAATGTGATTTGTCATGCCAACCACAATACCTCATTCTGCGGTCAGGTAAGCTTATAGAAGAGGCAAAAGAGGACTAGTATAGCTCCATTGCCATAAAGCAAAATAAACCACACCCTATGCTGTTTGTCTTTTGTGAAATTAATATGACTTGGAAGGTCAACAAAGAAATGTTCATGTACTACATGTAGTTGGTATTTCAAAATCAGACATTTAGTTCTTTAAGAAATAAATTTCTGAATCTTCCACATTGGGCATAACGGATGGCTGTGTCTTTTAACCAATAATTATGCCCTGGAGGAATCAGGCAGAGGGTCACCCAAGGAACATGTCTACAAAAGTATTTGATAATCAGTCTGATACTTTCGGAAGAGAATATCTTTTTTTTTTTTTTACTATAGTCATTTAAGTTAAACATCCACATCTCCTGGCAGTTAGCTTCACGCAATCTCATAGAGGGTCACCCGAGAAACATTTATATAAAATTATTTGGAAATCAGCCAGATACTTTCGGAGAAGACTATTTTAAAGTTTTCAATAAAGCCATATAAGGCAGAACAGCCCCAACACAGCCCCAACCCTGATGGCCATGATTTTTTACCAATCAACATGGCTTAAAGCAATTCGATAGAGGGTCATCCAAGGAACATTTCTACAAAATTATTTGGAAAGTGGATATTTTCGGAGATGTTTACTATAGTCATATAAGGCAAAACAGCCATGCCCCATGGCGGCCACGTTTTGCAGACCATTCAACGTGGCTTCAAGGAATCTGATTGTCACTCAAGGAACATTTTTAAATTTTCACTCTAGCAATATAAGGCAAAACAGCCCTGCCCCCTGGCTTCCAATGTTTTCCGACCAATCAACATTCCTGCAATGAATCTGATAGGTCACTCAAGGAACATTTCTTCAAATTTATTTGAAAATCCGCCCCTGTTTGGGTGGAGGAGAATTATAAAGATTTTATTCTTTTTGTTGTCATGGAAACCAAATTTTTGAATTCTGAAGGGATCCAGGTGAGCTAAAAATAAGAAAATCTATTAATGACATAATTTGCAATTGCAATATCAAAAGTAGTATGCTGCAGATGCATCATTTTGTGTCTGTTAATAGGCCAGGGCTTTAAATCAATTTAACCACTGAGAAAATTATTTTGAATACCCAAGTGTTGGCGGTCAAAAATTAATATCTGCATTGTGTATACTTTATATGTATGCAGTATGCAACATGGGACAGTTGAATATGAAAATAGAAAATAAACTACATGTATATCAACTGGATCTAGTACTCCCAAAGCATAGAATAATGTAAATTAATCTTTTCCAACAAAATTGCAGCAGACAGATTGAAAACTGAGGAAAATTTGGAAAATATCTATAAATGAAAATTATATTACTCAGTGGAGTTGAAAACATTGTGGCAAAAGGAGAACATTGCTCATGATGAGCAATTTGTCCTTTTTCCGCACTATTTTCAAAAGGGTTCTGCTGCAGATGCATCAAAATGTGTCGACAGGTTGGAAAATGGTTTTAAAAAACAAGAGGGCCATCATGGCCCTAAATCGCTCACCTGATTTAATAGAACTTAGTTTTCAAAGTTTTTACTCTATACATATAAGGAAAACAAGCACCCACCCTGGTGGCCTGGTTTTAAACAGATCAGGTTAGTGATCACTGGCCCGATTTTATAATAATTTGGCACAAATGTTCCTTGTGTGACCCTCTGCCAAGGTTGTACAAGAAGATTTTTTTTAAGTTTTCACTATATAACATATAAGGAAAACAAGCCCCTGGCGACCATGTTTTTCATCAGATCATATAATTTCAACAATCTTGGCAGAATGTCACCCAAGGAACATTTGTGCCATATTATTTTTAAATCAGGCAGGTACTTTTTGACAAGAAGATTTTTAAAGTTTTTACAATGCACATATCAGGAAAACAAGCTGCGCCCCCTGGCGGCCATGTTTTTCATTGGTTCAGAATAATTTCAACAACCTTGGTAGAGGGTGCCCCAAAAAACATTTGTGCAAAATAATTTTCAAATCGGCCAGTACTTCTGGACAAGAAGATTTTTAAAGTTATGGCAATTTTCCTTTTTCTGATGCCGCAGCAACCAAATTTATGCTTGGAATTGAATTCTTTGAACAACTTTAAAAGAGGACCACCTAAGAAACATTTCTGTTAAGTTATTTTGAAATCAGACAATTGGTTTAGTAGGAGAAGTCATTTGTAGGAAATAGTTAAAAGACGTACGTACAGACGACGACGACAACGGACGCTGGGTGATCACAAAAGCTCACCTCGCACTTCGTGCTTAGGTGAGCTAAAAATGTCATGAACATTACTGATATTTTTTATTGATCTTACTTGACTGTAAATGCCACAAATCTTTCATTTGGACTGATCATCAATTGAGTTACTGCAGCTGTTTCCTGTAATAGATATTTGAAGACAAATTAAAAGCATTTCACCAGCATTTTAATCATTAAACCTTTGAAACCTGTTTTAGAAATGTAACCAATACTTATATTGTTAACTATGAACAATGCATTTATGCTGTTGATTTGCTATGGGTTTTTATCTTTTCCTCTAGGGTGTTGAAAAACACATCATTTCTAACTTTTCTATAGACAATTTAACAGTTTCCCAAACATATGCAGACACATAATGGTGCATCTGTAGCAGATGACTTTTATAAATATTTTGGCAAAAAGGGAATTTGCACATATGAGCCATCCCGTGAGAAAACCAACAATATGGACTCTGCGTAATGTATCGACTCAGATCAGCATAAGCATGCTGCACAGGATAATCCAGACAAACACTTTTTGCCTCCTGTGGATTTTCTGTTTCAGGAATCATTACTCTATACCTCTAACCCCAGAATGCACAGGCTGATCTGGGTCAATACATTACACAGAGGCCATAATGTTGCTTTCCTTGCGGGATGGCTCATATTATAATGGGTAATTTCGCCATGAGTTTTTAAAGTATTATCAATATTTAAATTTAACATTGTGAGAGAATTCCAGAGTTTTGCATATATATTTTCATAGTCATCTGCTGCAGATTAGTTGTATGTGGGAAAAGGTTCGGGAATGTTTAAGATCTGATCTTTTTACAAACGATTAGGTAAAGAGATCTTGATTAACGTTTTCCCCGAAGTGGACGACTACGAAAACATTCAGGCAAAATATCTAAAACATCAATAAAGAATAATTTAATATTGAAAAGAGTTGAACAAATTCGGACAAATGAGTAATTTCTCCTTTTGACAAAATCCTTTTACCCTTTCCCTCATATAGACACTTTCTGACTACTCTGCAGCAGACAGCCTTTTGAAAACATAGCAATTTCTCCTTTTGCCACAATGTCTTTCCACTTTTAGTCATAGGTAATCCATTCTATTATAGAGATTTTCTATTTTTTGACAAAATATGTTCAAAGTCGTCTGCTGCAGAATTGTCGTATGAGGGAAAGGGTTAAATGGTCTTCTATAGACCAGCAAAAAAGCCTCTGATATGATAAATAAAGAAAACAAATTACAAAGTGAATGAAACTACAATCATGTCTTGTGTTCTTACCTTTTCAGCAAAAGCCACTTGAAGAAGTTTACAATCTGTTTTAGAGAAGATGTAGATACCCCCTGTATTTGAGCCAAGGGCAATTACTCTGTCCGAGACTGAGAGGCTGGTATACTGTAATAAAAGAACCTTAATTGTATTCCTTGTGGGAAAAAGAGTATTTACTCAAATTGATATTTGCAGGTCAACAACAGATCAATGCTGCCGCAAAACAGTAATTATCGTATGAAGAACAGCCTATTTCATAATGAAATGAGTAATCTAATGGCTCTGTCTACTAAAAAAAAACTTGTTCAAAAGTACAATGACATTAAAATGGGGATACATTATAAATGTTATAACTTGATGTTATTATATATTTTACCCTTTCCAACTTATAGACACGTTTTGATACATCTGCAGCAGACAACTTTTAAAACCATTGTGACATTGTTTCTTTTTTTGCCACAATGTTTACAAGGCGTAGCTAGCCCTCTATTCATGTGGATTCATAATTGTGCTAGGGGGGTCCGAAAACAATGGTGCAATCTGGTGCATTCTGAGGTGCTTCATTTAGTACTGGAAAATGGACAGTTTTAGGATAATAAATCAACAAATAAACCCTTTACTCAGCAGATTTTTTTTCTCTAAAATAGAGCTAAAATAGTAAACAAATACAAGCCCCGATTATTTTTGTTATTGTTTTTTGCAGAGTCCGCCACGTGTATTAGGGGAGTACTCGACTGCTGGCCAGGGACGCATATAAGGTAGGTCACGCCGTCTACCCGCGCTTACGGCGAGGTGCTGGCCTTGTTTCAAGCGAGCTCTCGGCTGCTGGTAGGAGAAATGTGAGCTGGGGCCGCATATGCTATAAGGCCAGTCCCGCCGTCTACACGCGCTTACGGCGAAGTGATGGCCTTGTTTCAAGCGAGTCCCGCTGCTGGAAGGGAAATGTGAGCCGGGGCCGCATATGCTATAAGACAGGTTCCGCCGTCTACCCGCGCTTACGGCGAAGTGCTGGCCCTGTTTCAAGCGAGCACTCTGCTACTGTTAGGTTAAATGTGAGCCGGGCCCGAATTTGCTTTAAGGCATGTCCCACCATCTACCCGTGCTTACGGCGAAATGCTGGCCCTGTTTCAAGCTAGAAATTCGCTGCTGGTAGGGGAAATGTGAGCAGGGGCCACATCTGCTATAAGGCAGGCCCGCGCTTACGGTGAAGTGCTTGCCTTGTTTCAAGCTAGCCCTCTGCCGCTGGCAGGGGGAGGAAATGTAAGCTGGGGCTGCATATCCTATAAGAGGTATTATAATTTAGTATAGAAACGGCAAGGAACGTTTGATATGAGCATGTAGTAAAGTACACATTCTGCAACTTTGGCTGAATTTTTTAATTTTCTTTTGTCAGAATCAAGAGGATTCAGTCGCGAACTCGCGTTTAGGCAGCTACGCGCCTGGCTTTTCAACTCTCATTTGTGGAGATTTGTTCACATTACTGCCAAGGCTTTTCCAAAGTCTTCTGCTGCAGATTTGTCGTATGTGGTTTATGTGGCATCTGCTAGTTAACTCTTGGAAAAACTAGTTACAATTTCGAAACAGATTTTGAGAAATTTTTCATTTCCCCAAAATGTTTTTGAAAATCTAACATATAAAGGTATAAAAATGCCATTATATTTTGTTAAGGGTTTACACAGATCAGCTGAAATGTTATTTGATCACTATGAGAAAGCTAATCCTTTTTTCAAAGGTGTAAAAAGAAACAAGTGGCATGTCACACAATGTTCTGTGTATAATTGCCTTAAAGATGCTCCTACTCATAGTCTAATTGAATCTGAAAAAGTAATTGAAAAGCTTCAATTTTCAGACCAGTGTGACGTTGTTCAGAAAGGAAAAGAATGCATATCTAAAGTTACTTCTTCCTCTGGCAAAATTCTTTGAATGCTATCTTCTGAAATGGAAATGTGTATATGATGCGCTGGAAATAATTGATTTGACCATTTTTAGTATTTTGACTTGATTTGAACGTGAAAGTAGAGAATGTGGAAAAAACTATTCCCACCCCAATTTCACCCAAAATGACGGGAACATTTTTTCTTGCATTATACATGACACCTATTTTCTTTGGATTTTTTTAAAGGATAGAGGTAACTTTTTTCAATGATAAAGAAAGTTCTACATGAGAAACGCTGATTAAAGTGTGACAATTGAGCATTGAAACTGGTACATTTCCATGGAAACAAAGAAGGAATTTATTTGATGTATTGTGACATAATAACCCCCACACTCCAAAATATTTCACATGTAAAGAACAAACTCCTAGTGACAATTAAAGATTGCTTCCAGGAACAAATAGGTGATTTCTTTTTACATGTCTCTTTTATATCATTGTTAGCAAAATCACTAAAACTATTTAATTACTAAGTTGCACCATATACTGCATTAGTGCATATATAGATATGGGTCAATTTAGTTTAAATTTGTTGTCAAGAAATCATGATGTTATTGATATATAATGACATCATTTCCTGTCGGTTTTAGTTTATACTTCGATTTTTGAAAAAGATAACTACATGACATTGATACCGTAAATTAAATTTCAGTGTCTGAAGAAGGCCGTCAGGGCAAAAGCTTGTATATTGAGTAATATTATATAAGAGCTGTTCCACGAGAAACCCAACATTATGGACTCTGTGTAATGTATCTACCCAGTTCAGCCTGCATAGTCCACGCCGACACATTCCATCTCAGGGGGATAGAGGTATAGAGTACAGTGAACTCGACAGTTCCGGGTCATCGACAATTCCGGGTCACATTTGGAAAAAAATATTTAGTATTCGAGAATGATACAATATTTTGACAATTTGATTATCAAGTCATATTTCCCATTAGCTTGACTAGTTTCACTTCGATTTTAGGACGTTGTCATTTCAAGAACGGATTACGTAATCTCGAAAGGCTTGACTGCATCGATTCCCGCGAAAGCAAAATCTCAATATTTTTATTTACCTGTCACAGCGTAAATTGCTGATTGTAGCCATGATTTTAGTAATACATGTATGTATTGCACATAAATGTGTAGGTTATTTACTACTGAACAAGATATATATTTTTTATTGACTTGTCGAAGTTGTTTATGCCAAACTAGCAGATAAATTTGACCTAGTTCACATACGACACTTTCGGGTCAGCCAAAAGGAATTTCTCAAAATTATCAATTTATTACTAAAACTATTTTCGTAACTTTTTAAGAATAATTTATAGCTTATGGTGAATCAATGTTAAAAATGTGTTATTAAAATTTACATTTTTTGTCAAATGTGACTTATTAGTTGGTTGAAAAATGCATCAGTTTTCGTGCATGAAAGTGTGTACAGTAAATTTTGCCCCATCACTGTTCTGTTTTTTATGCAATAGGTAATTGCAAGTGATATATTTTAGTTCTTTTTTTTATATTATTTTAATAAAAATGTTAAATGAATATCTTGTTATTAAAAACCAGCTGTTTGAGGTTACCCCTGATAACAGAAATAAACATTTGTCACGTGACCCGGAAATGGCAATTTCGACCCGAAACTGTCAAATTAACAGCTTGCCTGATTTGAAGACACTAAAGAAACATTTTAACATATGTATATAATTGTTGAATTATATCATCGGGGGGAGGAAGTATTTGTTTAACATTTTATGTAGTTTTGTTTCTCTCAACTTTCCTTTCAAAGAGACGAGATTCGTTAATTTGGTTACTGACCCGGAACTGTCGAGTTCACTGTAATGATTCCTGAAACAGAATATCTACAGGAGGCGAAAAGTGTCTGTCCGGCATGGTTAGGCTGTTCCGGGTTGATACTTTACACAGAGCCCACAATGTTGGTTTTCTTGTGGAACAGCTCTTATGTATGCTAAGTTGAAAGACTCCTCGTGATCACCAAAAATAATAAAACTAAAACTTCTTTCAAAGCTTACCCGTAATCTAGAAGTTTTGGAGAGTGGTATGTTCAGGTCTCCGAAATTGCTGGTCTCAACAAGAATCTGTTCACTCTTTGTCTCTGCCATTTTCTGTTGCTGCAAAGATGACCCAATGCGTAGACCAAGTATGTCCCTGTAAAAGGAGAGAGGTTAGGGAGTCATGTCTCTCTGAACCCCTTGAAGAAACCGATTTTTGAACAGAAAGGAAATCTGAAAAAATCTGTCGATTTCACTCTGTTATTGTTTCATCTATCCTTCCTGTTTTATTGTTCACAAAATTTCGCATACAAAGTATCAGTATATCTTGTAGAAATTACTCTAAACTGTCTGACAGCTTATGATTACAAAATCCGCCATTTTTACATCATGTGATTTTGATTATCAGGTCGCACCAGTTCTTGTTCGTGACAGATCGATTCGCACCACTTAAAGTTCGATTAAAAAAATATATTTGCTGTGATATGACTAAAATAGAATTAAAAACGGCATTAACCAATGAACATGGCATGAAGGAATCAGGAATCGCCCAAGGAACATTTCTACAAAATTATTTGGAAATTGGCCAGATTCTTTAAACTAGAATGGAGTGCGTCCCCTGCTCATTGAAAGTGTGACGAAAAAGTTTGCCGGACAGACAGACAGACGGACAGACGCCGGACAAAAAAAAAAGTAATCCCTAAGTGTCTACCATGCTATGCAGGGTGACACAAAAATGTTTAAGATTTCACTGTAGCTATATAAGGCAAAACAGCCCAACACCCCTAGTGGCAATGTTTTCAACCAATTAACATGGCATGAAGGAGTCTGATAGAAGGTCATGCAACGAACATTCCTACAAAGTTAATTGGAAATCAACAAGTTACTTTCTGAGAAGAAGACTGAAATATTTCACTATAGCCATATAAAGCAAAACAGCTCTGCCCCCTGGCATTAACTTTTTTCGACCAATCATCATGGCTTGAAGGAATCCGATAGAGGATCACCCTTAGAACATTCCTAGAATATCATTTGGAAATCAACAGGATGCTTTTGGAGAAGAAGATTTTTTAAAATTTAGTCATGTAATGTGGCAATTGTTTTTTTAACAATCAACACATGGCTTGAAGGAATCTGATCGATTCCCAAGGAACATTTCTCTAATAAAAATTTGGAGGAATTTTAGTCAGGACATTGAATGGATGCTTTCTGTGAAATTTCTTTCAAATTGACTCACTGGTTAAAGAGGAGATGTTGATGGACAACGGACAAAGGACAATCACAATTACTCATCTTGAGCACTTTATGCTCAGGTCAGCTAATAAGAGTGCCGTGGAGGTAATGCCAACACTTGTCCGTGTTTCCAAGTCGAAAAAGGGGCATTTCTGAATAATAATTAGAGCTAGAGTTATGTGACTTGGTACAGACATGTGTATTGTTCCTAGGAACATTTGTACCAAATTTCATTTGAAAATGTTGAATGTTTTTCGAGTTATGAGGTAAGGTAAACGTTTTGTGACGACGCCGCCAAGGGTATCTTCGAAAAACATACAAGCTAAAAATGCTTAATTTGTTCAAATTTTCCTTTACCTGCAATGTTTTCAAAAGTCATCTACTGAAAACTAACAAGGTGACTAATGTAAAGGGTAAGAGTCGAGATAACTTTACAAAACAAATCAAAGGGAATTTGTTTGAAGTTTTATTACAACAGATGAAGTATGTCATACAAAAATGAAATACTAAACACAGCACAAATAAACATAGTAAACAGTACTTGCTGCATTTGATCATTCTACACATATCAATTTTTTTTTAGCTGTCAGCGTTAACACACAAAATAACTTGATAATCCTGTCCACACATATACTTAGTCATTTACAAAACTGAAAAGGCAAACACCTTTCACTGATACAGATTACCTTTGACCCCTCATGCATCAAATGGATGACGTTTGAAAAATTGTTGGAAAAGGGAAAACTTCTCAAAAGGTACAATTTCTCCTTTTTTCACAATGTCTTCAACTCTGTCATTTTAATAAATTTGAGTATTTTCTCCTTTTTCCACAAGGTTTTCAAGGCTTCTGCTGCAGAATAATCAAAAGTTGTCAGTACTAGGGAAAGTGTTACACACTTGCATGAAATCCTTTCAGAGAATTAAATCATGATTTCCAATTTCAATTTAGCACAAACATTTTCAATTATGATTTCACATAAGCATTTAATATTACAATTTTACGTAAGTTTTCAAATTACCATTTCACATACACATATTCACCCTTTCCTGCATACAGAGTTACAGATGCTTGCTGATACTTCTGCAGTAGGTGACTTTTGAAAACATTAAGGCAAATGAAGAAATTGGTCATAATGAGCAATTTCTCCATTTGTCACAATGTTTTCAACTCGAATAAATTTTCAATATTTTGACCTAGATATTTTCAAAGTTGTCTGCTGCAGATTTGTTGTATGTGGGAAAGGGCTAATCATTGAGAATTGTTTATAAACAATAAATCATTCAAAGCATCCACACTTTCACATTCATAAGCACTTTTCTTGACAAAAACGGATAAAACTTTAGGAGAATAGTACAAAACTACATCTTGAACCAAGATGGGGTTTAACCCAATGTTCTATAAAGTCTTCAATATATACATTATATTATGCCCAGGTTACGATTCAACTTCCTACACTTCTAGAACACAGCAATTATCCAAGAGTTACAATTCAAGTTTAAATTGTTAACCCTTTTCCACTTGCAGAGGCATTTTAACGCATCTGAGCAGCTGCCTTTTAAAAATTATTGCAAATGAAGAAATTGCTCAAATTATACTTTCATTTATAGATTTTCAATATTTTTTTTGCCTAGATATTTTCAAAGTCGTCTGCTGCAGATTTGGTATAGTTGGAAAAAGGTTAACCCATGCATGTCAAACTAAATGATGAGCTTAACTCTTTCCCTCATCCAGAAGCATTTTGATACCTCAAAAGCTAATGACTTTTGAAGTTATAATGAGAAATGTCTGTTTTGAAATAATGTTTTCAACTCTATTCAATTATTATACATTCATTAATAGAGATTTTCATATTTTTGCCAAGATGTTTTAAATATCGTCTGCTGCAGATGGAAAATGGTTAACCCAGGCATGTAAAAGGTAAATGCTATATTCAGGTTAAGAATAAATCTAACATTTGACATGCCAAAGTCAGAAATCTACCTCTTAAGTACAGTTAGATATTATAAAATGTATATTCAATGAAAATGCAAGGCATTTGTAAACCATAAGAAAGACAAAAAAGGTATATTGAAATATTTTTGCATGATTGATTCAGTCAGTCATATCATTGAAGTGAGTCTAATCTCTTTATTTTCCGTATTTTCAAAAGTGATCTGCATAGAGGAAGGGTGATGATAATCTCTAATCCCACATGCCCTTAACCCTTTCCCACATAAATATGCTTTCTGATGCTTCTGCATTGTACGACTTTTGAAAGCATCTTGGAAAAAGGAACAATTGCGCATAATTTCTCCTTTGGTACAATATTTTCAACAATATTCTAGGATTAAACTTCCATATAAAAATATTTCTCATATATTTTTCCAGATTATTTCAAAGTCGTCTGCAGCATTGTTGTTTGTGGGAAAGGGTTAACAAGCATTGATCCTTTTCACGGGCTATATGAAAAGGGCCCCCTTCTCTTTTCCTGAGTAACTATTAAAAATTAATGCTGCCAATCTTTTCTGCTTTTCCAAAAATGTATGTTTGATAGAAAAGTACATTAATCTTCCCATACATGGACATATTTATCAAGTAAACCTAACTTTTCTCTTATCAAACCATTATTTCCTTGTCATTCAACCCATTACCTGATGGTTAAATCTGTGACTTAATATAAAAAAAATACTTTTACAGTATTTAACCCCTTCCCACATGCAACAAATATGCAGCAGACGACTTTGAAAACTTTTTTATGTATGAAAGTTCAATTATGGAATAGAGATGAAAATATTGTGGTCAAAGAAGAAATTGATTTTTCTACTTGTGCCACAATGTTTTTTTTAAAGTCGCCTGCGTATAAATGTGTCTGCAGATGGAAAAAGGTTGATTGAACACAAAATATAATACCTAGATCTCTTCCTTGATGCAACATCAATAAGTAGCCATTACAAATGTAAAATCAATGACTGCTACATGACTTATATTTCCTAATATTCCATATTCAAAGATACCAAAAGAAGTATCCCCCAAAAGAAGTAATCATTAGATACATTTCAAATTGGCTTCAAAGTACGTTATATATCATTTATTTTTTAGTTGAGGCCAGTCTTTTTAATCTAGTCTCTAATTGGTTGAAAGTGAACACATATTATATTGTTAACAATTCAGAAGTCAAATGTTTTGAAACTGATTTCATACAAAATAATTTATCAGTCAAATCAGCTTCAAATTTCTGTCATTATAGATCAAAGTACTTATATTTGAGACCAGTCATTTAAATCTAGCCTCTCAAAGGTTTAAAGTGAACACATGGCATCATGTTTTACAGAAAACATTTGAGAAGTCAAGCATTTATGAGAATGGTTTCAGACAAAATAGTTTATAAGTCAAGTCAGCTTCAAATTGCTAATATTATGGGCCAAATCTTTATACAGCAATCATTTAAAGATTCTCTCTAATTGGCTTGACGTGAAGAAATAATTTACAGAAACAAATCAGAAGTAAATTGTTTTGAGACTGGTCCAGATAAAATAATTCAAATTGGTTTCAAATTGCTTCCATTCAAGATCAAAACCTTTTAATTGACACCAGTCTCTTAAAGCTTGCATCTAATTGGCTGAAAGTGAACACAGAAACCAATCAGAAGTCACCTGTTTTGAGACTGGTTCCAGACAAAAAATTTATAACCTGAGGACCTAGACAAAAATAATCTCTGAAATGATATGTTATCAAGAAGGACTAATTCTCTGAACTGGAGATCTACGACGCATCGGTGACGTGTTATCTATCAGACTGTGTCCTGTCGACCATAACATTGGCGTTTTTGGCGACTGTAGATGGCTGTAGGGGTCGTAGGGTGGTGGGGAAGCCGGCGATACTGAAATAATAATACGATATCTATATGAACTAGAACTATCACTGAAGATGATAAATACCCCCAAAACAGCACCTTGACTCAAAATATGGCTTCCGACCGACCAACAAAATACACCGCACTTCCTCTCAATGTGTTGTATCATCCTATGAAGTTTTATTAAATTCCAACAATTTGTTTTAAAGTTATGCTCTGGACAAGACTCTACGAATAAGAAAAAAGTAACAAAGGGCAATAACTCTGTAATTATGTAAATTAGAGTTATGGTTCTTGTACACTGCACTTCCTCTCATTATGCTCTACCATTGTATGCAGTTTTATTAGATTCCATCTGTTAGTTATTAAGTAATTCTCCGGACAAGAAAAAGTAACAAAGGGCAATAACTCTGTATTTAGATTAAATAGAGTTATGGTTCCTGTACACCGCACTTCCTCTTAATGTGTTGTATCATCCTATGAAGTTTTATTAAATTCCAACAATTTGTTTTAAAGTTATGCTCTGGACAAGACTCTACGAATAAGAAAAAGTAACAAAGGGCAATAACTCTGTAATTATGTAAATTAGAGTTATAGTTCTTGTACACTGCACTTCCTCTGATTATGCTTTACCATTGTATGCAGTTTTATTAGATTCCATCTGTTAGTTATTAAGTAATTCTCCGGACAAGAAAAAGTAACAAAGGGCAATAACTCTGTATTTAGATTAAATAGAGTTATGGTTCCTGTACACCGCACTTCCTCTCAATGTGTTGTATCATCCTATGAATTTTTATTAAATTCCAACAATTTGTTTTAAAGTTATGCTCTGGACAAGACTCTACGAATAAGAAAAAGTAACAAAGGGCAATAACTCTGTAATTATGTAAATTAGAGTTATGGTTCTTGTACACTGCACTTCCTCTCATTATGCTCTACCATTGTATGCAGTTTTATTAGATTCCATCTGTTAGTTATTAAGTTATTCTCCGGACAAGAAAAAGTAACAAAGGGCAATAACTCTGTATTTAGATTAAATAGAGTTATGGTTCCTGTACACTGCACTTTCTCTCAATGTGTTTTAAAGTTATGCTCCGGACAAGACTCTACGAATAAGAAAAAGTAACAAAGGGCAATAACTCTGTAATTATGTAAATTAGAGTTATGGTTCTTGGACACTGCACTTCCTCTGATTATGCTTTACCATTGTATGCAGTTTTATTAGATTCCATCTGTTAGTTATTAAGTAATTCTCCGGACAAGAAAAAGTAACAAAGGGCAATAACACTGTATTTAGATAAAATAGAGTTATGGTTCCTGTACACCGCACTTCCTCTCAATGTGTTGTATCATCCTATGAAGTTTCGTTCAAATCCTATGTTGCATTGTTAAGATATGGTCCGGACAAAATATGGCTTCCGACCGACCGACCGACCGACCGACAGACCGACACAGTGACTCCTATATACCCCCCCAAAACTTTGTTTTTTGGGGGTATAATAAAATCAGCATTAACCCTTTTCCAGATACAGACAATATTATATGAATCTGCAGCAGACGGACGTTACAACACATTGTGGGGAAAAAGTTTAGCCAATCAGAAATTATATACCTGCACTTTTTCCGGTGCAAATACATGCAGATGGTCATGCACAGATTAAACACAAAGGATTAAAAATATCAAATACGGTACCGAATATGGTAATGGTACATCACTGAAATATGATTTAATGTCATTCAAAATGAGGTAGTGGGGCGTGTTTCACATGCCATTAGCAAATTTTATTTTATGTGTTAATTGTGTATTTCTTAATATAAAATATAGAAGTAGGTATGCATGTTTTTCTTTATTCTGTTATAAAAGGTATATAACAAAAGGAACATTATGTTGCAGTAGTGATATTTGGCTTTTATTGTCTACTGAGGGCATGAAATTTGACATCTCTCTTGACCTTTGGCCTCACGCAATATCAATTTTTCACACCCCTCGTAGAACAATACCAAAACCAATATCTCTAGTGCAACATAATATTCCCTATATATTACATGTAAATTGAAATTAATAACATTCAAAAAGATATCACTCAAATGTATTAACCCTTTCCCTCATACAGACACATTTCGATGCGTATGCAACAGACGACTTTTGAAGACATTGTGACAAAAGGAGAAATTGCTCTTAATGAGCCGAAATGTTTTCAACTGTATTCAATTATTATACTTTCATTTAACCCTTTCCTTCATAAGACAATTCTGCAGCAGACGACTTTGAACATATTTTGTCAAAAATTAGAAAAACTCCTAACCTATGACTAAAAGTGGAAAACATTGTGACAAAAGGAGAAATTGCTTGTTTTGAGCAATTTCTTCTTTTGTCACCATGTTTTCAAAAAGCCATCTGCTGCAGAGGTGTCAGAAAGCGTCTATATAAGGGAAAGGGTGAAAGAGATTTTTCATATTTTTGCTAAGATGTTTTCAAAGTCATATTCTGCAGATTTGTTGTATTTTGAAAAGGTTAATGGACAAAAATTGACAACTGACAAAGATATTTACCTGGAGAAAAGCCAGCTGGAGGAACAGGCCCTCCTGGGCTCATCATATATCCGGCACCATAGACATTTGTGTTAGGGACCACCTTGAATCGGGATCCATAGATCAAATGATATCCTGAAAGGAAAAAAATATTTGAGAAACAATCCAGGACAAGAGAATTTGTAGGAGCACATGTGTCTTGCCTGCAAGTAAACAACCTTGCTGGTGTAGTGATAGAATGTCTGCCTGCTTGTTTTGAGCAATTTCTCCTTTTATCACAATGTTTTCAAAAGTCGTCTGCTGCAGATGCGTCAAAATGCGTCTTTAGGTGGGAAAGGCTTAAATATTTCCCTCACACAACAATTCTGCGGCAGATGACTTTGAACGTATTTTGTCAAAACATAGAAAATCTCCATAATTGAATGGATAACCTATGACGAAAAGTGGAAAACATTGTGGCAAAAGGAGAAATTGCACGTTTTGTGTAATTTCTTCTTTTGTCACTATGTTTTCAAAAAGCCGTCTGCTGCAGAGGCATCAGAAAGCGTCTATATGAGGGAAAGGGTTAAGATGACTGTTGTCCATCATCAGAAAGAATCAATGGCCGAACAAGGGTTTTATCTCATGACTCCTGGATTCATAGCCCTCTACATTACCAACTGAGCTATCTAGGCTTTACCCCTCTGTTCCACATACAGACACTTTCTGACGCCTCTGCAACAGAAGACCTTTTAAAACAGTGTAGCCAAAGGAGAAATTGCTCATCATGAGCAATATCTCCTTTTGCCACAAATGTTTTCAACTTGTTCGCAAACTACACTTTTGTATAAAGATTTTTCCCTATAATTTTACTCCCAATGATTTTAAAGTCGTCTGCTGCAACATTGTGGGTTAACCTTGTACCACATACAACATATCAGCAGCAGACGACCTTGAAAACATGTACACAAACATAGTAGAAAATCTCTATAAATGTAACAATAATTTTTGAACAGAGTTTAAAACATCGTGGCAAAAGGAGAAATTGCTTGTTTTGAGCAATTTCTCCTTTTGTCACGATGTTTTCAAAAGTGGTCTGCTGCACATGCGTCTAAATGCATCTACAGGTGGGAAAGGGTCGAAGCAGGGTCCATTCATATCCAACTTACCCCACAAGACACAGAAGGCAGTGACAATGATGATGAGTAGTAGCATGAACCAGTATCTGTAGTTATTGATGATATTTGTAAATAATTCTCTCCATCCTGCATCCTTACCAAATCTCATACCTGGAATTAAAATACAACAAAGATACTATTTATTTCACCCCTTCCCACATACATCAAAATACAGAGCCAACGGACAAGCACTTCCTTTAGGCACAGATATGTAAAAACTCTTTTAACCCTTTCCCCCATACGACAATTCTGCAGCAGACGACTTTGAACATATTTTGTCAAATCATGGAAAATCTCTATAATTGAATGGATAACCTATGACTAAAAGTGGAAAACATTGTGACCAAAGGAGAAATTGCACGTTTTGTGCAATTTCTTCTTTTGTTACTATGTTTTCAAAAAGCCGTCTGCTGCAGAGGCGTCAGAAAGCGTCTATATGAGGGAAAGGGTTAAATGTAAGTATAATATTTTGATAGAGTTGAAAACATTGTGGCAAAATATATATCATTCGTCATCATGAGCTATTTCTCAATTTCCCATAATGTTTTCAACCCAATTGTGGAAGCATTTTGAAAAATATGGCCACAGCAGAAATTGTTTTCAAATTTATAGACTTTTCCATATTTTGTTCAAAGTTGTCTGCTGCAGATTTATTGTTTGTTAGAAAGGGTTAACCCTTTCCCACCTAGACAATTGGCTATTTTACTACCTTATCTCCATATAAGGCTATGCTATCTGATAACAGTATTTCCATAGACATTATTGGAAAAATGTAGTGATTTGACACCTGTCTATTTTATACCACTATTACTATATCAAACATTGTTTAAACCTTTTTTGTATAAGAATAAAGTCTGTAGCCAATTAAATTGTCTTTCTAATGGTATAAAAAAAGTACATCATTGGAAGAGTAGTATGTAGGTCATGGAAGGAAGAAAGGGGAATAGATGTTTTTTCTGTGTTTTTTACTGTAATAAATTACATGAACATTTGTGTTGGTAATGATTTTTATAAATAAAAACACAATACTAAATATATTATTTAAATGCTTTTAAATCTCAATAAGGAAAGACATAAATGAACGAGTTTGGATGATTGGATAGTTGTTGAATGATAACAATTAATCAGAAAAGACTCATCATCAGAATTTAAAATGTCCGATAAAACAAAATCATTAAGATTTCAAAATATAAGCATCGGTATACCCACCAATTAATTTGGATTATCCACACATAACAAATTCGGAATTTTTTTTCACTTGCTGCACATGGCATTTGTCCCAAATTTGTTGTGTAAAGGATTTGTGCCACACCATACGAAAGGGGGGAAAAACCTTGCGAGGCAGAGATCAGACTGATCATGAATTGTTGTGTCTGCTTTTTAGTTGTGAATCACACTGTAAGTTTCTTGGGAAGATTCATGACACAAAAACTACCACACAAATATGCAATTTGATCTTATTATGAAATTAACACTGAAACTATCCAAATGCGGGATTTGTGCCGACGCGGTTCACTTGAGTAAAATGCTTACGCGCTATGACGTAAGCATTTCCCATAGGCTCTCCCAAAATTCAGTGTTAAAATCTGTTTGTGAAATTGGACGATTTCAATTGGATTATAAGGGATTTTTATGCAGGTTTGTGAAAAATTATTTTACAATTCATTCTTTAACAAACAAATAAATATTTTGAAAGTTTGGTCAAATATAAAACAAGAGGGCCATGATGGCCCTGGATCGCTCACCTTAATTATACAATGTACTGCAATGCAAAACACATCAAGACAATTATTCTGAATGCAACCTCCACAGTGTTAACAAGATTTTCCTTCATTTGGCCTAGTGATCTATATTTTTTTTCCTGATATGACCCATATTCCAACATGGACTAGATATCATCAAGACAACATTCCGACAAATTTTCAACTTGCTCAAAGTGACCTAATTTTGACCGGCATGACCCGTATTCGAACTTGACCTAGATATCATTCAGTTCAACATTCTGACCAAATTTCAAGCTGCTGAAGCAAACAATGCGGCTTCTACAGTGTTAACAAGATATCCCTTCAATTTGCCCTAGTGACCTAGTTTCTGACCCAATATGACCCATATTCGAACTTGACCTAGATATTTTTAAGACAAACATTCTGACAAAATTTCAAACTGCTGAAGCAAAAATTGCGGCCTCTGGAGTGTTAACAAGATTTTCCTTCAATTTGACCTAGTGACCTACTTTTTGACCCGACATGACCTATGTTCGAACTTGACCTACATATCATCAATACAAACATTCTGATACAGTTTCAACATGCTCAAGCTGAAAATGTGGCCTCCAGAGTGTTAACAAGATTTCCTTCAATTTGACCCAGTGACCTAGTTTTTGACCTCATATGGCCCAGTTTCGAACTTGTCCAAGATTTGATGGAGATGAATGTTCTGATAAACTTTCATGAAGATAGGATGCAAAATGTAGCCTGCAGAGTGTTAACAAGCTCAAATGTTGACGACGCACGACGGACAGACAAAATGTGATCACAATAGCTCACCTTGCACTTCGTGCATTGGTGAGCTAAAAATGAATTTACCCTTTTATTGAACACGTCGACCATTTTCTTGTTGAAGATGACTTTTGAAAAACATCGTGACTAAAGGAGACAGTGCTCAAAATAAGCAGTTTCTCCTTCTTAGCATAATGTTTTTTACATTACCATTATGTTTTCAACTGTTTGCAATGATTATACTTTATAGAATTTCCTAATTTCTAATGCGTTTTAACACATGCTAAGGTCGTGTTTTTGTTTACCTTCCATGGACACGCGATGTAAGAATTGCGCATAGAGAAATACAGTCACGGTTTTATATTATCATTTACTGACAAACTTTATATAGTAACAATATGTTGTGATCCTTGGAACTGCATTTTGAAAAATTTAAGTTTAGGTTTATTAACTTTCGGGAGTAATTTTCTTACGGAAAAGTCGAGAATTAAGCTGTTGAAAATCAGACGCGGGGGAATGCGTATCTATGAGGGAACCGTGAGACGCGGGGGGAAATCATATGTATTGGGGAATCGATAGAGGCGAGGGAATGCGTATGTAAGTGGGAAAGGGTTAAGAGTCATCTTCTTCAAAAGTATCCAAGGAAAAAGTTGTCTGTAACAGGGAAAGGGTCAATAAACTTTTTCTTAAGACAAAACAAGAGCGCCAAATGTCACAAAATACGCCCGTCCTGTTTTTTTGAGACCAAGTATAGTAGTAATTGAATGTACGTCAGCCAAACTTAGAGAGCGGACACTGTTAGTACAGTTTTGGCCATATCGAGGGACATAATTATGTAGTGACTAAGATAACGTTGTAAGTTATCAAACGTGACCAAGATATTCTGCCCATAACATATTGTCTAAATTTGGTGATGATCGGATAAAGGCTTTACAAGTTATTTAGCTGACAAGACCAATTTTAGGTAATTTCTATAATTAAAGGGCAATAACTCTCTATCGACTGTAGCAATATGGCTAGTTATCGAACTTGTCCAAGATATTACGCCAATACACATTCTGACCAAATTTGGTGATGATTGGACAAAAGCTCCTAAAGTAATTGAGCTGACTTGACCAATTTTAGGTAATTTCTATAATTAAAGAGGGATAACTCTCGATTGACTAAAGCGATATGGCTAGTTATCAAAATTATACGAGATATTATGCCAATACACATTCTGACCAAATTTAGTAATGATTGGATAAAGGCTTCTAAAGTTATTGGGCTGACAAGACCAATTTTAGGTAATTTCTATAATTAAAGGGCGATAACTCTCAATTGACTTAAGCGATATGGTTAGTTATCGAACTTGTCCGAGATATTATCCCAATACACATTCTGACTAAATTTGGTGATGATTGGACAAAGGCTTCTAAAGTTATTGAGCTGACAACATACTGGACGCCGCCCGCCCACCCGCCCGTAAAACTATAATACGATCCGTTTTTTCAAAACGGGCGTATAAAAACCGTTCTGATTTAAAACCATGTTTTTCAACTCTAATCTCAGTCGAGTCCCGATAGCTCAGTCGGTAACGATGCGGGCTGTCAATCCAGGGGTTGTGAGTTCGAATCCCGGCTCGGCCAACTTTCTTTCCGACGTTTGACAAAAGTCATTGCGACATGCGTCATTCGTCTTCCACCAATGGGCTAAGTCAATGTGGAAAAGCAGCCAGTTGCTTATGAAGATTGTTATGTGGAGTACTGGTGTGAGAAAACCAGGAAACACATGAGTAGGTGAACTGGCCGCCGTGATATGACTGAGAAATTGTTAAAAACGGCGTTAAACCCCAATCAATCAAATTCAACTCTAATCTGGAATTGCATTTTCAATGTTCAAGATGTTTCAATATTTGCCCTAAAAGATTTTAGGTATTTACTGGAGTCTATCAAATATAAATAACATATTTATATGCTCGCCAAATAGTTAATTCTGCACCACGAGGGTAAACAAAATAAAATAATAAAATAATAAATAACTTACTAGATACATCTGGCTTCTGTCCAATCAATCTAATGAAAACTGGTATCTTGACCTTTTGACCTGTCTTTTGACAAATCAAATTCACCCATACATCAAGCTGTTCCCTCTCCCAAAGTGTGACAGTTTCAAGCAATCTGATTGGATAAACAATCATGGACTTGGACTGGGCATCACTCTCTGGTTGCAATGCTTCTAGAATTGAAGGGTCACTTACAACAGCCTATAAATAAACAAGTAAATTTGATGAATTGATATTCTCAGTTAAAAGGAGCTACAACTCCGAAAATTATAGCAACACTTGCAGGACATATTTCCTCATGATAATCAAATTTCTAATTTCAAGTTTTAACCCTTTCCCTCATATAGACGCTTTTTGACGCCTCTGCAGCAGACAGCTTATGAAAAATATGGTGACGAAAGAAGAAATTGCTCAAAACGAGCAATTTCTACTTTTGTCACCATGTTTTCAACTCTATTCAATTATTTATTTACTTTCATTTGAAGGCCGTTTCCAATTGTTTTCGGGTACCGTATATCCGCGGCCATAAGTCGAGGGTACATTTTGACCCCAATTTCGGTGGTTTTGATGTTACTCTCAGCCATAAGTGGGGGGTCGACTTTTTTTCGGACCAGTACGTGCTATCAAGAAATATTAAATTTTTACCATTTTTTTTTTACAAAAGTTGCCATAAAAGAAGTGGAAAATGTTACTGAAATAAATGTTTCATCGGACATTGTTAAAATGATCACGGTCACGCACCATGTCGAGTCGATTTACACAGTTCTCGATATACACCGTTGTGTAATCAGTAACTTGACAACTGAGAGTGTATAACCATTAAAAGCTGAAGAATGGAATCATTTAACACACACAATGATGTAGAACATATTGTCCAATCAAAATCGTGCCCTTTAGTCCAATTTGCATAAACAAAGAACCGATTGTCATATCAAATATTATGACGCCCCCCTGATAAAACATTAAATACGTATCCGATGTAAATGAGATGGAAGTCGAATTATGTTTTAACCCTTTCAATAGTATAAATAATATTGTGAATCTAATCATGGTTAAATGAGATAATCGTCTTCAATAATTGAGAAATTGAGAATTTTTCAGATATTTCTTTTAGGGGATTCATAATAAATGCTGTAGCATCGGGGGTGTCATAATATTTGGAATTAACCAATCAAAAGACAATATCTCAATTCTCCTTGTAAAGAGTGGGGAAATAGTGTGTATGTTTGGCCGATACGTTGTTTATGACACTTACAACAGACTTCTTTACAAAATGCCTGAAACCTTTACACGGCGAGTAAAATGTAGCTTCATTAATTATATTTCAGCGAATTTAGAACACAATGTTCGGATCGCAAACCCGATACAAATAATTTACGTTGTTTATGACACGTACGACCGACTTCTATACAAAATGCCTGACACCCCTACGGAATGGACGGCGAGTAAAAGGTAGCTTCATTAATTATATTTCGGCGACGCACAAGAAATATCACTTCTCCCTTAAGTCTCCCTACTTCGCCCTAAATGTCACTTCTCCCTAAAATTTAAGCCTAGTGAGAGCCCTGATTATATAAAGATGGTAAGATATTTATAATATTAAAAATCAATGTTCGTAAAAAAGTACAGTAACTTTATATCCAACACAAAAAAAATCTAGAATTTTTACCTAATCTAATATTTTCCCCAAAAACTTCGAAAATTCTAGAAAATATTTTCCCCAAAAACTTCGAAAATTCTTTTTTTTTTTCAATTTGACTTTGTCATTCAGTCATAAGTCGAGTCCCTGTTTCAACACAAAAATTTGAGTCTCAAACATTTGACTTATGGCCGCGGATATACGGTATGTTTTCAAAGTCGTCTGCTGCAGAATTGTTGTATGCGGGGAAAGGGTTAATTAACACTTCCCCTCCTGTTGTTGCATCACCAGCAAACCATAATTGAAAGGGTCAAATTCCTCTAACCATGGAAAACTATATCCTTCAGCATGGGCAAGAGTATCTTCATGGTGTAGTGGAAGCCCAGGGTTTGATACCAAGGCTGGTCATAACAAATACTTCAAAATGGTAGAAATGACTTCTTTTCTCTGCCCTCAGGGTTGTGGGGATTGCTCCAACAAACAAAGAGTTTCCAGAAGAAAATGCTAAAAAGATGAACGCCAAAAAAATAGAAACTCTCGAAATGTATTAATTATTTATGAGCAATTTCTCATTTTGCCGCAATGTTTTCAAAAGTTGTCTTCTGCAGACACGTCTAAATGTGTCTGCAAGTGGGAAAAGAGTAAAATATACATCTGTATGTGGGAAAAGGACTAACTTACCTGTATCGTGTCTGATAATTCCAGCATGGTAGAAATCCTCACACTAGAAAGTGGGGTCAGAGTGGACAGATGTATCTCAGAATTGTGGGTAAAGAAAGGTGGTAGGAATGACAGGACAAGGGGTGTGGCTTCAATCTCAGACTGTCCTTTCATTGGCTGAACAGTCACAGAGAGGCGGAGTTTAACTTCCATGGTGCTGATTTGTTGGCTTACACTCGATGATGATGGGACAACCTGACAAGCATATCTCCCTGAAAGTAAATTTTAGATGTGTTTTTTGTACTGTGGAATGGTTTTGAAGATAAATCATATTCATCATGCAGGTAAAAAGTATCTATTAACATAAATGTCTTGTGTATGCATCCAAAGGCATTTGCAAGTGGGAAAGTGTTAAAGTTGCTGTCACAGATAAACACTATATGCCCCTGAATCATTGATTCCAATTCCAAATGTTAGCAAATAAAATATGTTGCAGGATATTCTATGATGATGCAATTTTCCATTTCCCTAAATGTTTTCAAAAGTATTCCGTTGTGAAGGTAACAAACACTTAATTGGCTGGAGGAAGAGCATTAGTAAAATATTTCATCTCTAACTACTTATCCCTTTCCCACCTGCAGACACATTTTGATGCATCTGCAGCAGAAGACTTATGAAAACATTGTGACAAAAGGAGAAATTGCTCTTGATAAGCAATTTCTCGTTTTGCCACAATGTGTGCAATAATTTTCCTGAGTTCTCTGCTACAAATGTGTCTGCGTGTCAAAAGAAGTAAGACTGACCTGATTTTGGTAAGAAGACTGGAGTCACGGTGAAGAGGTCAACAACACTCACATCACTGCTGGCCGACTCTAACTTCATACCGCATGTAAACGGGATCCTCGCTGGCTGATACTCCTCTGCTGCGACAATGCTCGCACATTCTTGGCCTGTCACAATTATAAACAAAATTTACGTTATTTCTCTTTTATTACACAACAAGTAAAATAATCCAAAAAATAAGGATATCAAAATATCATTTTTATATAAACTTCTATGATTTCTTCGATTTTTTTTTAACCTTTTACCACTTACACATTTTGATGCATCTGCAGTAGATAACTTTTACAAAAATCTTTTCAACACTTTTCGTTAATTAAAACTTCATTTTCAGAGATTTGCTATATTTTAATCTTCATGTTTTGAAAGTCGTCGGATGAAATTTGTTCTATGTGGGAAACAAATACTTTAACTCTTGCCATGACAACTTTGACAAATTGTTCACAACCAGAAGTACCTTTTTCCCTCAATGGTTTTTACTCTGTTAAAATAATAATACTTTTTAAGATATTACTCTTTTTTCCAAAGACATCTTTAACCCTTTCCCTCATATAGATGCTTTCTGATGCCTCTGCAGCAGACAGCTTTTTGAAAACATAGTGACAAAAGAAGAAATTGCTCAAAACGAGCAATTTCTCCTTTTGCCACAATGTTTTCCATTTTTAGTCATAGGTTATCCATTCAATTATAGAGATTTTCTTTTTTTTGACAAAGTATGTTCAAAGTCGTCTGCTGCAGAATTATCGTATGAAGGAAAGGGTTAAAGCAGATGACTGTAAATATATATAATCATGTAAACAATTTAATTGCAAACCTTGAATCAGGGGCTGACTTCCTAGATACACCAGAAAGTTGTATACTTTGTTCACATCCGTAACCGTGGTGATGAACTTTGATGTTGTTTCTATGTCAACACGATCAATTGAGTCCACAAACACCTAAGATTAAACAAAACATCATACATTAACCTGTTCCCACATGTAGACGCTTTTTGATGCATCTGCAGCAGACACCTTTTGAAAGCAATGTGGCGAAATGAACAAGAGGCCGAAGACGGCCAGTATCGCTCCACGGCCATAAGGCAAAAATCAAATTTCCAAACAGCCCTACCCCCTGGTGGCCATGTTTTTTACCAACCACAATGGCTTGAAGGAATCTAATGGAGGGTCACCCAAGGAATGATTCTGCAAAATCATTTGAAAATCGGCCTGACAATTTCGGAGGAGAAGATTTTTCAAGTTTTCTCTTCAGCCATATATGGCAAAATAGCCGGAATCTGATAGAGGGTCACCCAAGGAACATTTCTACAAAAAATTTTGAAAATCTGCTCAACACTTTCCGGGAAGAACATTTTTTAAGTTATCACTATGGTCATATAAGGCAAAATAGCCCCGCCCTCTGGCTTCCATGTTTTTCGACCAATCAACATGGCTTAATGAAATCTGATAGAGGGTCACCCAATGAAAATTTTTACAAAATTGTTTAAAAAATCGGCTGAACACTTTCGAAGAAGAATTTTTTTAAGTTTTCACTATAGCTATATTAGGCAAAATAGCCCCGCCCCCTGGCAGCCATGTTTTTCAACCAATCAACATTTCTTTAAGGAACTAATAAACGGTCACCCAAGGAACATTTCTACAAAATTATTTGAAAATCGGCTGAACACTTTCGGAGAAGAAGATTTTTTAAGTTTTCACTATAGCTATATAAGGCAAAATAGCCCCGCCCCCTGGCGGCCATGTTTTTCAACCAATCAACATTTCTTTAAGGAATCTAATAAACGGTCACCTAAGGAACATTTCTTCAAAATTATTTGAAAATCCGCCTGACACTTTCGGAGAAGAAGATTTTTTAAGTTTTCACTATTTTTTTCTTTTGGTTGCCATGGAAACCAGAATTTGAGATGGATAACAAAATATTGAAGGAATTTAAGAGAGGACATTGAGAGGATGCTTTCTATGAAGTTTCAACCAAATTGGCCAAGTGGTTAGGGAGAAGAAGTTGTTTAAAGGAAAAGGTTAACGCACGCACACACACGCACAACAGACAATTCGCCATGACAAGCTTTCAGCCAGTGGAGCTAAAAATTGCTCATAATGAGCAATGTCTCTTTTTGCCACAATGTTTTCAACTCCTTTCCATAATTAAACTTTCATTCATAATTTTTTTTCAATATATTTGCCTAAATGTTTGCAAAGTCTTCTGCTGCATATTTTGTTGTATATGTGAAAGGGTAAAACTTTTATTGATATCTAACCCGTTTCACTGAAATTGAAATTTCTTTGTTGCAGACACCAATTGAAAACAATGTGGAATTAGAAAAGTGTTTATATAAAACACTGTGCCCCCAAACGTAACCATCTTATAAAAAAAATATGTCTCTCTTTATGCTGAACTCCAGAAAATAGATATTGTAGTCAAAGTTTTAAAACTGTTCAAAAATTTGTCTTGAAATATTAGAATCATAATTCTTGGATAAAATCAGAGTAATAATTTCACTTTCAAGTATCATAAACATCTAAATATTGATTGTTTTTGCTTGATTTTACTGGGTAGACATACCCAGTAAGCCAAATTTTGTACATTTTCATGACTTTCAAATGACAGTTTTTCAACATTTACTGCCAAAATAGTTTATTTTGATCTCCACGAACGCATAACTATTGAGAAGAGTTGAAAACTTTGTGACAAAGACAAAATTTCTCATGATAACCCTTTCCCTCATACGACATTACTGCAGCAGACGACTTTGAACATATTTTTGTCAAAACATAGAACATCTCCATAATTGAATGGATAACCTATGACAAAAAGTGGAAAACATTTGTGTCAAAAGGAGAAATTGCACGTTTTGTGCAATTTCTTCTTTTGTCACTATGTTTTCAAAAAGCCCTCTGCTGTAGAGGCGTCAGAAAGCGTCTATATGAGGGAAAGGGTTACGCAATAGTTTCTTTCGCCACAATGTTTTCAAAATGTTTTTGCTGCAGATGTGTCTGCGAGTGGGAAAGGGATAATTATAAATTATGTTACTTGAAAGCAGATGAAAATATCATATCTAGAAGATGGTCATACCTCATTCTCTGTTGAAATATCCTCATTCACTGTATATGTAACTGATCCAAGACCAATGGATTTTGCTGACGTAATTCCCAACTTTGGATGAACAGATACAGCATCATTGTCCTTCCAGCTGCCCTCGACACCTAAACAGAATAAGATTTAAATCGTTTTGAAATCTACCCCTGAGTTACCTCTTTTACTAGTAATTTCATCTTTTGCCTCAACTTTATTTAACCCTTTCCCTCATACGACAATTCTGCAGCAGACGACTTTGAACGTATTCAGTCAAAACATAGAAAATCTCCATAATTGAATGGATAACCCATGACAAAAAGTGGAAAACATTGTGGCAAAAGGAGAAATTTTGTGCAATTTCTTCTTTTGTCACTATGTTTTCAAAAAGTCATCTGCTGCAGAGGCGTCAGAAAGCGTCTATATGAGGAAAAGGGTTAAAAGTGGTCAGCTGCATATGCATCAAAACATGTCTGCATGAGCAAAAGGGATAAACTCCAACTTTCCATACATTCCTTTCTTTTGATGTTTTCAATCAAATAATCTATAAACATGTAAAGGACTTAATCCTTTCCCTCATATAGATGCTTTCTGACGCCTCTGCAGCAGACAGCTTTTTGAAAACATGGCGACTAAAGAAGAAATTGCTCAGAACGAGCAATTTCTCCTTTTGTCACCATATTATATGTTTTAACTCTTTTCAATTATTGTTCTTTCATTTAAAGGGATTTTCTGTGCTTTTGCCTAAACGTCGTGTGCTGCAGTTTTGTTGTATGTGGGAAAAGGTTAATGCAATCATTCAACCCTTACCATGTAGAGGAAAAAAGACAAAGAAGATAATTGTGTTCAGTGTAAGATATAAATAGTTCTTTTAATTTTCATAATGTAATGTAATGTCTTGTGGAGAACAATTGCTCATAAAATGAAATATATCTCAGTCCAATCGGTCCAGGAATTTTTATAAATTAAAACTAATATGAGATCGGTCCAGCTAACTATATAACACCTCCGCTACAGGTCACTTTGTAAACAGAGTCGTCTGTACACCTTCGAGATAGTCACTTACCGTGACGTAAACAGGATTATCGATCCAATTAAGTTTGACAATCGTGTAAACTGATAGATAATGCCAATCGAAATACCTCGGTGATGAATGGATGACGGAATTACCCGAGAAAATCCCATTGAATGCATGGGGTAATAATTTCATGCATCTGATTGGCTGTTGGGGTTATAAGGGAATTCCCATAGGTCACATGACCTTTGTAACCTTTCAAGATGGCATGGAAAAAGAGATATTTACGAAACGTTTCGTAAAAATAAATTTGTCACTGTATATTAAATTTATAAGGCAGAAGTTTTAACTTCATTTCATTTAAGGGCTCAACATATATTCATAATTACTCAACTGGGTAAATGTACTTACCTAAAATATGGCTTTCTCTAATTATTTCAGTCATGGTAATTCCAAAACAACAAAGACCTTTTTTGTAGTAAATTTTTATTTTTATGTAGACAAAACAAAGATACCGTACAGAAAAGAGAAATGTATCTTCTGTGCGAAACCAATAATTTTCTAGTACGTACGGGTCAAACAATCTTAAGTACGAACGAGAAATGTAAACACACATGCGCGGTTATGTTCGTCTGCAAATTTTGGAAAATAATGATTTGTAAAGTACTTCTACATTGACATTAACGAGCGATGACACTATTATGCAACCATCTATGCAAGGTAACCTGCAATTAACATGAAATTTGTGTATATTTGTTTTTAAAAAAAAAAAAAAAAAAAGGGGGGGTGTGGGATGGAGGAATATTCTGGACCGATTGAGATTTCAAAATTTCCGGAGCCCTGCATTCTACATGTACTATTATTTCACCATAACCCTTTCCCACATTTAGATGCTTTCAGACGCCTCTGTAGCAGACTTTTGAAAACATTGTGGCAAAATGAGCAATTTCACCATTTGCCACTATGTTTTCAACTCTATTTAATAATAAAACTGTCATTAATGGAGAAAATATTAACATTTTTGTTCCGATGTTTTTAAAGTCGTCTGCTGCAGATTTGCTGTATGTGGGAAAGGGATAATCCACTGAAAAGTATGTAATAAATACCTTTATCTGACGTGACTGGGGTACTGAAGCACACAATACCACCCAGATTTATTCTGGGATGGGCAGGCTCTATCGCGTATCCTACAGGAATACTGATGAAATCTGTCAACCAGGGTTTGTGTCCATCCCACACCTGAACAGAAATAATAAAACATATGTACATCTTTGGAAACAATACACAAACTTTACCATGCTAGTTGATTGCCTGCAGCTATGGCAGTATTAAAGCTATATCATGCCAGTCAGTTTATATGTGTTTCCTCCTTTTTTAGCATACCTGTACGTCACACACCATTTCTCATAGGCAACAGACTACCTTGAAACATAAGAATATTTAGTCCATTGATGGACGACGAATGGTGCTAGAAAGAACTAGAACTATCACTGAATGTGATTAATACCCCTGAACGTTGCCTTGATAGGAAAGGTAGTGGAATATTAAGCAGCCCCACCTTAAATTCCATCTCCGGACAAGAAAAAAGTAAGAAAGGGCGATGAAAATTATTCTACAAACAAGAAAATGTATCAAAGGGCAATAAATCTGTAATAAGCTAAAATAAAGTTATGGTTCTTGTTCACTGCATTTCCTCTCAATGTGTTGTATCAAAGTATGAAGTTTTATTAAGTTCCATCCAGTAGTTTTGAAATTATTTTACGCTCAAGAAAAAGTAACAAAGGGCAATAACTATGTAATTATGTAAATTAGAGTTATGGTTCTTGTACACTACACTTCCTCTCATTGTGCTCTACCATTGTATGAAGTTTCATTAGATTCCATTTATTGGTTATTAAGTAATTCTCCGGACAAGAAAAAGTAACAAAGGGCAATAGCTCTGTATTTAGGTAAAATAGACTTATGGTTCCTGTACACCGCACTTCCTCTCAATGCATTGTATCATCGTATGAAGTTTTTATTAAATTCCAACAATTAGTTTTAAAGTTATGCTCCGGACAAGACTCTACAAACAAGAAAAAGTAACAAAGGGCAATAACTCTGTAATTAAGTAAATTAGAGTTATGGTTATTATAAACTGCACTTTCTCTCATTGTGCTCTACCATTGTATGAAGTTTTATTAGATTCCATCTATTAGTTATTAAGGGCCATAACTCTGTATTTAGGTAAAATAGAGTTATGGTTCCTGTACACTGCACTTCCTCTCATTGTGTTGTATCATCGTTTGAAGTTTTATTAGATTCCATCTATTAGTTATCAAGTAATTCTCCGGACAAGGAAAATCGCAACGGACCAACCACAGGGTGACTCCTATATACCCCCCTCTAAACTTCGTTTATAGGGGGTATAATGAACAGCTGAACCTGGAACCTGGAACCTTACTAGACATGGCCAAAAGCTCAACTAAGCAGAAATGGCATCAGAGCCCGAGAGTAGAGGCATATTTCATCGACTTAAATCCTTATAATTATGACCTCCCAACCCTATATTGTGGGTACTCAAAATAAATAATTCATTTAACCCTTTCCCACTTGTTTAACTTTCATTTATATAGATATTCTATATTTCTGTATAGATATTTTCAAAGTCGTCTGCTGCAGATTTGTTGTATGTGGGAAAGGGTTATGACTTTTTTTTTGAGCACCTACTATATTGGTTTCAATTGCGTAAAAAAGAGAGTTATACTTGGGCAAAGATGTGCTTGCTTCTCCTTATTTAGACCAGTAAAACAGACCTCTTAAACAACCTAAACTTGTTGACGTAAAAACAAGATTGTTTTAATTAATACATGTGTTGTCTGCCAATAACCAGTACTTTTTAACCAAACAAAGCGTAATTGTGACAGACAGATCAATAGACTGAAGTAGGAGAAAGTTATCCCTAAATATCACCATGCCAAGGCAGGTAACCCATAAATATTGTGATTGATTAATGTTTTATGCCGCTTTCAACAACATTTCAGTTATATCACGACGTTTCCTGGGTAAGTTACCAGTACTACTGGTCCATTTAGCCTGACACAGGCCAGTCCGTCGTGAAGTAAGTTCTTACAACTGAAATCAATAACTTTCAAATTCTACTCCATATATACTCAACAATTTCTGAGACAAAGTGTAAAAAGGAGGACGCCCAAAATTCCAAAATTTCAACCCATCTCCCAGAAATCGAAACCGGGACATTTGGAACATGAGGCTATATTTTATGGATAGTTTAGATATTCTCGTTTAGATATTCTCATGCCATCTAAATCTATTATGATTCCAATTTTTTAGAGTAACACAATTTCTGATTTTCTAAACCATTTGCTTTAGCCGATCAGATATAATGTTACCTTGTGAATTTAGTATTAGAATGATATGAGCTGTTCCACGTGAAAACCAACATTATGGCCTCTGCGTAATGTATCGACCCTGATCACCATGTGCAGGCTAATCCAGGCTGACACATTCCGTCTCAGGGGTATAGAGGTCTAGAGTAATGATTCCTGAAACAGAAAATCCAAAGGAGGCAAAAATTGTCTGTCAGGGTAAGCCTGCCCGGCATGCTTAGGCTGATCAGGGTCGATGATTTACATAGAGCCCACAATGTTGGTTTTCTCGCAGAAGGGCTCATATGTGACTATGGACCATGACAAATGGATTATTACCTTAAGTATGGTATGCCCCTCTGAAGCTGTTTTCATCACTAGGGTGTTGTTATCCAAACCATTGGAGACTTGAACCAGATCATACCTGAATATTAAAGTTGAGCAAATCTTACTTTCAAGTAAGGAACCTGAGTTAACCCTTTCCCTCATATAGACGCTTTCTGACGCCTCTGCAGCAGTCAGCTTTTTGAAAACATGGCGACAAAAGAAGAAATTGCTCAAGACAAGCAATTTCTCCTTTTGTCAACATGTTTTCAACTCTATTCATTTATTGTACTTTAATTTAAAGGGAGTTTCCAAAAACATTCTGGTATGTTTTCAAAGTTGTCTGCAGCAGAAGTGTTGTATGTGAAAAGGATATATTATATTAACCCTACTTATACCGAATCTGCAGCAAAAATGTGAAATTCTTCATTATGAGCAATCTCTCTTTTTGCTACGATATTTTCAAAAGTTGTCTGCTGCAGATGCATCAAGATGTGGGATAAGGTCAACATAAAAACAAGATGTGTTTGTGAAACACTGATGCCCCCCCAATGGCAACATCTAGGTCAAAGGTCAAGGTCGCAAGGTATACACATGTGAAATATGGTAGCATTACCTGTTATTGTTCAAAAGAAGTGGGGAAGGTTAAAAAAAAAATTGAGAATGGCAACATCTAGGTCAAAGGTAAAGGTCGCAAGGTCAAAAATGTTGGTACTGACAGAAAGGTCATGTCACAAGGAATACACATGTGAAATATGGTAGCCGTATCTGTTATGGTTCAAAAGTAATGGCCAAGGTTAAAGTTTTTTTCGAGAATGGCAACATCTAGGTCAAAGGTCAAGGTCGCAAGGTCAAAAATGTTGGTACTGACATGTGAAATATGGTAGCCATACCTGTTATGGTTCAAAAGTAATGGCCAAGGTTATAGTTTTTTTCGAGAATGGCAACATCTAGGTCAAGGTCAAGGTCGCAAGGTACTGACAGAAAGGTCATGTCACAAGGAATACACATGTGAAATATGGTAGCCATACCTGTTATGGTTCAAAAGAAATGGCCAAGGTTAAAGTTTTTTTCGAGAATGGCAACATCTAGGTCAAGGTCAAGGTCGCAAGGTGAAAAATGTTGGTACTGACAGAAAGGTCATGTCACAAGGAATACACATGTGAAATATGGTAGCCGTATCTGTTATGGTTCAAAAGTAATGGCCAAGGTTAAAGTTTTTTTCGAGAATGGCAACATCTAGGTCAAAGGTCAAGGTCGCAAGGTCAAAAATGTTGGTACTGACAGAAAGGTCATGTCACAAGGAATACACATGTGAAATATGGTAGCCGTACCTGTTATGGTTCAAAAGAAATGGCCAAGGTTAAAGTTTTTTTTTAGTATGGCAACATCTAGGTCAAAGGTCAAGGTCGCAAGGTCAAAAATGTTGGTACTGACAGAAAGGTCATGTCACAAGGAATACACATGTGAAATATGGTAGCCGTATCTGTTATGGTTCAAAAGTAATGGCCAAGGTTAAAGTTTTTTTCGAGAATGGCAACCTCTAGGTCAAAGGTCAAGGTCGCAAGGTCAAAAATGTTGGTACTGACAGAAAGGTCATGTCACAAGGAATACACATGTGAAATATGGTAGCCGTACCTGTTATGGTTCAAAAGTAATGGCCAAGGTTAAAGTTTTTTTTGTGCAGACAGACAGACCAACAGACCAACAGACAGGCCAAAAACTATATGCCCCCGAATCGGAGATTCCGTGGGGGCATAAAAAGAACACAAGATTTCTTATTTTGCTAAGCATTTTAAATATTTCATAGATTTTGTACTTTTTTTGGACACTTACATTGTAAGTTGCACACCAACCTACAGATTGATTGATTGAAGTTTAACGCTGTTTATTTCAGTTATATTACTGTGACCACTTCACCTAAAGTGTTTTCTGGCTTTCTTGCACCTGTACCCCACACAGCATTCCTCCCAGGCAACTGCCTACCTTCCCACATAGACTATAATGCCCATTGGTGGTAGATAAAACAACGCTACTAACCATCAGAAACAATGAATTGCTGCGTTAGGGTACTCTGAAACCCTGGATTGATAGCCACGTTGTTACTAAATGAGCTATAGGGGCTTGACACCAATATAAGGATGTTGTGTTGAATCAACCTGCCACAACCTATTACTGACTTTTCTTACTACACCCAAATACCTTGCTCACAGTTTCCATTACCAAGTAAAATTGGTTATGAATGTGTGAGATACAAGCAACAAGCAATTTGGGTCTTATGCATCTGCGTACAGTGAAGACTCTAGAGAGCCTGTGTATCTGTACAGTCTCACCAGAGTCTTCGCTGTCTGTCTACATGTTATTTAGTTCTATATGAATCTTTTGACAAAGCAACTGGAAATGTAACCCCTTATTGCTTGACACAGGTCTTATGTCTTTATCACGATGTTGTAACTAAATGTGCAGATGTCTGCAAGAGCTTAAGATAAGCAGCGTTTTTTTATGTTATAAAATCCTTATATGACTCTATTACCCAATGCTGTGGATACTCAAAAGAATCGTCTCAGTGAGACAATTATTTAGAGTACCCACAATGTAGGGTTTGCTTGAGCAATAACAGAGATATTGCGTGAAAAAGACAGGTTTTACTCCCTCTTATCTAGATGTCAACTAGTCTGTATCAGTGAAAGGGTTTAACCCTTTCCCAGATACAACAAATCTGCAGCAGACAAAATATGGTAAATCTTTGTAAATGATAGTATAATAATGATATAAAGTTGAAAACATTGTGACAAAAGGAGAAATTGCTCATTATGTGCAATTTTCTCTTTTGCCACCGTGTTTTCAAAAGTCGCCTGCTGCAGAGGCGTCAGAAAGCGTCTACACGTGGTAAGGGTTTAAGAATGTATAATTAAAGTTTCTCATAGTGTTACCTGCTACATCTGTATTTCATATCAATATTGGTGGCATAGAACTCCTCACCCACATCGTCATGGTAGGTCACTTTGAACTGTAGAGTTGTTCCCCTTGGTATGCTGCTCAGTTGGCCACCAGATGTCCTTAGAGCAGAATTTGAATTCACCATGAGGTAAGAAACAGATTTAACCTGTAATTGAACAAATGAATACAAGAGTCCATTATAAAAAAGTTTTATATCAATGGGAAACTTCACACCAGAACCAATCTTCAAAAGTCCTGATATTTAAATAACTCTTTCCCACTTACAACAACTGTGCAATATATGTCTTCAACAACATCACAGCAAAAATAAGTTAAATGTCTTTAAATGTAAGTATAAATTTTGAATATTTAAAACATTGTGACAAACAGTGAAATTGCTTATTATGGGCAACTTCTCCTTATGCAACATTTTTGCAGATGTATCAAATAGAGTGTGCAGTTTGGAACATCAAATATCATCCCCAGTAGCTCAGACGGTAGCAACGCAGGCTGTCAATCCACAGGTTGTGAGTTCGCATCCTGGCAAGGCCAACATTCTTTCTGACGTTTGACAAAAGTCAGTGACAAGCGTCATTCGTCTTTTACCAATGGGCTCACAGCCTATGTGGAAAAGCAGCCATTTGCTTGGAAAGTATGATGTGTGGAGAACTGGTGTGAGAAAGCAAGGAAACACATGAGTGGGTGAACTGGCCGCCGTGATAGGACAGAACAATGGTTGAAAACAATGTTAAGCCCCAATCAATGTTCAAATATCATACTTGTATTTTGGTCATTATCATTCTCCAGAGGCTTCTAGAATATTTGTTTTTGACTAAATGGCTAAAATGAACAAATTATCCTTTTCCAACTATGTTTTTCAACTGTATACAATAATTGTACTTACACTTACAGAGATTTTCCATATTTTTGCCAAGATCATTTCAGAAATGTCTGCTGCAGAATTGTTGTATGTGAGATAAGGTTAATCAATGCATACCTTGACAAATAATACTAAAGTCTGACTGATTCCAAACTCTTCCTGGGCAGTGATGTGTAAAGCCGCTTGACCAGTAAAAGGTCCGGATATGAGTACCCCATCTTCTACACGGACAATATCAGATTTGTCGTCAGTTGACATTATCTTGTAGATCATCTTGGCTCCTCCATCCCTGTATAGAAGAAAAACAGTAAATCTAAATTAAATCTAATTTTACATTTATTGACCAGAAGTTTAACAAGAGATGTTCATTAATTATATACTATAAGAGATATAATTTGGCTAAATTACAAGTGACCCAAATACAGGTGCAATGCTTCAATCTCTATTCCAATATGGTAACTGAAATATGTGATTGCAGAAATTAACCAGAAATTTCTTAGTCTTAAATGGAACATTTTAGTAAATTACACTAGAGTTACAGGACTTAGCCAGTGACATTGTGTAACGACAATATATACATTTACGAAGATTCAAGCAAATAACCCTGGTAATTGCAGAGCTATGGTGTTACTTGCAACACGTCAACTATATTTATAAATTCCATAAAAGAGCAAAACTTTGCTAAATTGTGAGAATGAGTTAACCCTCGATTCACTTATTATGTTGGGATGATTTCAAAGTCGTCTGCCACAGATTTGAGGGATGTTGTTAAGGGTTACCTCCAATATCAGTTATACCTGTTGGTCTTAAGAAGGGCCTCTGTATTTGGCGTCATCAATAATTCCCCATCACAAACTTTCGGGCTTACCATCGCTAATTCAGTGAAAACCTAAAAATATACATTATATAATTTAACTAGTTTTACTTGATTTCCTTATATTAAGACTTTTTCCAATTGAATCATTTGTAGGAAAGAATGGAAAATATTAACCTTTTCCCTCGTACAACAAATGACCTTTGAAAATACATACACAAAAAAAAACCTACATGGAAATTCTCTATACATAAAAATAGAGAGTTGAAAGCATTATGGAAAAAGAAGAAATTGCATATCTTGAGAAATTCCTCCTTTTCCCACTCTGCTTTCAAAATTTTCTGCTGCAAACATGTCAAAATGGTACTTTAACTGGGAAAGGGATAAAACATTATTTTATAGTAAAACCGTTTTAGGCAAAAAATAGCTAAATGAGACATTTATAATAATAAGAATGCTTTAGACGGGAATGACACATACTGGAAAACCATCATAGGGAAATAAAAATAATTAAGCTTGACCATACTTTAACCCCTCCCACATACAGCAAGTCTGCAGCAGGCATTATTGAAAATATGTAGACATAAATATGGAAAATCTTCATTAACAAAAGTATGAATTTTTAAAAAGGATGAAAACTTAGTGGCAGAAGAAGAAATTAGTCATTAAGAGCAGTTTCTCCTTTTGCTACAATGTTTTCAAAAGTCGTCTGCTGCAAAGGCATCAGAAAGCATCTGTATGTAAGAATGGGTAAAGGAACACATGTGTCGCCTGGCAAGAAACAAAAGTGTGACGGACAACTAATGGTAGAGTGGCCCCTATGTGGCTCCCTGCTATGGCAGACAACACAAAAGGCAAACAGTAATTAAGTACCATAAATATCTATTCATATTAACTCTTAAATGTTGAAAGCATCATTGGAAAAAATATTTTTAAGAATTATTTCTGCAGCAAAATGATCTTCCCAATACTTCAGATTCTTAATGTTTTACTGCAGATATTTTCAAAGCAGAAGATTTTTAATATCATACATTATGAGATAGACAACTAACACATTACTAACCTGAATTTGTAGTTCATCAACAAGAACGTTATCATTCATTATCTGTTCATGACCTTTCTGTGGTGTGACCTCTAACTTTACTGACACATGACCTGTCTCCATAGCAACCATCTGGACGGCAAAATTTCCATCTGGTTGAGGGTGAATGCCACTCTAAATCACAAATGTAAAATCAGTTGTTAACCTTTTTCTACATATACTAAATTTGTAGCAGACAACTTTGAAAAGATCTAAGCAAAAATATCAGTAATCTCTATAAATGAAAGTGTGATTCCTTGAAATAAATTGCGACCAAAGTCGTCTGCTGTAGATACAAATTTTATGAAAATATATAAAATGTTATTATGTACGAAAAGCACAAAAGTCAGCATCAGGTCAATATTATTAACCTTTCCCCACATACAACCAATCTGCAGCAGATGACTGAAAAATTCTTGGCAAACATATGAAAAATCCATATCAATGAACGTGTTATTATTGAATGGAATTGAAGTCATTGTAGCAAAAGGAGAAATTGCTCATTATGAGCAATTTCTCCTTATGCCACAATGATTTCAAAAGTTGTCTGCTTCTGATGCTCCAGAATGTGTCTGCAAATAGGAAAGAGCTAAGTATTACCTCATGGAAGACAGACTGTAGTTTCGCCACATCCTTCTTGTTGACGGACCATTTGAATGACAGGGGTGGTGAAACACTACCAAACGTGAAGGGGGTTTCATGCTCTGTCAGACCCACTGCATAAACGGGCATCTGTAATATGTACAAACAATTTTGTTGAATCAATATTTCAAACAACAAGAGTGCCGCAACACAAACTCCATCGCTCTACTGTTTTTTCTAAGTAAAAAAAGGGGCATTACAGAATAATAATAAGAGCCAAAGTTATGTGACTTAGTAAAGACATGCATATTGTTCCTAGGATTATGTGTACCATGTTTCATTTGAAAATATTGAAAGGTTTTTGAGTTATAAGGCAAGGTTAAAGTTTTGTGATGATGCAGATGACGAGGCCAAGGATATCACAATAGCCGGAGCTAAGGAGGGGTCATGGGCTCACTTGTAATTAGAAATAAATAGCATCATGCAAGAAGAAATGCATGTTAGCCTAGAAACTAGGTTTTCAACTGTTACAATAATAAAACAGCATTGATTCATTTGTGTTCAGTAACTGAATAGAAGGCTAAGCTTAGTTTACACACAATTCTTGACAAATCTTCATTGTCTTTAACTCATATACATATGCATTTTGATGCATCTGCAGTAGACAATTTTTGAAAATATTGTTGCTACTAAAAGAAGAAATAATGAGTTCTCCTTTTGCAACAATATTTTCAACTTTATGCAATAATAAAGCTTTCATCTGTAAAGATGTTCTATATTTTTGCCTGAATGTTTTCAAAGTGTCTGCTGCAGATTTGTTGAATTGGTGGGAAAGGTTTACAGGGTTGTCAAAATTAACCGATTGCCGATCAAAATTATCTGTTAAAAATGCTCTTTGATCTGTTAGTTTTGCTCCCCTACCAGGAATTAGCCCTTGACCTGACCCCCAGCCTGATCGGTTACTTTGCTCATTTGATCTGTTACAACAAAACATTTTGACAACCCTGGGTTTAACTCCTGACAATTATCAAGAATGTTTAAAGGAAGACATATGCCACTTGGCAATATGCCAGTAAAAGAATGAATGTATATTGTTTTATGGCGCATCGACAGCTAAGGTCATTTAGCGCGCAATTTAATTAAACTATTCAGGATCCCTGGGTAAACAAACCAGAACTAGGCTAGAAAATGTGCCTTGCCCAAGGGCACTCTACCATGACCGTAGTGCCGCGACTGGGGATCGAACCCGGGACACCCGGTTTCGAAATCCCCGACGCTAACCACTCGACCACAGCGGATTCCGCCAGTAAAAGAAAGCGTGGCTGACAGATGGTCAGACAGACAACAGAGAAAGGATCTCTATGTGTCACCCTGCCATGGCATGTGACATCAAAACTTCCAATAACACACTAATACACATTTAAGTAATTGCAAGATAATGTGGAAATAAGGAAGACGTTTTCAAAGCAGATGAAGCAAACCATCCTACAGGTAAAAGGTTTTGATTTCACAGAAACATAACAGTATAGTGAAACCTGTATATAAAGACTGCCTGTGGTAAGAGAACAATCTGGTTTTTGTTCACAGGTGGTCTTTTATGCAGAAAATGAGTAATTGGGAAATTAAAATTGTGGTTGCTATAGACAGGGAATTGCTAAACAAAGGTGGTCTTAAGCACAGGACTGTATTTACTTACAGTGGTACCAGTCTGCAGACGGGTCAATGGCCCATGAATTCGGATACCGACTAGTCGAACAACATTCACGGTTACCTCATCCTGAAATAAATTAACATGAGCTCTGCTAAAGGAAAACTCTTTTGCTCGCCAACAAATTAATCACACATGTATAGGAAAACAAGTTTTAGTCCTTCCCACATGCCGACACGTTTTGATGCATGTGCAGCTGATAACTTTTGTAACAGTATTTGTAAAGATCTGACTGTGCTTCTATACTAGCTGATTAGATTTAGTTATATTGTTTGCATACAGCCGGGTATACTATATTATTTATTGTACAATACCATTGAATATATGTAAATGTAAACATAGGCTTTAACCCATTCTCATATATCATGCAGCAGAACATTCTTTTCATCAGATAATGTCTATCGTGTTAACCCTTTCCCACATACAGACGCTTTCTGACACAGATGACTTGTGAAAACATTGTGACAAAAGAAGAGATTGCCCATAATGAACAATTCCTTTTTTTGCCACAATATTTCATTAATCTTTACTAAATGTTTTCCAAGTCGTCTGCTGCAAATTTGCTGTATGTGGGAAAGGGTTAAGATTAATCAATTCTAGTATTATTCCCATATTCCCAGAGCCTTGACTAAGCAGATTAACTGCATCAAATCCAGTAAACAGTTATAGTACCTGAGAATAGATGACCGTTTCCCCAGTCTCTGGATCCTGACCGACAGCTTGACCGACGACCCTTGTTGTCCCGAGGGCCTTGGCACTGAGCAGCCCGCTGCTGGACACTAGAGCAATGTTACTGTCTCTAATACTGAACACAACCGTACACTGGGGTCTAGGGCCTCCTCTACTTAACACCTGGCAAATAAACAAATAGATGGAAACATATAACTGTCTCTTATACTGAACACAACCGTAAACTGGGGTCTAGGGCCTCCTCTACTTAACACCTGGCAAATAAACAAATAGATGGAAACATATAACTGTCTCTTATACTGAACACAACCGTACACTGGGGTCTAGGGCCTCCTCTACTTAACACCTGGCAAATAAACAAATAGATGGAAACATATAACTGTCTCTTATACTGAACACAACCGTACACTGTGGTCTAGGGCCTCCTCTACTTAACACCTGGCAAATAAACAAATAGATGGAAACATATAACTGTCTCTTATACTGAACACAACCGTACACTGGGGTCTAGGGCCTCCTCTACTTAACACCTGGCAAATAAACAAATAGATGGAAACATATAACTGTCTCTTATACTGAACACAACCGTACACTGGGGTCTAGGGCCTCCTCTACTTAACACCTGGCAAATAAACAAATAGATGGAAACATATAACTGTCTCTTATACTGAACACAACCGTACACTGGGGTCTAGGGCCTCCTCTACTTAACACCTGGCAAATAAACAAATAGATGGAAACATATAACTGTCTCTTATACTGAACACAACCGTACACTGGGGTCTAGGACCTCCTCTACTAAATAAGTAGGAGGCCCTAGACAAGTCTTAATACATGGAAATAAAATAAACATGTAAACACTTGGGTCTAGGACCTCCTCTACTAAATAAGTAGGAGGCCCTAGACAAGTCTTAATACATGGAAATAAAATAAACATGTAAACACTTGGGTCTAGGACCTCCTCTACTAAATAAGTAGCAGGCCCTAGACAAGTCTTAATACATGGAAATAAAATAAACATGTAAACACTTGGGTCTAGGACCTCCTCTACTAAATAAGTAGGAGGCCCTAGACAAGTCTTATTAAATACATGGAAATAAAATGAACATGTAAACACTGGGGTCTAGGGCCTACTCTACTTAATACAATTTACCTGGCAAATAAAATAAACATAATGTAAACAAGCTATGACAGTCATTCCCACTCAATACAAATGCCATCATTACCTTATGGCAAGAAGAGTGCAGGATAAAACTCCCATGGGATATTAATCCATAGGATCTTTACCCCTTGGGACTATTACCACCTAGGCTTTATACCCATAGGATAAAACCCCCTTCTTATGATAGAATAATTGTATTTATAAAGTTTTCATTAGACATCATATTTGTTGAATTGATTCTTTCTTATTTTGGATATTCTTTTTTTTCTCTATCAGCAAATCCAGATAAATCCAGACTTAAGTTAAATATGCCTTTATTTCTAATATCAAAACACAACACAGTTTAGAAGTCTTGGTGTGATATGTTAACTTTAATATACTTAACCCTTTCCCTCATATAGACGCTTTCTGACGCCTCTGCAGCAGACGGCTTTTTGAAAACATAGTGACAAAAGAAGAAATTGCACAGAGCGTGCAATTTCTCCTTTTGTCACAATGTTTTCCACTTTTTGTCATAGGTTATCCATTCAATTAAAGAGATTTTCTATTGCTTGACAAAGAATGTTCAGTCGTCTGCTGCAGAATTGTCGTATGAGGGAAAGGGTTAATGGGAGCCGGACAAATATATACGCAGAGCTCTAGATGAGAAAAGAATTTCACATCCAAATCTGTATGACCCTCAAACGCTATCTGTGGGTACTGCAATTCTAGATCAAGACATTTCTTTGATTTTAACCCTTTCCCTCATACAACAAATCTGCAGCAGACGACTTTGATCTGTCAAGAAATAGAAATTCTCTATAATTGAATGGATAACCTATGACTTAAAGTGGAAAACATTGTGTCAAAAGGAGAAATTGCTCGTTTTGAGCAATTTCTTCTTTTGTCACTATGTTTTCAAAAAGCTGTCTGCTGCAGAGGCGTCAGAAAGCGTCTATATAAGGGAAAGGGTTAAACACAAATGCCTTTAATGTGGAAACAATACTCAAGAACAAATTTGTAAAAAGAAAAAAAAGTATTGGTATTTACCGAGTAAGAACTCTTGATTTTCAAAAGGCTATTGAGGAAAAGTGTCGAAATAGAAGCGATGACTGGGCAAGTATTGTTTTGGATAGACTTACAAATGTTATCGACTTGCCAGCAGCTGATGCGTTATACCACCTGTGCTGCAATGTTAATTTCAGAACTGGCAAGAAAATACCAAAATGCTTTCAAAATGACGATAAGTTAGACAAACTTACTGTAAAATCACCAGGTAGACCAGTTGACATAGAAAAGGAAAGGGCCTTCATGGACATTGTGTTTTTTATGAATAAATCAATGGGTAGTGTTGTAACTGTTAAATCTCTTGTTGAACGCATGAATAATAAATGTAAGTTTAAAGCCTATAACTTGAAATACTTGAAAACTAAGCTCTTGGAACATTTTGGATCAAATATTATGATAACTGAATTAGATGGGAAAAGCGACACTGTAAGTCTGCTGCATCTATCCTTCATGCATTTCACAAGAACCCCAAACCAAAAAACTCCGAAGAGAAAAAGATCCAGATTATAAGAGCAGCAGCGAGGTTGATTAAAAGCGATATTCAATCAATGTAGTCTTCTAATGAATGTATATTGTTTTATGGCGCATCGACAGCTAAGGTAATTTAGCGCGCAATTAAATTTAATTATTCATGATCCCTGGGTAAACAAACCAGTACTACGCTAGAAAATGTGCCTTGCCCAAGGGCACTCCACCATGACCGTAGTGCCGCGACTGGGGATCGAACCCGGGACACCCGGTTTCGAAATCCCCGACGCTAACCACTCGACCACAGCGGATTCCTGGCTGTACTCTTCTAAGGCTTTGTATCCATCATCAGAGGAAATAGGTTTAGTTAATTATTTGCCAGACACTTTGAACGTTTTTCTCAGGGGTTTATGTAGTGAAAAACATGTAGATTTAAAAGTAGCTACTATCTGTCAAACTATCATTTAGGCATGCAGACCAGAGGGCGTTATAACACCTCTGCAGCTTGGACTTGGAATTCAAATGCACCATCATTTTGGATCTAGATGTTTAATCGACACTTTGTACAACCTTGGTTTTTGTCTGTCATACAGAGAAGTTCAAAAATATGAAGTAAAAGCCGTTGCAGCCAATAATCCATCTATTCCTGAGTATTTTCCAGGTAGCTTTCTACAATTTGTTGCCGATAATGTCGATCATAACTGCAGAACCATTGATGGTAACAACAATTTCAATGGAATGGCCATCTTACTCCAAGATCTGACCTTACACCAAGTGAAATTGGGGAACTTGGTAAGATCAACATAAGCTATTTTAGATTTTCAGATGAAGATGTTTCTGTCAGAACATATGATAAATTGGATCTTGTTAAATTCAAAGATAAACAGAAAAGAATGGACTGTTAGACCTCACAAACCAGCATGGTCAGGCTTTATGCAACTTCTACAATCATCCTGGTGAGTCCAGCATTACATTCTTATCAATGATAGACATGAATCCCAGTGACATGTCCTGCTTGTATGCAACTCTTTTGTTTGTTGTAAAGAAGGCTGAGAGATATGGGGTCATGCCGATCTTAACATTCGACAAGCCACTGTTCCTTAAGTCTTCAACCATGAAACATAACCAGCCACCAAGAAGTCCTTTAACCCTTTCCCTCATATAGACGCTTTCTGACGCCTCTGCAGCAGACGGCTTTTTAAAAACAGTGACAAAAAAAGAAATTGCTCAAACCGAGCAATTTCTCCTTTTGTCACAATGTTTTCCACTTTTAGTCATAGGTTATCCATTCAATTATAGAGACTTTCTATTTTTTGACAAAATATGTTCAAAGTTGTCTGCTGCAGAATTGTCGTATGAGGGAAAGGGTTAACAAAGATTGTTCTATGCCTTGGAGGCTTCCATACACAAAAGAGCTTCTTAGGAAGTATTGGTAATTTAATGATGGCTTCTGGATTGCAGGAATAGCTCCAGACCATATACACTCCAAATGCGGTTATGCATATGATGTCCAGTAAATCGGTTTCAAACGCTGTCCGCGGTCATTTCTTAGTTGACACTGCTTTACATTCTTTGTTAATAAACAAAGTCTACAATATCAACCCCATTGCAGATACAACCGACAATGGTGCCCAGATGGATCCATGTGAGACAGATGATCAGGAATTCAGAATAGATACTACTGAAGGTAGCCCAGCCAATATTAATGGAAGACACATGATTGGGTTGGCAGGTAAACTAATTGATGCTCTCAAATCAAATCAATATACTTTGGAAGCTGCTGCTGATAATCGTATTGAGTCTCAATACTGAAAATCCAGATGTTTATAAGGCTTTTAAAAGTGGTAATCATGTAGTAAGAAGGACTGAACGATATTGGGCTGGACTCGCTACTGATCCCGTCATTGAACAAGTGTTGATGCGGAGTATAAAAGCAACAGGGGGCCTGACAAGAGGGCCTGGAATGACAGACATCCAACAAGCACATTGATTTTTATCTATGCCAGCCTGTGCTGACATTAACAATGCAATGCAAGCTATAACGGGAACGGAGTTTCAAACAATTGAACAACATAAGGAGATAGGCACTAGCCGTATACTCAAGGACACAAAAGATACCCAAACTCTGAATGCATTTCTCAAAGATACTGGTCTTTTCACTGATGATGATTTATCATTACGTAACATAGAAATGGGTGTAACAGCAGAGCCAAAGGTTAATGTGGACAAAGTAGTGGATATGGAGGGAAAATCAGTTGACATTTATTCATTGAAAAGGTCAAAGGTTGTCACTCGGAACTCAAGGTCAACTGTAAAATGAAAGGATGAAGTAATTGAAGTTGACCCACAGTTATTATTTCAAAGAATGACAGGAGCCGCAAATTGGAATGTTCCTGAAATGTCGGAGGTGTTTCAGTATGAATTATGCAACATTCTATCAGCCCTCTTCAATAAAACTGGATTTCCAAGACAAGCAAAACAAGAGGACCATGATGGCCCTATATCACTCACCTGATTTAATTGAACTTCAATAGTTTTCGAAGTTTTTACTCTATACATAGAATGAAAACAAGCAACCCTCCTGGTTTTCGGATTTATTTGAATAACCTTGGTAGAAGGTCACCTAAGGAACATTTGTGCCAAATAATTTTTAATAATTTTTGGTCAAGAAGATTTTTAAAGATTTTACAATGCAAATATAATGAAAACAAGCCCGGCCCCTGGCGGCCATGTTTTTCAATGGATCAGATTAATTTGAAAAATCTTGGTAGAAGGTCCCCTAAGGAATATTTGTGCCAAATTATCTTTAAATCGGGCCAGTACTTTTGGACAAGAATATTTTTAAAGATTTTACAATGCACATATAAGGAAAACAAGCCCCGCCCCTGGCGGCCATGTTTTTCAATGGATCGGATTAATTTGAACAATCTTGGTAGAAGGTCCCCCAAGGAACAGTTGTGCCAAATTATCTTTAAATCAGGCCAGTACTTTTTGATAAGAAGATTTTTAAAGATTTTACAATGCACATATAAGGAAAACAAACTCCGTCCCCTGGCGGCCATGTTTTTCAATGGATCAAAAAAATTGAAAAATCTTAATAGAGGGTGCCCCACTATAGCCATATAAGGCAAAATAGCCCCGTCCTCTGGCGGCCATGTTTTTCGACCAATCAACATGGCTTGAAGGAATCTTGATAGAGGGTCTCCCAAGGAAAATAATGAAAATTGGCCAAACACTTTCGGAGGAGAAGATTTTTTAAGTTGTTACTATAGCCATATAATGCAAAATAGCCCGGCCCCCTGGCGGCTATGTTTTTCGACCAATCAACTTAGCTTGAAAGAATCTGATAGAGGGTCACCCAAGGAACATTTCTACAAAATTATTTGAAAATGGACCCGACACTTTCGGAGGAGAAGATTTTTTAAGTTTTCACTAAATTCGCCATGACACAAGCTCGACTGGCTGTGAAGCAGTGGAGCTAACAAAGCGCTCCTAGGTCCAGAACTTTGCCAATCATAACCTTTCATTCATGTTTACACCGGCTGTGATACTACTTCTCATATGTATGGTATAAGTAAAGCTGCAGGACTTCGGCGATTCATGAATGACAAGTCCTTCCACATGATGCTGTTATCAAAGCTGGTGAAATTGCTATAGTTAGCCTTTACATTGGTATTCAACAGGAAGGTTGTAATGTTTTGAGATTTCGAAAGTTTTCAAACAAGTTTTGACAAGCAATGTACCCATTCAGGTCCATACTTTACCACCAACTGCTGCTGCTGTGTATCACAGTTTAAGAGTCTATCTGCAGACACAGATATGGATAGGTAACACACAACTGTCGCCAGTAGACTATGGATGGCAACATGCAGAAGGCCGTTTTATCCCAGTTAAAACCAACTTACCTCCTGCACCTGATAGATTACTCAAGATTATAAGGTGCAAATGCAAGCAGAACTGTGACACAAAAAAATGTACCTGTCGCAAACATGGTCTATACTGCTCACCAGGTTGTGGCGCATGTCGCGGTGATAGTTTTTCTAATTCACATCCAATAGAAAAGGAGGATGAAATCTGATGTATTTAAAATTCCAAAGATAATAAACATTCAATTAGTAATTTAATACTGCAGAAAACACACTAAAGCTAAACATACTTCGTACCACGGAGGGTCGAAGAAACTAATATCCAATGAATACCCAGATATCATGCGGCTCGTCGTATTTATTTCACTATACATTTATTTAATGCTATATAAACTGAATATTTAGACTTTCTCACATTAATAAGTACTTTATATTTGATGTGACTTGTAAAGAAGAATGGTCACGAAAAGACATGCAACAGTTTGATCTATATCTATTCTGATATTCCGTATTGAGACACGTATTTCGTATTGTACCAGCCCATCACGCCCCGCACACCCCATGACAATATATGTGAACCATTGCATTTTAAATGAGGTCTCTTTGTATCATTATTTAATGCCAAGGGCACATGCATATGAAACAATTGAGGACACATTCCTATTTTGAGATTATCATAATATCCGATAGTGAAAACTTATAGCAGAGATAATGAGACCCCCTTTTACTTGAAGTGGCTCTTCTTCTGTTATGATCTTTGTATTAACCCTTTCCCTCATATAGACGCTTTCTGAGGCCTCTAAAGGAAACAGCTTTTTGAAATCATGGAGACAAAAGAAGAAATTGCTCTTATATTGTCACCATGTTTCCAACTCTATTCAATTATTGTACTTTCATTTAAAGGTAGTTTCCAAAACATTTCGGGTATGGTTTCAAAGTCGTCTGCTGCAAAGCTGTTGCTTGTGGGAAAGGGCTAAAATGTATATACATTAGTATTTTATTTACAAATCACGTCACGTCTTGTGCGCAATAAATTTTTGTGGAAATAGACAAATGATTTTTGCTATTGAAACAGAGTGGGTGGGGTAATTTCACCCCCATAAATAGGAAAAAACTCTTAATTATATCTTAGAAATGTGCATTGATAACACATTTTGAGTTTAAAATGTATCATAATCTATTGACTGAGCAATGTACAAGACAAACATGTCAAAGTTTTGGTTTATGAATAGATAATAAGAATGATACAAAACTATATTGTTTCAAAAGCCGTTAAGAGTGACCATCTTAAGATGTGAAATTTTAAGTTTTCCGACACAAGCATAATTCTGAAACTTCTAGTTATTCGTAGTTGGATAATAGGAGAAACAAAAAATGCTTACAGACATTCTTTTGCAATTTTTTTTACCTTTGCCTATTTTTCTGGCTAGAATGACCAGACTAATTGTTTGACATAAACATACCTGTTGAACTGTTTATTTATAACTGAAATTCTGTTGAAAATGGTTGAAAACATTGATGCACGGGGAAAACAAACCATTAGTTAAAAAAATTATTTTCTATAGTTTGTTGAAAAACACAACGATTGCAGCACTTTGAAAACACCTAGGCGCAAAAATATGGAATACTTCTATAAGTGAAAGTCAAATCATTGGATAGAGTTGAAAACATTGTGGCAAAAGGAGAAATTGCCCATTATGAGCAATCTCTCTTTTTGCCACAATGTTTTCAAAAGTCGTCTGCAGCAGGTGTCAAAATATGCATCAACATTTACCTGAAAAGGTTTAGACAGACATGCATCAACATTTACCTGAAAAAATGCTCCTGTAATCAGTGTAATATTTCTTGGAATCAATTCCAGGGGCGGGAAGACTTCCACTGGTTTGGCCTCACTGGATATCAGAGATCCATCCGGTAGAGATGTCTTCGCCTTCAATGCCGTATGGCCGATCACTGCTCCGTGTACGATGTACGTGGCTGTGTAATCATCTGGGGACGCACCTCCATCTGGCCTGTAGCAAGGAAAACAGAAAGTAGCAATGTTTTAAATATGAGCCATGTTAGGTAATTTGGGATCTTAATGACTTTCCCTTTTGGCATACTTGATTGATTGTGGGCTTAATGCCCTTTTCAACAATTTTTCAGCCATATCATGGCGGCCAGTTCATCTTCTAATGTGTTTTCTAGCTTTCTCAAACCAGTACTTCAAACAAGAGGGCCATGATGGCCCTGGATCGCTCACCTGATTATTTTTTTTTCACTTTAGCTATAAAAGCCCCGCCCCCTTGCGGCCATAGTTTCGACCAATCAACTTGGCTTAAAGGATCCTGACAGAGGGTCACCCTAGGAACATTTCTACAAAATTATTTAAAAATCGGCCTGACACTTTTGGAGGAGAAGATTTTTTAAGTTTTCACTATAGCCATATAATTCAAAATTGCCCTGCCCACTGGCGGCCATGTTTTTCGACCAATCAACATGGCTTGAAGGAATCTGAAAGTGGGTCACTTAAGGAACATTTCTACAAAATTATTTGAAAATCGGCCCGACACTTTCGGAGAAGAAGTTTTCACTATAGTCATATAAGGCAAAATAACCCCGCCCCCCTGGATTGACAGCCCACTTCGCTACCAGGGCTCTGCTGGCATACTTGGACCCTTTACAGATACATTTCAACACATCTGCAGCAGACAACTAGTGAAAACAATGTGGCAAAAGGTTGTCTGCAGCAGACATGTTGTTTGTGGGAAAGGGTTAAAAGTACCTTGACATATAAATAGGTGGGCTACACTTCTAGGTTTTTGTCAGCATATTCAGTTAGGTTTGTATAACATCTCTGGTGAGACTGTGCTTATGCAGACTGCCCTGCATTTTCACTTTATGCAGATGCATTAACCCTTTCCCACTTGCAGACTCATGATGAGCAATTTCTCCATTTGAAAAAAAAAAATCATCTCTATTCACTAAATATACCTTCATTATATAGAGTTTTTATATTTTGCTTATATGGTTTTAAAGTCCTCTGCTGTAGATTTGTTGTATGTGAAAAAGAGTAAAGACCGAACAACACCAGGCACCTCCCAAATATTGAAGGATTTATCCCATTAACATGATGCTTTTTTACTTTTAGATATTTTCCAAATTGAAAATTTCTGGAGAAGCCAAAGAAGAACACATACCCAGTAATCCCTCACAGCCCCTTGCAGCTATATATTTTGGAAAATCAATTAATTCTTTTTAATTATTTTAGCTTTTTTAGTAGATTGTCAACTAGGGATTATTACATGTGAATTCATTTCAAAATCAGGCTGATAGTGGTAGAAGCAATTTCTCCTTTTGCCATAATTTTTTTTAATTATACTAATTTCAAGATTGTACAATTTTTCTCAATTTTTTTTTTAAAACCAGTTGACTCTAAAAGTAGCCAATAAGGCTATGGGTTCAAACATCTGGACCAAAAATAATGCCAACCCCACAACCCTGAGTGCCAAGGATGGCAGCCATTACTACAATTTTGTAAGACTTTGGTATGACTCTGCCGGGGATTGAAACCACCCCCAACACAAACGCTTTACCATCGAGGTGGTCTGATACAGAAGATATATCTTAATGCCTCTGAAGTAGATGGCTTTTAAAGAAATAAACTGTGGGAAATTGAAAAGAATTCCTTTCCCATAATATTATCATCAACACTGTATCAAATTTATACTTTTCATGATTTTCTCTGCAGCAGACGGCCTTTTGAAAACAGTGACAAAAAAAGAAATTTCTCATTTTGCCACAATGTTTTCCACTTTTAGTCATAGGGTATCCATTCAATTATAGAGATTTTCTATTTTTTGACAAAATATGTTCAAAGTCGTCTGCTGCAGAATTGTCGTATGAGGAAACGGGTTAAAGTAGACGACTCTAGAAATGCCACTAAAGATTAAAGGTTATTCAAGAAAACATTTCAAAACATGTATCTTAAGATGTTGATTATCTTTTTACCCAATGTTTTATCCCTTTCCCTCATATAGACGCTTTTTGAAAACATAGTGACAAACAAACAATTTCTCATTTTGCCACAATGTTTTCCTCTTTCAGTTAATGGATAACCTATGTTTTGACAAAATATGTTCAAAGTCGTCTGCTGCAGAATTGTTGTACGAGGGAAAGGGTTAATGTTGTCAGATGAGAACACATCTGTGGAAAAATATGATACCAGAATAATTGTAAAATATAAATAATTTATTATGATACAAAATGGAAATCATCGTTGGAAAAGGAGAATATTGCTTGTTTTGAGCAATGTTCTCTTTTTCTCATAATGTTTTCTTAAGATATCTGCTGCAAAGGCTTGGTGTAGACTGTATCAACACAAAGGCTATGTACACAGACAAACAGTTATCCAAAAAGAGCCCATGGCCATACACCTCTATCTTTTAACCCTTTTCTTTATACAGATGATATTTCATGCATCTGAAGCAGACGAATTTTGGAGAAAATGTGAGGAAAGATGAAATTCCTTTTCCCATTATGTTTTGTATTAAACTCTATCCAAAATTATATTCCAATTTTCAAGATTTTATATATTAATGTTTTCATAGCAGACAACTCTAAATTTAGTATATGAGGTAAAGGGTTAGTTAAACCATGTGACTCAATCCAGTGAGGCCTTCATGAAATTTAAACTATATAAATCTGATTGTATACACACATGAGGTCAGTTACACAAGGAAAGCCAATAGTGAGACAATGTATTAGCTTTGGTAGAAACATTGTATTTGCATAAAAAATTCCCTGAAGGTTTAAACCAGTGATATATTAGATTAATTGCGTTTTGATATTCTTGCAAAAATGGAAGGAACAGCACCACAAGTACACAGACTGTATAAGAAAGCAACAAAAGAAGACAGTTTGAAAATTCCTTCACTAAAAACTGGGAAGATTTCTCTTTCGGACATTATTGCTGCCACAATCGGCGAAGAGGCGAGGTCATGTGATGTTCAAGACGGAGATATACAGAATTATTTTTACGGTGACTATGGTACAAGTGAGTCCAGCGGGACCCCGCAGGATTTAAACTTTTCGTTTTATTTCCGTGACAATTCAGGTGAAAGTTTTAACACACCAAACAGCAAAACCAATATCAGCGCCTTGCGTAACGAACATGAAAACTCCCAGTCCACTAAGCTCCAGACTGTTCCTCAAATTGATCACAATTCCAACACAGGTGATTCTTTTTTTAATGAAAACAGTGTGGGAACAGATTTAAAACATACATTCCCAACAACTTTATCATTTGAATCTCAGTTTGAAAATAACGACGACTTCCTGGCATCTCTTGTTGAGCCAAAAATGGATGCATTGATAGATCAACATGGAGAATCAGATCTGAATCCTGACAGTAAGTTTATAAACTTCTATTTCGGAATGAGTAGTTTATCAGAAAATATTAACTTTCCCAAATACAACAGGTCTACAGAAGACGAAATTGATAAAATCGAGGCAAAATATATATATTATAGTCAGAAATATTGTGGCAAAAGGAGAAATTGTCCATAAAGCTTTCAAAAGTAATCGGCTGCAGATGCATCAAAATGCTTTGCTCCAGGAAACCGGCCATCAGATTGTTTGACTGCACTCTTGCCAATCAATCAGTTTCAAAAAAATTCTAGATAAGTTTAGTCCCTAATGATCAGATAGCATTAATGGGGAGGTGACGAGTTCTGTATTCTTTTTTCATGGTCATTCTCATGACATAGCAAATCAGATGGTGAAGCTGCATAGACTGATCTTGGTTTTCCCAGGACCCTAATGTACCATACGGTCAGCTTTTGTATGCCATGCTTCATTTTGTCTGCATACCTTTCCAATATATCTTAAGTCATCACCAAAAAAATCTGAACACTAGATAATGGGCATTTTGCATGATTAGAAATCCTTATTTGACCTCCAAAACTTATGTTGTGGGTACTCAAAAGAATCATCTCAAAGAGACAAAAAAATTTGGGTACCCACAACATAGGTTTTAATGAGTGCTTATAAATTGTTGTTGAAGCAAGACCTATTTGCTCTTTCTTATCTAATCCTCTGCAATCTTTCAGATGACTCTGATTTAGAAGATTCCATGCACTTTGTTGATCCTGAGGACCAATCGAGCAACACTAAGGCGGAGTTGAATCATGAAGTGCCTGAACCCAAGCTGAAGAAACGCAGGTTGAGTGATATCCAACCGTTCTCTTCAATGAACCACAATGACATGGACAATCAACAAAGTGATTTGATAACTTTATTGTATGCCGAAATGAATCAAGCGCCCAATATAAACATGCCCCAAGAGCAGAAACCCACTGCTTTTCATCGCAGAAGATCCTTCTCTGGAACAAATACTCATCGGCTTCAAAGGCAATGTGGTGTCTCAAAACTAAATCACAGAAACCAGGACAGGCCTGCAGCAATGTTACGTGCCAATTCTTTCTCAGAAAATTGTACCACAGACAATTTCTCACATAGAAATCAGGATATAGACAACAAGACGCCAACAATGTTTCGTACCAGATCTTTTTCGGAGGCCTGTAATTATGAGAAGTTAACTCCCATTAGCGAAGGGAGAACACTAGACACATCCCTCAGTTCTCTACTCGGGTCTCCCAATGAAAACAGTCAGCTGTCAAATAACCCATTTTACGAAGATTTGAAGTGCACATTGTTATCCGACCTTTCCAACTCGGCCACTGACGACTGTCCAAAAACGCTATTTGACACCATATGTCAAGGTCAACAGTCTGATGTATATGCCAGAGAACGTAACCTTCAATCCAGATTTAGTACCATGCAGTGTAAATACCCTGATGAGGTCCGTGATTTATCGAGTTTCTATAGGCAGCAGTCCGCCGAAGTTGAAACCGAGAGATTCAGAGAAATTCATAATGAGCGATTTCCACTTTCTTATCGTAACCATCTCAACAGTTATTATGACAACCTGTTACATACAATCATGGAAAGAGTCGAGAAAAGTCTTCAGTTGTTATCAAAGGCTAAAAAAGAAACGTGTGTTCCCGTCATGCAAGCATTTAGGACCCGCCCCCTTTTATCGAGAAAAGCTGTCAGTATGATGGAAGAATGGTTCACTAGAAACTACGAACATCCGTACCCGAGTCAGACTGCTGTGGACGCACTTGCAGCTGCTGGACAGATTTCAACAGAGCAGGTGAAAAAGTGGTTTGCCAATAAACGTAATCGTAGTAAAAACTCTAAACCAATGAATGAAGTTGTGGGTATGAAAAGAAAAAGACAGTTTTCTTCAAGGTGGTGAACTAAGCTATCACTAATTGCTAGCTCAATATTATTTTCATCTTTAGCTATCTATCTATGACAGTGCTTTTAAATATTTTTATACCCGTTTTACATGATTTTAGTTATTATTTTATCCTAAAATTGTACAAAGATATAATTTAATACACAGTTAATATTAAATTTTATTCTGAATTATATTTTACCAATTATTGTTAATTGGAGTTTAAAGTTGAAAGCAGGGTAGCAAAAGGAGAACTTGCTTATTATGGGCAATTTAAAAGAGCAATTTCTCCTTTTGCAATAATGTTTTCAAAAGTCGCAAGGTTTTCTTAACTGTTTTAACGCAACTGTATGGCTGACAGGTTTCAAAATAGTAGGAAAAGCATGTAACATCTCAAAAATTGATGATGTTATTTAGATTGAGCTGGGAAAAGGGGTAATTGCTCTATTCTGTCTCCAAAATGTTTACAAAATTTGTCTGCACCATAGGGGGACCAAATAAAATCGGTGTTAATAATTTCAACAACCATACTTTTAAATCCCAGAACCCTACCACACTTGCAGACACATTTTGAAGAATTTGCAGCAGTGTTCTTTTGCCAAAATATTTTCAACACAATATGTTAACCCTTTCCCTCATATAGACACTCTCTGCAGCAGACGGTATTTTGAAAACATTTTGACAAAATGAGACATTGCTCTAGAAACAAGCAATTTCTCCACTTGCCACAATGTTTTCAATTTTTGTCAGTAATTATACTTTCATTTATAGATATTTTTTGTGTTTTTGCCTAGATAATTTCAAAGTTGTCTTCTACCGATTTGTTGTTTGTGGAAAGGGGTTAAGAACAGGAGGCCCAAGATGGCCAGTACTGCTCTACTGCATAAGGAAACAAGAGGCCCAAGAGGGCCAGTATCGCTCCACAGCCATAAGGCAAAAATAAAATCTCCAAACAGCCCTGCCCCGTGGTGGCTATTTTTTTTAACAACCACCATGACTTAAAGGAATCTTGTAGAGTGTCACCAAAGGAATGTTTCTGCAAATTTTTTTGAAAATATGCCCGACACTTTCGGAGGAGAAGATTTTTTAAGTTTTCACTATGGTCATATAAGTCAAAATAGCCCCGCCCTCTGGCGGCCATGTTTTTCGACCAATCAACATGGCTTGAAGGAATCTGATAGAGGGTCACCCAATGAACATTTCTACAAAATTATTTGAAAATCGGCTGAACACTTTCGGAGAAGAAGATGTTTTAAGTTTTCACTATAGCTATATAACGCAAAAAAGCCCCGCCCCCTGGCGGCCATGTTTTTCGCCCAATCAACATTTCTTGAAGGAATCTAATTAAGGTTCACACTAGGAACATTTCTACAAAATTATTTGAAAATCGGCCTGACACTTTTGGAGGAGAAGATTTTTTAAGTTTGCTCTTTAGCCATATAGGCAAAATAGCCCCGCCCTGTGACGGCCATGTTTTTTTACCAATCAACATGGCTTGAAGGAATCTGATAGAGGGTCACCCACGGAACATTTCTACATAATTATTTGAAAATCTGCTGAACACTTTTTGAGAAGAAGATTATTTAAGTTTTCACTATAGCTATATAAGGCAAAAAAGCCCCGCCCCCCTGGCGGCCATGTTTTTCGCCCAATCAAAATTTCTTGAAGGAATCTAATAAAGGGTCACCCAAGGAACATTTCTACAAAATTATTTGAAAATCGGCCTGACACTTTCGGAGAAGAAGATTTTTTAAGTTCTCACTTTTTTTTTCTTTCGGTTGCCATGGAAACCAGAATTTTGAATGGATCAAAAAAATTTGAAGGAATTTAGTAGAGGACATTGAGAGGATGCTTCCCATGAAGTTTCAACCAAATTGGCCAAGTGGTTAGGGAGAAGAAGTCGTTTAAAGGAAAAAGTTAACGCACGCACGACGGACAATTCGCCATGACATAAGCTCGACTGGCTTTCAGCCAGTGGAGCTAAAAATTGAATCACTATAGCAATATAAGGCAAAACAGGAATCAATTACTGAAATAGGGTCTGCTGCAGAAGCGAACTAAAGATATCCTTTATCAGAGCAAGAGTTAATTGAAATCTATCAATTTGACATTAACTTACTTGAGTGTAATAAGTTCAGAGGCTGGTTCCAGTTTCAGGCCCATCAATGTAAAGAAGCTGGCAAATAGTTTTTGTCCAGTCACATCCAGTACCTGTACCCTAGCTGTGATGTCTTTACCAACCTCAACCTGTTAATGTACATAAACAAATGTTACTCAATGCAAGCTGAATTCTACAAAGAGTAGAGTATATCTTTTCACCACAATATCTCTTAATATTTAACATTTAACCCATTCCCACATAAAGATGCTTTCTGACACCTCTTCTGCAGACAACTTTTAAAAACACAGCGACAAAACAAGCAATTTCTCCTTTTGCTGAAATGTTTTCAACTTTTTCCAGTAATTTGTTCCTTCATTTACAGAGATTTTCCATCATTTTACCTAGATGTTTTCAGTCGTCTGTTCAGATTTGTTTTATGTGGGAAAAGGTTAAATTGGGGTGTTGTGGTACTCAAATTAATCGTCTCACTGATTATTTTGAGTACCTACAACATAGGGTTTTGGATCATTGATTGGTTGTTTTTTAGGCCACTTTCAACAATTTATCAGTTATATTATGGCATTTCCTAAGTTACCAGTCAGTACCACTGGTCCATTTAGCCTGACACCAGCCAGTCATTCTAACACCGTTATTGTTAACCCTGAAACCCTGAGCGCCAAGGAGGGCAGCCATTATTACAATTTTTAAAGTCAATGGTGTGACCTCCTGCACCGGAGACTGACAATATTGATGTTAGAACAGGAAGTACAAACAATATTGATGTTAGAACAGGAAGTACAAACTTTATCTAGAGCTCGTTACCATGCTTATTAAATTGTTGGTAAGTGACTCTTTTACAGAAAAGACAAATCAACAATGTATCAACCAGGATCAGCAAAAGCATGCCGGACAGACACTTTTTGCCTCCTGTGGATTTTCTGTTTCAGGAATCATTACTCTATACCACTGAGACGGAATGTATCGGCCTGGATTAGCCTGTTCACGCTGATCTGGGTCGATACATTACGTAGAGTCCATAATGTTGGTTTTCTCGCGGGACGGCTCAAATTAGATTGTGCAATATATAAATTGATAATTTATTTCAGAAGTCAAAGGGCATTAACTCTGTATGGAATAATCTGATGGCTCCCATATTTTAACTCGACAACACAAATATTCTTGTCACAATTTACCTTGTCCATAACATACAGCTGCACACTGCCCACCCCAGAGACGGTCACTGATAACGTAGCCGGATGCTGGCTGGCAACACACAGGTCATATACAGTCACTGTTAACTGTCCATCTCTCAGGGGTACAACCTGTGGTTGAGATAAAAGGAAAAACACATACAAGTCAAGTAAGTAAAAGAGTGCAGAGGTCCAGATAAGGAAGATTTGCAGTTCTTTTCCCACAATATCTCTTATTATCCAACTAAACCCTATGTTTTAGGTACTCAAAAGAATAGTCCCATTGAGACAATTCTTTTGAGTACCCACAACATAGGGTTAGTGGATAAAATAAGGATTTTAAAACAAGCAAATCACTCCATATCTATAGCTCTGAGAGTGTCTGAAGGAACACATGTTTCACTTTGTCAGACAAACAGACAGACAATGGAGGCATGCAACACAAACAATATATATAACAAGAGTTGTCAGAGGACAATATAGCTCGCCTATCAGGGCCTAGTTCAGAACAATTATAGCATGGGTAAAAGTCCAAAATCCAAAAGTGGAATAATTCAGTTGAAATTGAATTTACAAAAGAAAGACAAGAATTACGCGTAATTAAATGTCTCGCTGTCCCCTGCTTTGACTATCAATGCAAGTGTAAAAGACAAAAAGTAAAATAACAAAACTCTAATATTGAGCTAAACACAATTGTTTTTAAACAAGAAATTAAAAAAAAAAAAAAAAAATACCAAGTTCAAAAATCCAAGAAATTTTAATAAAAAAATGACCTGAACGCAAAGTTTCAAAATTCAAGAAAAAAAAAAAAATCCAAAAAAATATGAAGAAGCTATGTCCAATTCTCAAAATCCACCAAAAATCAAATGTTTTACCCCATAAAAAGGTCACACTCAGCATCTTCAGCATACAATGTGCAGAAGGGTATGAGATGTAACTATATTCCAAATATGAAAGCCCTAGTACCAGTACTTATTGAGAAAAATAAAAAAAAATCGAAACTTTAACGTTGAGCTAAACGCAAAATTGAAAAATACAAGAAATGAAAATGAAAAAAATCCATTCCAGAGTTATGGGACTTGACATACAAGGTCATCTAATGACCCTGAATAAGTGTCTGAAGTTTCAAAGCAACAGCATACACAGTGTCTGAGAAAAGGCCTTGCATGCAAAGGTTTGACCAAAATTCTAAGTCCAAAAAGGGGCACAATTCAGTAAAAAATCCATTCCAGAATTATGGGACTTGACATACAAGGTCACCTAATGACCCTGAATAAGTGTCTGAAGTTTCAAAGCAACAGCATACACAGTGTCTGAGAAAAGACCTTGCATGCAAAGGTTTGACCAAGCTGGCAACGCGTACATCAACGCTAACGCGGACGCCGGGGTGATTACACAAGCTCCCCTATTTCTTCGAATAGGCGAGCTAAAAATTGCAAAAATAGTTTTCTCCACTAATTTAATCTCTAAGACACAATAAATGGTAAAAATTTAAGATGAGATAACTCTTATCAAGTCTGAGCAAATTGGTCCAAAATATCATATGTATAAATTGTTTTCGCACTGTTATTATAAAAAAAATTTAGGACTCGTCTATTTTTGGGTAGTAAGTTGATGTTGTACACAATACATTGTTCAGTCACCGATGATAACCAAAGATCATGTATCGGATCATCTAGGGATACCTGTTTTCCTATAATAAACGTTTCTATTGTTTGATTGAGATGACAGATGTCAAATTCTTTTACACATATATTTCTGTCCATAAATTCTGTACGGTTGTGTTTGTTTGTGTAAAATGGTGTTATTGCTGTTTTTAACAGCCTTACAGTTTTATCAAGGTGTTTCCTGATTTCTTGTGATACAAGTAAGTTTTTCTTTGTGTATTCAAAAGTCTTTGGTCAGTAGGTAGTGACAACATTTGCTTGGTCAAATAGTTTCTTAACACAAAATATTATCAAAAACTCTGTTCAATACCTTCAGATGTTTCTTTTTCTCAGCATATTTCAACTCTACGACTTCCGTTTTCCCCTCTACAATATGGAAATATCCGGAACCTTTCTCTATGCCCACGTTCATTTTGTTGGAGGGATGGTTGAAAACCGACACTACACTAGGGGATATAACTGCCTCCTCAACCAACCGGAGTTCAACGGATTTACTTATCTTGGGTGAAATCCTCTCCTGAAACAGTTTTAAAAAGCTTCACTTAATTTACCAGATTGAACCCAATATTCAAATCTTGATTCTTGTACATCTGACAACTTTTGAAAATGCTGTTGGAAAACTTGCCTATGGTGAGCAATTTCTTCATCTCTAAATATTTTTTTACTTGGCTTATTATGAATTTGTACTTGTACTTTTAATTCCTCTAATTCTGATTTGAAAGATTTTGATAACCCTTTCCTGCATATAAGAATTCTGCAGCAGATGATTTGAAATCTTCGAGGCAAAATTATGAAAAATCTCTATAATTGATTTTTGTTATTATTGAATATATTTGAAAACATTGTGGTGAAGGAGAAATTGCTCATGATGAGCAATTTCCCCTTTTGCCACACTGTTTTCAAAAGTTGTCTTCTGAAGAGGCTTTACAAAGTGTCTGCTTGGGTGAAATGGATAACACTGCTTAACAGGTAACAAGTTGGAAGTTATTCTATCCTTTCTCTATATTATCAATCAATAGACAAATGCACAGTAAACTTCGGAAGTTTATATGAAACTTTCATGGTGATTCAGGGCAGACTGGTTAAACAGTGAATATTGCTACCCCAATAAATTCACTCTATGAATCCTTGAGTTTAACATGATATTTTACATTTACTAGGAAAATTTAACCCATTCTCACCTGCAGACGCACATTATGACGCATTTGCAGCAGACTACTTTTGAAAACATTGTGGCAAAAGGAGAAATTGTTCATGATGAGTGATTTCTTCTTTTGCGTAATGTTTTCAATTCTATTCAATAATACAATTTCATTTACATAGATTCTTCATATTTTTGTCAGGATGTGTACAAAGTTGTCTGCTGCAGAATTGTTGTATGTGGAAAAGGGTTAAAAGAAAAAACATGGGGATGTGAAAATAATTTTGATGGGAGATATCAGTTGCCTGGACAATATGAAATGACGTCAGAGGTCCAATTAGGCGGCGTTCACTGCTCTTTATCCCGCAATATCTCTCCTATTATCCAACCAAACCCTATGGTATGGGTACTCAAAAGAATCGTCTCAATGAGCGGATTCTTTTGAGTACTCACAACATAGGGTTATAAGATCAAATAAGGATTTTAGATCATGCAAAACGCCCCTTATCTAGAGCTCTGATGATGTCATTGTGTAACCATCTACACTGGAATATAAATTGCAAAATCAAAGCGCCATAAATACCAGAACTTTCATAAAAATATAACGTCAGTGATGAGAAACGAAATAAACTTTCATTGATTGTATATGTAATACATAATTTATTCACCATTGAATGTTTCATAAGTAAATTTACACTCATCATGATTTTTACCTGATAATTACAAACTTGCGTTCATACACATGTTAACTCCACTAGGGATACAATTCTAATATCAAAAGTTCAATAGTTAACCAGTTTCCTCAAACAGACACCTTTTAAAAACATTGTGACAAAAGAAGAAATTGCATAAAATAAAAAAAATCCCCTGTTGTCACAATGTTGTCAACTCAATAATTATAATTTGTATACAGATTTTTTCACAGTCGTTAGTAGCAGATTAGTAACTCTATAAAATGTTTTGTAAATTTCTCAATAATTCATTAAATAGCATGTAATACTACTTACTGGTATAGGTGAGTTGATAAGCTGTAGATAACTCTGTCTGTATTTACGTACACTCACGGATACAATGACTGTGTCTGCTATACCATAGGGATGAAGTGTGATGTAATCTGCAAAACACAATTAATCAAGGAACAAGAGTATCGCCAACGATACAAATCCCCTCGCAGGGTCATTTGGTACAGATGTTTTTTATCAGTGATTTTGACCTTTGACCAACATCAGTGAAACACAAACCCATCAAAGCTCTCTTGACAGTAAATCTATGTATGAAGTATGAAGGAATTCCTTCCAAAAATAAAAGTGGTAGAGCGATGACTTTGTTTGATACAGACGTAATATAGCCCCTGTGAACTTGATCTTTCTTTACTATGAATCTGTATATGAATTATGAAGGAATTCTGTCCACAAATGAAAGTGCTAGAGCAATAACTATGTTTCATACCGACATAGTCACTGTGAACTTCAGCTAGGTCATTAAACATTGATCTTAGACCTACGTCGTTGAAGCGCAAACCGGTCCAAGCTCTCTTGATCAGAAATAAAAATGTGTATAGGGCTATGAAGTCGTTTTGTTAAAACCTATTATAGTCAGTGTGACATTGTCCTTTGACCTAAGTCGTTGAGAGGCTAAATCTTACAAGAGGCAAAGCTTGTGAACATGTTTTAAGTTTTATAACAATCAAATAAGAAATGAAGTTGCTACAGCGATGACGTTGTTGGGACACTAATATAATCACTCTGACCTTGACCTAGGTTGATATGCTAACTTGTAGAAGAGGCAATGCTTGTGAACATGTGTATGAAGTTTCATAACAATCAAAAAGAAATGAAGTTGCTAGAGCAATGACTCTGTTGTGACATGTACGTACAGACGGATTCCTAAATACTCTTGTCAACCTTGTCACGAGGGGTTAATTAACTCTTCACCTATTGCAGCAAAAAACTTAAATTTTCCCACATACAACAAATCTGCAGCAGACAACTTTGAAGACCTCGAAAACACACCCTTTAAATGAAAGTACAATAATTGAATAGAGTTGAAAACCTGGTGCCAAAAGGAGAAATTGCTTGTTTTGAGCAATTTCTTCTTTAGTCGCCATGTTTTCGAAAAGTCATCTGCTGCAGAGACATCAGAAAGCGTCTATATGAGGGAAAGGGTTAAGCGCATGACCAATTTCTCCTTTTGCCACAATGTTTTCAACTCTATTTAATATTTATACTTTCAATGATTGAGATATATCATATTTTTTCCAAGATATGGAAAAGGGATCATGAAAATGCATAAACAGGACAGGAAAGAAACTCATTTCCATAAGACACTATTCAACCAAAACCACCCTGTAGGATAGTGTTAACCCTTTCCCTCATACGACAATGCTGCAGCAGACGACTTTGAACATATTTCGTCAAAAAATAGAAAATCTCCATAATTGAATGGATAACCTATGACAAAAAGTGGAAAACATTGTGGCAAAAGTCACGATGTTTTCAAAATGCTGTCTGCTGCAGAGGCGTCAGAAAGCGTCTATATGAGGGAAAGGGTTAACTTACTTGCAACAACTTTTCTTCCACTAGGTAATAGTGTTACATCGTTCTGAAGCTCGTTGTCGTTATCAATAGCAGCAAGACGCGTGTCAGAGACCGTCCACTCGAACTCCAGCGAGGAGATATTGTCAAATTTTCTTCCATTCTTGTCCGTTACACTAATCAACAAGTCAAGATCCTTTTGACAATGTACTGGTATCTGAAAATTTATTCTAAGGAAATGTAACTTGCCCTAGGCCACTCTTCCATGAGTTCTGTATGTGTTATCAACTCACAGTATATACAGTGAAGTACACTTTTGACACAAAATGGAAAATGAAACAAAAGTGACATAATATTCAAAGCTTATGTGATACTATAGGAGTTTTAATTTTCATGGGACTTTATAAGAGCTATATTGTCTATATCCATCGAATCCACCAAATCTTAATACCACTCAGTAAATTATAATTTCATTCATAATTGTCAATTTGCCAATTATACAAGGGCCACAGCAAAGCGGATGCATCCCCTCGGTATTAAATTTAAAAATATGGCTAAAAATATGGCCAATGACCTGGATATTAATGTTATGTACCAGAAAACTAATGTTATTTGTCCTTGCCATTATTAAATTGTTATTAATGTTATGTACCACAGAACTAAGTGTAATTTGTCCTTGTCTCCGTCTTTGGCCTTTGCCAAATGACCCCGCCTTTGCCCGTTGACATTTACAATCAATAGGCTTCTAGATCTTACCATATACTAAATGTATGGCAAGTTTGGTTATGATCTGCCAAGAGAGGATCAGTGTAGAGTGGTCACAAGGTTGTTGATATGGGAAGATAGTCAGTCCAATTTTGACCTTTACCTTTAACCTTTGACTTTGAAAAAGTGAACTCACAAAAGGATACCCCCCGTTGCGCTTACAAGACATATGGAGACAGACGGACGGATATATTTCCGACCGGGATAATCTTACTTCATGCACATCCTCAGGTTGTGTACTGCAACTGTGTAAAGTTTCATCAGAATCGGTCCAGCCGTTAAGGAGGAGTTGCGCTTACAAGACATATGGATAGACAGACAGACGGATGGACAGGGTGATTCCTATATACCCCGCAAAAACTTGTTTGTGGGGGGTATAATAAATAGGCTTCTAAACCTTGCCATATACTAACTGTATACCAAGTTTGGTTAAGATCGGTTGAAGGATGTTCAGTGTATAGTGGTCACCAAGGTTGTTGATATGGAATAGTCAAAGTTCAATTTTGTGTCGACCTTGATACAATGTGATCCTTTGTTTGATGAGACCTGTACGTTTGCTGTTCAACAATTAGGTGTTAAAACTATCAATCAGTTTTCCTTTCTTACACAGGTGTGACCAGACGGCTCTGGCCATTTTCGACGTGTTTCAGGCACACCGCAGTCAGACCTAGCGAAACTGAAGGCGAACAACATCAAAGTCGTTTACGTTCCACCCTCATGCATGGACCAGCTGCAACCACTGGATGCGATTCCAAATAAAATTTATAAGGATGAATTAAAATCTGCATTCCAGAATTATTATTCTAACTGTGTTGCAGACAAATTAAACAAGAGCACCGCGTATGGCACAGATGCTCGACTGATAGAAAACAGAAAAAAAAGCTAAACAAAAAACCTTAACCGGACGATCAGACGCCAAACAAAAAACCTTAACCGGACGACCACGCCACCAGGGTCATGACAATAGCTCTCGTTTTTTTCAAAAGTCGAGCTAAAAACAATAAATCTGTGACTGAAATTGACTTAAGAACAAGTGCAATAAAACCCATTCACGCCAAGTGGCTAATGAAAGTCCATGATATCATTAATTCTAAACCAGAAATGATCAAGTCAGCCTTTGAAAAATGTGGAATTTACTAGTAAACAAAGTATGTCTTCCGAGTTTTATACCGGACCGCCATATGTCTTACGAGTTTTATACCGTATCAGACCGGTGATAAGGAAATTTGTAAATATGTAAAATGTATTGCTGTAAATATATTGCAAATGTTTTCACGTAGTTTTAACAACACACAATTTGAATTAAATGTTTGTTATCTTTCGATCAGTCTCTTACTCTTTCATTTGGATTCAGTCACAATTCTCAGTTAATATGATGTGAATGAAAATGTCGACTAAACTGTGTGTCGGTAAAATAAACGGTGTATAGGTAAAATATACAATTGAGAACGTGGCAACTTTCGCTGGCTGATATTTTTGCGAATTTAGTGCGAATTTAGTGAATTCGCGAAGTTCGCAAATGTTTCCACGACGCAAACTTTACCACTTATACAGTACTAACTGTATACCAAGTTTGGTTAAGATCTGCCAAGAGATGATCAGTGTATAGTGGTCACAAGGTTGTTGATATGGGAAAATAGTAAAAGTCCAATTTTGACATTGACCTTTAACCTTGAAAATAAATAGGCATCTAGACCTTGCCATATACTAACTGTATACCAATTTTGGTTATGATCGGTAGAAGGATGTTCAGAGTAGAGTGGTCACAAGGTTGTTGATATGAATAGTGAAATTCCAATTTTGACATTGAGCTTTAACCTATGACCTTGAAAATAAATAGGCTTCTAGACCTTGCCATATACTAACTGTATACCAAGTTTGGTTAAGATCGGTAGAAGGATGTTCAGTGTAGAGTGGTCACAAGGTTGTTGAAATGGGTAAATAGTCAAAGTCCAATTTTGACCTTGACCTTTAACCTTTAAAATAAATAGGCTTCTAGACCTTGCCATTTACTAACTGTATACCAAGTTTGGTTGAAGGATGTTCAGTGTAGAGTGATCACAAGGTTGTTACGGACGGACGCACAAACAAACAAACAGACAGCCCCGTTACTATATCCCCTTGGCTAACGAAGTTTGCGAGGGGATATATTAACAGGGCTGTCCCTTTGTTTGTTTGTTCATACGTCCCTCGCAAACTTCGTTAGCCGAGGGGATAATAAAAAGTCCACTGCAGATTTAAAGCATCATACAGTATTTCACCTGAAAAAAAGAAGAAAACGTGTAACAGTTATAAGAATAAACCTTACAGCTTGGTTAGGTTCCCTTGCAACAGGACATGGTGGCAGGTCTCTAGGATATTCAATTTGGGGCTGAAGATGTATCTCTACTGGCTCAGCACAGATAAAACTGGAATTAAAATATATGTGAACAATGTCAGGTAATCTGGGGTCTTAACCCTTTTCCATCTGTAGACTCATTTTGAAAAAATTGTGACAAAAGGAGAAATTGCTCGTTTTGAGCAATTTCTCCTTTTGCCACAAAGATTTTCAATTTTTTTCAGTAATTATACCTTCATTAAAAGAGATTTTCCATATTTTTTAGAATATATTTTTTAAAGTTGTCTGCTGCAGATTTGTTGTATGTGGGAAAGGGTTAATGCTTCTACAATATAGCATCACATTAACACTTTCCCACATTCAGCAGATGACTTACAAAAACATTGTGGCAAAAGGAACAAGAGGCCCATGAGGGCCTATGCTCTACTGGTATTGATCTGGTTTGTTTAAAAAAGAACCAATATGTCATCAATAATCAAATACCATCTAAGTTTGGTGAAGATCAGATAGTAAATGGAAGCTCTATTGTGTTCACAAGCTGTATTATAGCAATTTTGACAATTTCAAGAGCCATAATCCAGCCATGCATGGGTAGATCTGGCCGTTTTTTAGAAATGAACCAAACTTTCATGGATATCTAACTACTGTATAAGTTTGATTGAGATACAATCAAAAATAAGGACTGTATCATGTTAACAAGCCCTATTATAGCAATTTTGACAATTTCAAGGGCCATAATTCAGTCATGCATGGGGCGGATCTGGCTTGTTTTCGAAAGGAATCAAGCTTTCATGGATATCTAACTACTGTATAAGTTTGGTTGAGATACAATAAAAAATAAAGACTATCGTGTTAACAAGCTCTATTATAGCAATTTTGACCATTTTTGGCCATGGTTTTCGAAAGGAACCGAGCTGTCATGGATATCTAACTACTGTATTAGTTTGGTTGAGATACAATCAAAGACAGTATCGTGTTAACAAGAAATTGTTTACGGACGGACGGACGCACGCACGCACGGACGACAGACGAATCGCCACGACATAAGCCCTTCTGGCCTTTGGCCAGTAGAGCTAAAAATTGCTCATAATTAACAGTTTTTCTTTTTGTCACAATGTTTTAAAAGTTATCCATATTTTTGCCAAGGTGTTTTCAAATTTTTGGGCTGTAGTTTTGTATATGAAAGAATTTACGTCTGGTGCTATCCCCTTTTACTGTTGATATTAATTTTTCATTAGCAGTGTTTTTTGTATTTTTATGAAATAAATATATATCATGATGCAGGTGTACAGTTAATATACATCATTTTCTTTCATAGCATCTGTGCAACTGAAAACATCCAAAGGGAATTATTTCTCACCAGGAAATAATAATTTCTATAAAGCTGAGTAGTATATCCCATTCCCACTAGCGGACACATTTCGACGAAACTGCAGCAGACGAATTTTGAATACATTGGCACTCTCAACTCTCATTTAGTCACATTTTATCCAATATGTTTTCATTGTCGTCTGCTGCAGGTTTGTTGTACATGGAAAGGGATATGTTATAATCTAACATATTTACCTTATCACTGCTTCTTCTACAACTGGGTGTTGATTTTTTGCCGTTTTCTCGTTACCAACCATCAGGGTCAAAGTCTGGAAACACATAGAAGATATTTCACGAGTGTTTTATAAAAGAGGATATTTCATGAGTGTTTTTAAATAGAGGATGTTTCATGAGTGTTTTTAAATGGAGGATATTTCATGAGCGTTTTTAAATGGAGTCTTATTGCATCTGGATTATTTGTTTGGTGTTTCACACTTCTTTTAACAATTTCTCAGTTATATCACATTGTTTCCTGGATAAGTTACAAGAACTACTGGTCCATTTATCCTGTCACCAGCCAGTCAGTCATAATGCTTACCCCACAATCCTGACTTCAAATGAGGGAACCCATTGCTATCATTTCTTAAGTTATGAAGATTTGAGTGAGTCTGTGCAAATGTATCTTCTGACAAAAAGCTATAAGTTTAGCCTCACTAGTAACAATGTAACTTAAAATGATTCCAAACTGGAGTGCTTTTAAGACCCCAGACTTGCTAGATTTTTTTTCCATGCCTCTAACCAGACAATCCCTTGACAACTGCAGCAGTTGTCAAGACTGGGGGAAGGAAGGGGGGGATACATTTTTTCCCCTCTTTATTTGTTTCTTATTTTCGATTAAGATATTACTTTTGTATTCTTTATTTCTGTTTTCATCAGTTGATTTCAAAGCAGAAAACCAAGAAATAAATATAAGTTCATTTTACAATATTTGAAAAACAGATCATTTTAGACCAGTATTTTTCAATTTATTTTCTAATGGTGTTTTATGCCACTTTCAACAGTATTTCAGTTATATCAGAACGTTTCCTGGGTTATATAACAATACTATAAACATTATATATCCCAACACTGATGCATCAGTCGTAATGCTCTATCCCTGTAGCCCTGTCTTTAATAGGACTTGACCAGGGATCAAACTATGGTCTTTGGTTACACCACAAAGATGATAGGCCAGCGTTACATACACCACAAAGATGATAGGCCATCGTTACATACAATTATAAACTACAGTGGAACCTGTGAATAAACACCATCCATGGGAAGACAACAATATGGTCTTTGTTCAGGTGGTCCTTATTTACAGGGTCAGTTATCCCTTTCCCTCATACGACAATTCTGCAGCAGACGACTTTGAACATATTTTGTCAAAAAGTAGAAAATCTCTATAATTGAATTGATATCCTATGACTAAAAGTGAAAAACATTGTGGCAAAAAAAAAAAAAATTGCTCATGTTGAGCAATTTCTTCTTTTGTCACCATGTTTTCAAAAAGCCATCTGCTGCAGAGGCGTCAGAAAGTGTCTATATGAGGGAAAGGATTATGCACAAAATGTGTTTTGGGGAAACAAAAGTTTGGTTGCTATAGACAGGGAATTGCTATTCAAAGGTGGTCTTTAACACAGGTTTGACTGTATATAGATTACTAATCATGACTATTGCCTTATTACCTGCTCTCCAAATTTTTTACAGCTCACAATGAACACATGTTGTCTTTCTGAAATATAGAAAACAAAGCACCATGTTGAAATCGATGAAACAAAATTTAATTCTAGATATTTCTATCTAATAAACATTTCCCACTTGCAGACACATTTTGAAGCATTTGCAGCAGATGACTTTTGCCATAATGTTTTCAACTCTATAAAGTTATTGTACGTCAATTCATAGCGATACATTTTCAGGGTTGTCTGCTGAAAACTCTTGAACATTTAAAAAAAAATAAGATTAATATTTTTTAACAAGAGCGCCAAATGTCAGAAAATACGCCCGTCCTGTTTTTTTGAGACCAAGTATAGTGGTAATTGGTTGTACGTCAGCCAAACTTAGAGAGCGGACACTGTTAGTACAGTTTTGGCCATTTCAGGGGACATAATTGTGTAGTGACTAAGATAACGTTGTAAGTTATCAAACCTGACCAAGATATTCTGCCCATCAACATATTGTCTAAATTTGGTGATGATCAGATAAAGGCTTCACAAGTTATTTAGCTGACAAGACCAATTTTAGGTAATTTCTATAATTAAAGGGCAATAACTCTCTATCGACTGGAGCAATATGGCTAGTTATCGAACTTGTCCTGGAGCAATATGGCTAGTTATCGAACTTGTCCAAGATATTACGCCAATACACATTCTGACCAAATTTGGTGATGATTGGACAAAGGCTCCTAAAGTTATTGAGCTGACAAGACCAATTTTAGGTAATTTCTAAATTTCTAAAGAGCAATAACTCTCGATTGACTAAAGCGATATGGCTAGTTATCGAACTTGTCCGAGATATTATCCGAATACACATTCTGATGATTGGACAAAGCCTTCTAAAGTTATTGAGCTGACAACATACTGGACGCAGCCCGCCCGTACGCACGCCGCAGGTAAAACTATAATATGATCCATTTTTTTTTCAAAACGGGCGTATAAAAACATTGCATGAGAAAGAGAAATTGCTTCTTTTGATAAATGTCTCTTTTTCTCTACATGTTTGTTGTCTGTTGTTGAAGCCTCACTGAAAATCATCTGTATGAGAAAAAGATTTAATTCACAATGTCAAATCACTAAAGGGTAGGTACATCCATTTTCTCACAATGCTTTCAATCTTATATAGCATGGAAACACCGGTTCTCGAACCTTTTAACATTTATCAGGGCTCATGGGAATACTTATAAATTCATGTCAAAAACCAACAATAATGACAAATAAATTCAACAATTTATGTGTAAGTAAACAAAGCACCGGTTCCCAGAAAATTGAGTATGTATAAAAGGTTCGAGAATAGGTACGGTTTGAGAACCGGGACCTGTACGACATATATAATAAATTCATATTTTCCAGAATTAATCTATGTATGAGCAGCAATCTGAGAAAACCAACAGTAAGGCATTTGTGACCAGTGTAGATCCAGATAAGCCAGTGCATCTGTAAGTCTGATCTTACTCTGCACTGTCAGGCAATTTGTCATAGAAGGTTTCAACAAACGCATGTACGGCAGTATCCATCAATTTTGTTCCTTTGGAAGTGCAGGCAGGTCTTTTGCAACATAGTGTAATAATTAAGTGTAACCCTTTCCCTCATATAGACGCTTTCGGACGCATCTGCATCTGCACAAAACGTGCAATTTCTCCTTTTGCCACTTTAAGTCATAGGTTATCCATTCAATTCTAGAGATTTTCCATTTTTTGACAAAATATGTTCAAAGTCGTCTGCTGCAGAATTGCCATATGAGGGAAAGGGTTAAGTTAACCCTTTCACACGAGACGACTTTAAAAACATCTATAAAGCAAGAGTAGGGAATATCTCTATTAAAGTTATAGTTTGATTATTAAATAGAATTGAAAATATTATGACATTCTGATTTTGTCACAATACTTTCAAAAATCGTCTGCTGAAGTTGCATCTGCAAGGGAGAAAAGGTTGAGTTGATATATACAGAGCCCTGCTCATAATGTTTTAAAGCAGTCAATTCTTATGATATCATATGAGCCAACCCATGGGAAAATGCCAACTTCTACCTACTACTAAAATAAACAGGCTCGTATAACCCTTTCCCACATAAAACGAATCTGCAGCAGACGGCTTTTGAATCATCTAGCAAAATACATGGGAAACCTATAAACATGAAGGTAAAAATACTAGAAATAGTTGCTCGTTTTGAGCAATTTCTCTTTTAGTCAGAATGTTTTTAAAAGTTATCTGCTGCAGAAGCCTCAGAAAGCATCTATATGTGGAAAAGGGATAAAGTAAATGTTCCTTTCACATTAACAGGCTACCATAAAGTAAATGTTTGACATGCAGTGAGATACTTATTCTTTATTCCTTTCGAATTGACAGGCTCAGATAAAGTAAATATTTGACATGCAGTGAGATACTTATTCAGTGTTCCTTTCGAAATGACAGGCTTAGTTAAGTAAATGTTTGACATGCATTGAGGTACTTACTCTATGTTCCTTTCGAATTGACAGTTCATATAAAGTAAATGTTTGACATGCAATGAGATACTTAATCTTTATTCCTTTCAAATTGACAGGCTTAGTTAAAGTAAATGTTTGACATGCATTGAGGCACTTACTCTGTGTTCCTTTCGAATTGACAGGCTCATATAAAGTAAATGTTTGACATGCAATGAGGTACTTACTCTGCGTTCCTTTCAAATTGACATGCTCATATAAAGTAAATGTTTGACATGCAGTGAGGTACTTACTCTGCGTTCCTTTCGAATTGACAGGCTCAATGATCACATTTTTGGTGTTGTCTGGATTCACTGGAAGTACAAAACAGTTATATTCATGTTACCTTCGGTCAAAACGGTTATATTCATGTTACTTTTGGTCAAAAACAGTTTTATGTATGTTACTTATGTAAACAAGAGGCCCAAGAGGGCCAGTATCGCTCCACGGCCATAAGGCAAAAATAAAATCTCCAAACAGCCCTGCCCCGTGGTGGCTATTTTTTTTAACAACCACCATGGCTTAAAGGAATCTTGTAGAGTGTCACCAAAGGAATGTTTCTGCAAAATTATTTGAAAATATGCCTGACACTTTCGGAGGAGAAGATTTTTTAAGTTTTCACTATGGTCATATAAGTCAAAATAGCCCCGCCCTCTGGCGGCCATGTTTTTCGACCAATCAACATGGCTTGAAGGAATCTGATAGAGGGTCACCCAATGAACATTTCTACAAAATTATTTGAAAATCGGCTGAACACTTTCGGAGAAGAAGATGTTTTAAGTTTTCACTATAGCTATATAAGGCAAAAAAGCCCCGCCCCCTGGCGGCCATGTTTTTCGCCCAATCAACATTTCTTGAAGGAATCTAATTAAAGTTCACACAAGGAACATTTCTACAAAATTATTTGAAAATCAGCCTGACACTTTTGGAGGAGAAGATTTTTTAAGTTTGGTCTTTAGCCATATAGGCAAAATAGCCCCGCCCTGTGACGGCCATGTTTTTTACCAATCAACATGGCTTGAAGGAATCTGATAGAGGGTCACCCACGGAACATTTCTACATAATTATTTGAAAATCTGCTGAACACTTTTTGAGAAGAAGATTATTTAAGTTTTCACTATAGCTATATAAGGCAAAAAAGCCCCGCCCCCTGGCGGCCATGTTTTTCGCCCAATCAAAATTTCTTGAAGGAATCTAATAAAGGGTCACCCAAGGAACATTTCTACAAAATTATTTGAAAATCGGCCTGACACTTTCAGAGAAGAAGATTTTTTAAGTTCTCACTATTTTTTTCTTTCGGTTGCCATGGAAACCAGAATTTTGAATGGATCAAAAAAATTTGAAGGAATTTAGTAAAGGACATTGAGAGGATGCTTCCCATGAAGTTTCAACCAAATTGGCCAAGTGGTTAGGGGGAAGAAGTCGTTTAAAGGAAAAAGTTAACGCACGCACGCACGGACGCACGACGGACAATTCGCCATGACATAAGCTCGACTGGCTTTCAGCCAGTGGAGCTAAAAACAGTGCATGAAATATCAAATCACAGGCAAATAGCATGGAGAAGCATTTTGACGCCCCTACAGCAGACGATGTTTGAAGACATTGTGGCAAAAGGAGAATTTGATGAGGCAATGTCTCTTATAACCAAAATGTTTTCAATGATCACATTTTTGGTGTGGTCTGGATTCACTGGAAGTACAAAACAGTTACTTTTGGTCAAACAGTTATATTCATGTTACTTTCGGTCAAAACAATTATTTTCTATTACTTTTGGTGAAAAACAGTTATATTCCTGTTACTTTTGGTAAAAAACAGTGCATGAAATATCAAATCACAGGAAAATAGCATGGAGAAGCATTTTGACGCCCCTACAGCAGATGATGTTTGAAGACATTGTGGCAAAAGGAGAATTTGCTCTTAATGATGCAATGTCTCTTTTAACCAAAATGTTTTCAACTCTTTTTAATAATTAAGCTTTCCCCTATAGAAAATATTTCCTAGATGATTTCAAAGCAAAATCAAAATGCGACATTCAGAGTATTAACAAGATTTTCTTTCAATTTGGTCTAGTGACCTAGTTTTTGACTCAACTTATATTCAAACTTATCCTATATAACATCCAGAAAACTATTCTGACAAAGCTTTAACATGCTTAAGATAAAAATGTGGCCTCATGACCCAGTTTCAGACATAGCCTTGATATCTGACAAAGTTTTGAGCTGCTAGTGCAAAGAATGAAGTCTCTAAGAGTTTTAAACAGATTTTTCTTCAATTTGACCTTGTGACCTAGTTTTTCACCTCACAAGACCCAGTTTTGAACTTGGCCAAGATTTGATGGAGATGTATGTTCTGATAATTTTTACAAGGCAATCATTGATGACGCACAACATACAAAATGTGATCACAATTGCACAGGTGAGCTAAAAAGGGTAATTCTCTATAACCCGAGGGGGTAATGCAAGAAGGTGCTATCTGCATATTTTGCCAAAATGGACTTTTTTTTAACATTTATTGACATTTTTAGGTATGCTGCACATTCTATCAAAATATTTCTTAAATGTATTTTATCATCAAAACAAAAAGGTGCTATCTGCAGAATGACCCATTGTTGTTGTGCAGAAAGGTCTTATATGCGGTTTCTGAGGGCAAAAAGGGGCTATATGGCAGATAGCCCCTTTTTACCCAGAGATTAATTGGTGGTAATTGGATCTTCTGTACTTACACAATTATCAAAATAGACATTAGCACTGATAGTTTATCTTGTATAGTTGGGCATGTGTTTATTATTTTTCTAAAGTTCATCCGATCAATACTAAACTGTTGTGTATAGGAAATATTGCAGACAGGACATATTAATAATTTATTTACAAGCAATGGATTATATTGTGTTGCAATTTTCACCAGATGGAGACTGCTTGCTAAAGCGTATGTTGTTCTTACACAAGTAGAGAAAACATCATCATGTTAAGAAGCATCCACACTTTGAAAGGCTTTAATTGATTACTTTAATACGTAGAAAACTCATTTTGATTTGGATCGATTAATAATTTGTGATAAAAACATCCTGAATTTATCTGTTGATGTGTATTTAAATACCAGTCTAGGAGACAGCATACCACTTGCTATAGCAAACGTTCATTCACATGTGAAGATTTTGTAAAGAGAAATTCAAGTCAAGTGATTGAAATTTAGCCAGACATTGTGACCCCAAGTTGAAAGCTAATACAACTTGCATATCTAGCTTTTCCTGGATACAAGCATTATGATGTGGCAAATCAAACTTCAAACATTGAAATATCAGCACAAACATCAACACATCCAGATGTAACACCAAGGAAACAAGCAGACTACCAGTACCAACGTCCAAAGAGGAAACAGTTATCCAGAAAAGTTAAAAACAACAAAATAAAAGGAAATAAAATAACAGAAATCTCAAAAGGAGTCATGGTCAGGAATATATCAATTACTCTGTAAACAAGAGGGCCATGATGGCCCTGGATCGCTCACCTGATTTATTTTTCCACCTTAGCTATATAAGCCCTGCCCCCTGGCGGCCATAGTTTCCGCCCAATCAACTTGGCTTGAAGGAATCTGATAGAGGGTTACCCTAGGAATATTTCTACAAAATTATTTGAAAATCGGCCCGACACTTTTGAAGGAAAAGATTTTTTAAGTTTTCACTATAGCTATATAATGCAAAATAGCCCTGCCCATTGGCGGCCATGTTTTTCGACCAATCAACATGGCTTGAATGAATCTGATAGAGGGTCATCCAAGGAGCATTTCTACAAAATTATTTGAAAATCTGCCAACCAGTTTGGGAGAAGAAGATTTTTTAAGTTTTCACTATAGCCATATAAGGCAAAATAGCTCTGCCCCCCCGGCGCCATGTTTTTCGACCAATCAACATGGATTGAAGGAATCTGATAGAGGGTCATCCAAGGAACATTATTTGAAAATCTGCCAACCAGTTTGGGAGAAGAAGAATTTTGAAGTTTTTTTCATTTCGTTGCCATGGAAACCAGAATTATGCATGGATCCCAAAAATTTGAAGGAAATCTGGTGAGGTCATTGAGAGGATGCTTTCTGTGAAGTTTCATCCCAATTGACCCACTGGTTACTGAGGGGAAGAAGTTGACGGACGAGGGACGCCGGACAAAAGGTGATCACAATAACTCAACTTGAGCAAAGTTCAGGTGAGCTAAAAAGTAAAGGGCAAAGAAATGAAATAAAATGCATAAAATACAAGAATTACGCGTAATTAAATGTCTCGCTGTCCCCTGCTTTGACTATCAATGCAAGTGTAAAAGACAAAAAGTAAAATAACAAAACTTCAACTTTCAGCTAAACACAATGGCTTTTAACAAGAAATTAAAAAAAAAAAAATACAAAGTTAAAATATACAAGAAATTAAAAAAAAAATATTGACCTAAACGCAAAGTTCAACAAGAGGGCCAAGATGGCCCTAAATCGATCACCTAATTGATAGTAAATTAGTAGCAAATATTTAACTGCAAATATCTGGAAATTTTTATCAGGGAGTGCAAATGAAACTGAAAGGAGTGGACACTTCTCAAGAAACAGCTTATCAGTAAAGGCCATTTATATCTTGAAATCTAACAAGAACTTTAATAAGAATGGAATTATAAAGTTTTTGTCATTTTGCACCTTTCCTGATGCCGCCTTGCTGCCCTGTTTTTCAACGAAATCAATATGGCTTCAACAGTTTATTTAGAGGGTCACTTAAGAAACATTTCTACCAAATTATCTTGCAATCGCACAAGTAGATTATGTAGGAAAAGGATTTTAAAATTTGGGTATTTTTCTCACTTTCTGATGCCGCAGCAACCAAAGTTCTCAATGGAATTTAAATCTTTGAACAATTTTGAAAGAGGACTACCAAAGGAACATTCTTGTGATGTTTTGTGGAAATTGGTCTATTGGAATGGTAGGAGTTGGTTGTCATTTGTAGCTAAAAGTTCAATTTACCCTTTTTGTGATGACGCCTGGTTGATATGATTGTGTAACCAATCAAAACAGCTTAAACAAATTAAAAAGAGTATCATTACAGTAAGATTCGTATTATATTTTCTTAAAATCAGACAAACACTTTCATAAAAATGGAATTTTCAAATTTTGTCATTTTGCCCCTTTTCTGATGCCGCCTGACTGCCATGTTTTTCGACCAATCAGTATGGCTTGAACAATTTTTATAGAGGGTCACCCAAGGAACATTTCTACCAAATTATATTTGAATCTGACAGGCAGATTCGGAGGAGAAATTTTTTAAAGTTTGGACATTTTGTCCCCTTTCTGATGCCGCAGCAACCAAAGTTCTCATTGGAATTTTAATCTTTGAACAATTTTGAAAGAGGACCACCAAAGGAACATTCCTGTGATGTTTTGTGGTAATTGGTCTATTGGAATGGTAGGAGATGGTTGTCATTTGTAGCTAAAAGTTCAATTTACCCCTTTTGTGATGACGCCTGGTTGCTATGATTGTGTAACCAATCAAAACGGCTTAAACAAATTAAAAAGAGGATCATTACAGTAAGATTCATATTATATTTTCTTTAAATCAGACAAGCATTTGCATAAAAATGGAATTTTCAAATTTTGTCATTTTGCCCCTTTTTTGATGCCGCCTAACTGCCATGTTTTTCGACCAATCAGTATGGCTGGAACAATTTTTATAGAGGGTCACCCAATGAACATTTCTACCAAATTATATTTGAATCTGACAGGCAGATTCGGAGGAGAAGATTTTTAAAGTTTGGACCTTTTGCCCCCTTTCTGATGCCGCAGCAACCAAAGTTCTCAATGGAATTTAAATCTTTGAACAACTTTGAAAGAGGCCAACCAGAGGAACAGTCCTGTGATGTTTCACGGAAATTGTCCTTGGAGTTTGGGAGGAGATGATGTTTAAAGCTAAAAGTTAACGCCGGATGGACGACAGACGACGGACGACGGACAAAAAGTGATAGGAATAGCTCACCTGAGCCTTCGGCTCTGGTGATCTAAAAATACAAGAAATTTAAAAAAAATAACAAAATACAAACGTTTTACCCCAAAACCTGTTTGATATGTTGAAGTACTTTATTTATGAAATGTGTGTTCACAATTTGAAATTAATCCAACAAAATATGAAGTAGCTATGTCCAATTCTCAAAATCCACCTAATCAAGTGTTTTACCCCCAAAAAAGGTCACACTCAGCATCATCAGCATACAATGTGCAGAAGGGTATTTGATGTCACTATATTCCAAATATGAAAGCCCTAATACCAGTACTTATTGAGAAAAAAAAAAATCAAAACTTTAACGTTGAGCTTCACGCAAAATTGAAAAATCCAAGAAATGAAAAAGAAAAAAATCCAAGTGTTTGACCCAAAAACCCGTTTAACATGTTGAAGTACTTTATTTATGAAATATGTGTGCAAAATTTGAAATCAATCTAACAAAAAATGAGGATGTTATGACCAATTCTCAAAGTCAACCAAAAACCACCAAAATCATGTTTTTTACCACAAAAATAAGATCACACTCAGTATCTTTAGCATACAATATGAAGCCAAGGGTATTAGATGTAACTACATTCGAAAAATGAAAGCCCTAGTACCAGTACTTATTCAGAAAAGTTAAAAAAATGTAACTTTAACGTTGAGCTAAACGCAAATAGTTGACGCCGTCGCCAGAAAAGCAACACCTTAGTCTCGCTTTCGCAACTTCGTCTCAGCCAGACAAAAATCCTACTTGCCCTAAAACTTTAACTACTGAAAATCATGTTTTTTATCCCAAAAAGAAGGTGACACTCAGCATCTTCAGCATTCAATGTGAAGTAAGGTATAAGATGTAACTATATTCTAAATATTAAAGCCCTAGCACAAATTCTTATTGAGAAAAATTAAAAAATTAAATGAAAATGCCAACTTGCCCTAAAACTTTAACCACCAAAAATCATGTCTTTTACCCCAAAAAGAAGGTCACACTCAGCATCTTTAGCATTCAATGTGAAGAAAGGTATAAGATGTAACTATATTCAAAATATGAAAGCCCTAGCATTAAGACTGAAAATGCCAACTTGCCCTAAAACTTTAACCGGACGCCGACGCCGGGGCGAGTAGTAAAGCTCTCATATTCTTCGAATAGTCGAGCTAAAAACTGTAACTAGAAGACCTGATCTTTTATGCAAGCCCAAACCTTTAAACTCACTTTCCTGAAAGTTACAAAAAGTGCAAATAGCACTTTCTTGCAATACCCCCTCGATTACTGAAAGTATAATTATTTAACAGAGCTGAAATCATTGTGGCAAATGGAGAAATTGCTCATTATGAGCAATTTTTACTTTTGCCTTAATGTTTTCAAATAATGTCTGCAACTGAAAAGAGTTAATAGTATTACAGAAGCATCTAAAATACTTTCAAAACCAGATGGGACCAGGGCAGACCCCGATCAGCAAGGGAAACAGTGCAGGCTGGTCTTGGTCTTTGCTGGTTTGACCCACCCCTTTCCCACATACAACAAATATGCATGCCTCCATTAGATAACTCTTTCCCACATACAGCAAACTTTGAACACCTCTAGGCAAAAATATGAAAATGTTCTGTACAGTTTAGTCAAATTATAGAATAGAGTTGAAAACATTTTGACAAAATGAGAAATTTCTTGTTTTAAGCAATTTCTCCTTTTGTCACATTGTTTTCAAAAGTCGTCTGCTGCATAGGTGCAAGAAAAAGTCTGTATGAGGGAAAGGGTTAAGGAGATTGAATATTGAGATGGTTGCAAAAACTGTTATCATACATTTGTAACATAAATGAACATAGAATACAGAAAGAAAAAGTATTATTTGAAATGATATTATTTGAAACTAGAACTATCACTGAAGATGATAAATACCCCCAAAACAGCACCTTGACTTCCGACCGACCGATCGATAGGTAGTCCTATCAAACAGTACTCATTTTGACCTTTGACCATGACCTTGACCTTTGAGGTACAAGCCACCTCATCATGGTGAACATGTGTGCCCAGTAACTTGAGAATCCTATGATGCATGGTTGAGATGCGGACCGGACAAGGTAGTCCTATCAAACAGTACTCATTTTGACCTTTGACCTCTGAATGTGACCTTGATCTTTGAGGTACAAGCCACCTCATCATGGTGACCATGTGTGTCCAGTAACTTGAGAATCCTAAGATGCATGGTTGAGATGCGGGCAGGACAAGGTAGTCCTATCAAACAGTACTCTTTTGACATTTGACCCTTTGACCTCTGAGTGTGACTTTCACCCTTAAGGTACAAGCCACCTCATCACGGTGAACATGTGTGTCCAGTAACGTGAGAATCCTAAGATGCATGGTTGAGATGCCGGCCGGACAAGGTAGTCCTATCAAACAGTACTCATTTTGACATTTGACCTTTAAGGTACAGGCCTGGGTCTTGCCTCATCATGGTGAACGTTTGTGCCAAGTTTCTTTGAAATCCTATAATGCATGGTTGAAATGTGAGCGGGACAAGGTAGTCCTTTCAAATAGTCCCCATTTCAACCTTTGACATGTAAGTGTGACCTTGACATTTGAGGTACAGGCCTGGGTCTTGTGCGAGACACGCCGCCTCATCATGGTGAACGTTTGTGCCAGATGTGGGCCGGACAAGGTTAGGTGGGACTGACAGACAGACAGACGTAAAAGGGCTATAACTCTGTAAAATCATGTGAAACCTTTAGGGTATACAAATCTCCTCTTGGTATAGAAGCTTCATGTAAAATTTAATTGAATTCCACCCAGTGGTTTGTAAGAAATAGGCCAGACAAAATATGGCTTCCGACGGACAGACCGACTGACACAGTGACTCCTATATACCTCCCCAAAACTTTGTTTTTTGGGGGTATAATGATATGCTTTGAAAACATTGCGTAAAAATAATATCTCCAAAATCAGTGAGTGAAATTTTGATAACGAGATGAAAACATTGCAGGAAAAGGAGTAATTTGACTGATATAAGCAAAATATATAAAATCGTTATAGCAAAGTTTTCTGCAGATATATATCACAAATGATGCAATGGACAGTTTAAATATCATTCAAAAAGAAAAATCTGCAATGAAATGTTAAAAATTGATGAACGCATTAAACCAGGGATAAAAAAGACAATCTGATTACATTTAAAAAGCTCAAAGTTCTACACAGCATGAAATGATTAACCCTTTCCCTCATATGGACGCCTCTGCAGCAGACGGCGTTTTGAAAACATAGTGAAAAAATAAGAAATTGCACAAAACGTGCAATTTCTCCTTTTGACACAATTTTTTCCACTTTTGGTTATCCATTCAATTATGGAGATTTTCTATGCTTTGACAAAATATGTCCAAAGTCGTCTGCTGCACAATTGTCTTATGAGGGAAAGGGTTAAAGCCTTTCCCAAATACAGACTCTTTGTGCAGCCAAGAAGGAAACAACTTTTGAAATCATTGTTGCAAAATAAGTTATTGCTCATAATGAGTAATTTGTACTTTTGCCACAATATTTTCAACTCTATTCATTAATTATACTTTCATTGATAGAGATTGTTTGTATATTAGCAGCCTTAGATTAGATGTTTTCAAGGTCATCTGCAGTATATTTGTTTTATGTCGGAAAGGGTTCATCAATGAATGATTGATTGATTTATTTGGGTTTAAGGCTGTTTTCAACAATTTTTCAGTCATATCTTGGAGGCCAGGTCACCTACCTACCAGTACTCTACACAACAGACTTTCCAAGCAACTGGCTGCTTTTTAACATATACTGTAAGCCCATTGGTGGAAGAAGAATGACGCTTGTCACAGTGACTTTTGTCAAATGTCGCAAAGAATGTTGGCCAAGCTAAGGTTTGAACTCACAACCCCTGAATTGACAGCCAGTGTCACTACCAACCGAGTCATAGATCCACAGATCGTAGTTGAAATTATCAGTTTGGCCATTCATTATATCAATGATTAAATGTTTTGTTTAATTGGAGTTTTATGCAGTTTTCAACATTACTTTAGCTTTATCACAGCAACAGTTCACATATTCATCATCCCTGGATAAACAAACCAGTACCAGGCTAGGAAATATGCTTTGCTCAAGACCACTCCACCATGACCCTTGCGCTGGGGATAAAACCTTGGATGCCCAATGATTGAATGTCTGACAATTTCTATGGCAAGGTAGCCGGTTAACTGGGAAGAATGTTGAGAGCAGTACTGGTGCGAAAAAGCCCATAAAAACCTGGTTAATCCTTTCCCTCATATAGACGCTTTCTGACGCCTCTGCAGCAGACGGCTTTTGGAAAACATAGTGACAAAAGAAGAAATTGCACAATTTCTCCTTTTGCCACAATGTTTTCCACTTTTAGTCATAGGTTATCCATTCAACTATAGAGATTTTCTATGTTTTGACAAAATACGTTCAAAGTCGTCTGCTGCAGAATTGTCGTATGGGGAAAAGGGTTAAACTACTACCAACCAATAAATGAATATGAGTAAGATCCCAATACAAATGTTTAGTGGCAGCTGGAAATGAGCTTATACGTAAAATAGTTGTGAGAATGATGAGAAACTAGCAAATATAAAAGATGCACAACTTATTAACAAATTTATGTCCTGATAATGGACGGAATCATTTCCAATATATAAATTCATTACCAGACAACCTTTTGATCAGTGCAGATAACCCATACCAGACATCTTTACACACTTTTCCAGCAGTTGACTTTTGAAAACTTTGTGGGAAAAGGAGAAATTGCCCATGTTGAACAATTTCTTCTTTTCCCACAAAAAAATATCCTGTTTTAACTGTTTCATGTCCATACCAGTTCAAAAAAGATAAACCTTAAAAAAATATATATAAAGTAAACAATTAAAACCCCCATTCTTTGCAAAGGGGAAAGGCTAAGAATGCAGTCCAATGAAGCAGAGAATGAAAGCCCCAAACTATACATGATTAAAGCTTGTTCATTATCCTACCTGTTGCAACATCATTATGGGCTATAAAATAAATACTACATTTATGTATGTTCATTTTCAAATAGAATACAGTCAAATTTGTCTTAAGCAGCCACCCAGGGGAGAGTCAAAATTTGGCTGCTATACACAGGTGGCTGCTTAACCCTTCCCCTCATACAACAAATCAAATACATTCGAGTACTAGGGCTGTAGCGATAGTTCAAACTATCGATATATTGCAATAGTGCAAGGGCAATAGTAATGCATCGATTGTAAAACTGAAGATCAATAACTATCGCAATAGTGGTTGGAACTATCGATAGTATTGGTTCATGTACATTGAATCTAAATATGCAGATATGCTTTTATTTCTTAGAGAAAAGACAATGTTACATGTCTGTGAACAAATTTTGTTGCCTGAAAAGTGATAAATGTTCTTATTTATGTGTAAGCTGGAAAATTAAGTTCTTTTTGAGAGCAAAGGGTTTATTTTTAAGTTTTTAAATAAAAGATAAACAATAAAATGCTCTTTTTGATACTTTTATTCCTTGTAATTAGACTTCAGAATAGTTATTTTTTTAAAGTTCAATAAAAGCAATAGTATTGCAATGCATCCACAATATTAGTTGTGCAATAGTTTAACTATTGCAATGGTACTTTCTGAAAATCAATACTATCGCAATAGTGATTTTTGGGCTCAATAGTCACCCCTATCGAGTACTTTGAAATAATATAAGCAAAAACCATAAATGTGAGTTAAAATACTAACAAGAGGGCCATGATGGCCCTTGAATCGCTCACCTGATTTTTTATTTTTTTCACTTTAGCTATATAAGCCTCGCCTCCTGGCAGCCATAGTTTCCGACCAATCAACTTGGCTTGAAGGAATCTGATAGAGGGTCACCCTAGGAACATTTCTACAAAATTATTTGAAAATCGGCCAGATACTTTTGGAGGAGAAGATTTTTTTAAGTTTTCACTATAGCCATATAATGCAAAATAGCCCTGCCTACTGGCGGCCATGTTTTTTGACCAATCAACATGGCTTGAAGGAATCTGAAAGTGGGTCATCCAAGGAACATTTCTACAAAATTATTTGAAAATCGGGCCGACACTTTTGGAGAAGAAGATTTTTTAAGTTTGCACTATAGCCATATAAGGCAAAATAGCCCCGCCCCCCCCTGGTGGCCATGTTTTTCGACCAATCAACATGGCTTCCAGTCATCTGATAGAGGGTCACCCAAGGAACATTTCTACAAAATCATTTGAAAATCAGCCTGACACTTTCGGAGGAGAAGATTTTTTAAGTTTTCACTATAGCCATATAAGGCAAAATAGCCCCGCCCCCCTGGCGGCCATGTTTTTTGACAAATCAACATGGCTTGAAGGAATCTGGTAGAGGGTCACCCAAGGAACATTTCTACAAAATTATTTGAAAATCGGCCTGACACTTATGGAGGAGAAGATTTTTTAAGTTTTCATTATAGCCATAAAAGGCAAAATAGCCCCGCCCCCTGGCGGCCATGTTTTTTGACCAATCAACATGGCTTGAAGGAATCTGATAGAGGATCACCCAAGGAACATTTCTACAAAATTATTTGAAAATCGGCCTGACACTTTTGGAGGAGAAGATTTTTTAAGTTTGCACTATAGCCATATAAGGCAAAATAGCCCCCCCCCCCCCCCCCCCCCCCTGGCGGCCATGTTTTTCGACCAATCAACATGGCTTGAAGGAATCTGATAGAGGGTCACCCAAGGAACATTTCTACAAAATTATTTGAAAATCGTCCTTACACTTTCGGAGGAGAAGATTTTTTAAGTTTTCACTATAGCCATATAAGGCAAAATAGCCCCGCCCCCCCTGGCGGCTATGTTTTTCGACCAATCAACACGGCTTGAAGGAATCTGATAGAGGGTCATCCAAGGAACATTTCTACAAAATTATTTGAAAATCTGCCAACCAATTCGGGAGAAGAAGAATTTTGAAGTTTTTTCGGTTTCGTTGCCATGGAAACCAGAATTTTGCATGGATCCCAAAAATTTGAAGGAATTCTGGTGAGGTCATTGAGAGGATGCTTTCTGTGAAGTTTCATCCAAATTGACCCACTGGTTACTGAGGAGAAGAAGTTGACGCACGACGCACGACGGACGACGCACGACGGACGCCGGACAAAAGGCGATCACAATAACTCACCTTGAGCAAAGCTCAGGTGAGCTAAAAATAGTGAAACATTATGGAAAAGGGTAATATGCTCATTGTGAGCAATTTCACTTTTTTCCCGCAATGTTTTCAAAAGTCTTTTGCTGCACTGGCATCAAAGTATGCTTTTGATGTGTCTGTATGAGGTAAAGGGTAAATACAAGACCAATACAAAAGAAAAAATTGAGGGCCTATGCTCTACTGGTATGGTTCTTTGGTCATTTTCAATCCAGAGCATGTATGTATGGTGTAGACACTTTCTGACGCCTCTGCAGAAGATGACTTTTGAAAACATTGTGGCAAAAGAAGAATTTGCTCATAATGAGCAATTTCTCCTTTTGCCACAATATTTTCAATTCTATTTTAAAATTATAATTGAAATTATCTAGATTTTGAATATTTAGGCAACACAGGTTTTCAAAGTCGTCTGTTGCAGATTTGTTATATGTGGGAAAGGGTTAAAGAAACTTCTGTAAAGCAGTATCCATTTGGATCCTCAACATGAATATGCAGGGAGGTCTTTTTCCGCATGTCTACTAATTACATTAAGGCATGTTTTTTCAAAGCACCGCTATCTTCTATTTCTTTGAAAACATGAAGTGAACTTGAAAAAAAAAATCATCAATAATCTATCTTTTTTGTTTTGAAAACAAACTTTCTGTGCACATCCTGCGACATTTTATTGGTTTTTTATAAGTGTCAGCAATTACTAACAGGAAGTTGGAAGAGCAAATTTATTATTCAAAGTTTTAAAGTTAAGTAGGCTTAGCACTTAATAGCGGTTATTGTTAAAAATCATTTGTTAACAATTTCCACAATCCAAATGACTTAAGACGATTGACGAATTAGGTGTTTAATTCGGAGCTATTTTTTCCTTTTTCCAAAATGTTTTCAAAGGTCATCTACTGCAGAGGCATTAAAAGCCATCTGATGACCTTGAAAATATCTAGGCAAAATTATGAGAATTTCTATAAATTAAAGTATAATTATTAAATAGATTTTAAATCAATGTCTCAAAAGGAGAAATTGCTCTTTATGCCTCAAGGTTTTCTAACGTCTTCTGCTGCAGATGCGACAAAATGTGCCTGTATGAGGGAAAGGTTTTTATATACTTTTATTTTAATTTTCGTTTGTTCAAGATTTTTTCATTCATGCTTTCAATTTGGGCGAGTCTACAATAGGCATATCAGGTGAAAATGGAAGACTTAATGTATGGTGTAACAGAGCTCCAGATAACGGGCATTTTGCATGTTCTAAAATCCTTATTTGACCCTCTAACCCTATGTTGTGGGTATTCAAAAGAATCCTCTCAGTGAAATGATTCTATTGAGTACCCACAACATAGGATTTGCTTGGATTATAAAAGAGATATTGTGGGGAAAGCAGCTGTTTACCCCTCATTATCTGGACCTATGGTGTTATACCAATCATCAAGATAGAATGGGCTACGTCACATGGAAACCAACCTTGGCAGATTTTGACTTAAATGTTGATTGATTGAGCCTGGTCTAACAACGTTTTCAACACTATAACAGTTACATTACAGCAGCAATTTCATCTATCATGTGATTCCTTGCTCTCTTGCACCATTAATCCTTTTCTGTATTTTTCAAGTTTTGATAGACAACTGGCTACTTCCTCCCATAGACTTTCAGCCTATCGGTGGAAGACCAATGACTTTTTATCAAAGAATGCATGGCCATGGTTTGATTCAAACTCCCAACCCCTGAATGGAGATCCTTTGGAGTTATCAACTCAACTATAAGAGACTCCTCAGATATCAACCCTAAACCACTTGCAAACTCATTAACCCTTTCCCTCATACGACAATTCTGCAGCAGACGACTTTGAACGTATTTTGTCAAAACATAGAAAATCTCCATAATTGAATGGATAACCTATGACAAAAAGTTGAAAACATTGTGGCAAAAGGAGAAATTGCACGTTTTGTGCAATTTCTTCTTTTGCCACTATGTTTTCAAAAAGCCGTCTGCTGCAGAGGCGTCAGAAAGCATCTATATGAGGGAAAGGATTAAGACACATTAGAAGCAGACTACTTTTGTAAACATTGTGGCAAATGAAGAAATAGCTCATGATGATCAATTTCTACAATTGCCAGTATGTTTTCAACTTTTTAAAATATTTTTCATCTATAGTGATATTCAATATACATATACATGTATTACCCTAAATGTTTAGAAAGTTAACTGCTGCTGATTTGCTGTATGTTGGAACGGGTTAATGTCAATCATAATCTAATTGTATACTGCTTTTAGTCATAAAGTCTATCCAGAAGCTTAGATGAAAATTCTTTTGAGTACCCACAACATAGGTTCTGGAGGTCAAATAAGGATTTTGAAAATGCAATACGCCTCTATCAAGAACTCTGTTAGTTATTTCTCTGGTTGAAAATTCGCTAAGGTTGGATTTAGTGTGATGTGGCTCATATATTCAGTAATACTGACTTGTTCTGAAGTATTTGGATGAATCCAGGACCCAGGGTTGCGGGCCTCCAGAAAATATCACTTCTTTTGAGGAGCCGGCTGTTACCACTGCTTCTTTCTCTGGATCTATTGGCTGCAATGATAACAATGTTTCATCAACATGAACATGATCACACTTTATATACCTCTGAACTTTGGATTTGGGATTCCTGAATAGTCCATGTCTAACAAACGACCGATTTTGCAGGAGTTTGTTAATGGATGGTTAAATCATGACAGATAAGAATTCTCTTTTTAAACGTTCTATGGTAAATCCATTAACTGGAATTTTCTCCATACAACAAATCTGCAGCAGACAACTTTGAAATCATTTAGACGATACTATGGAATATATCTCTAAATGAAGGCATATTTATTGAATAGGATTGAAAATAGTGTAACAAAAGGAGAAATTGCACATCATGTTTGTTTTAAAAGTTGTCTGTTTCAAATGCATCTGAACAAAAGAAAGGGTTGAAGTATTATATAAAGGAATAAAAAAGTCGACCATATTACTTCTATATCAGCCATAATGCTAAATAACGCAAATAATAAGCAATCCACACTGAACCAGTGTAAAAATGGGTGGTCACAAATATACTTACAATGAGTTTGTCATATGTTGCTATGGTAATTCTAGATTCAAGCTGTACTCCTCCATGATTGTATGAGGCAATGATCTGGGTGTGACCTTGTTGAAGGGCCTTGACCTTAACTGTTCTACAACTTCCTGCTTTTAGTTCAGAAACAACTGCAAAAAGAAACACTGACTTTAAACATACAACACATCTGCAGCAGACGATTATGGAAAATTATGGAAAATCTTGTTAATGATAGTATAATTTTTGAATAGGGCATTATGAGCAATTTCTTCTTTTAAAATAATGTCTGCATGTGAAAAAGAAATGAATAAACCATGAGGACATATTAATGCCGCTACAATGTAGATCTGAATAAATGAAATATAAAAATTGGGAAATCTATGTGAGATCAAAAGATTTATCTAATCATAGGCAATCTCTTGTTTTCATAGTTTTTAAAAGCAAATGCCTTAACCCTTTCCCTCATATAGACAGTTTCTGTCGCCTCTGCAGCAGACGGCTTTTGAAAACATGGCGACAAAAGAAGAAATTGCACAAAACAAGCAATTTCTCCTTTTGTCACCATGTTTTCAACTCTATATCAAATTGTTGTACTTTCATTTAAAGGGAGTTTCCAAAGTTGTCTGCTGCAGATTTGTTGTATGTGGGAAAGGGTTAAATGAAGTATTTTTTCTGTTAGTCAAAACCAATCATTACATACCTTCAACATACTCCACAACCGTAGAATCGAGGAACGACACATTTAGAGGCATGTGTCTACAGTCACTGAACGAGTATTTCTTGCCCTTGAACTTGGCCGTCACATCCAGGGGCAGTTCAAGGACCTCCCCAACCTGGATCTCAACACTATCTGCTCTATACTCCATATCGGATGGGGGCAAAACGTGGACCTGGCAATAGAATGGTTCTTTTTTGTGATATTGTTTAATGAGCCATGCCTCAGTTAACCCTTTCCCTCATACGACAATTCTGCAGCAGACGACTTTGAACATATTTTGTCAAAAAAATAAAAAATCTCTATAATTTGTATGGATAACCTATGACTAAAAGTGGAAAACATTGTGGCAAAAGGAGAAATTGCACGTTTTGTGCAATTTCTTCTTTTGTCACTGTGTTTTCAAAAAGCCGTCTGCTGCAGAGGCATCAGAAAGCGTCTATATGAGGGAAAGGGTTAACCAACTTTCTGAGGTTTTGCATTTGACACATTTGCAACAGAAGACTTTATTTTCATTTTTAGAGATTTTCCCGTTTTTATAATATAAACAAGCCCAAGAGGGCCAGTATCGCTCCACTGCCATTAGACAAAAATTAAATCTCCAAACAGCCTCGCGCCCTGTTGGCCATGTTTTTTGACCAATCAACATGGCTTGAAGGTCACCCTAGGAACATTTCTACAAAATTATTTGAAAATTAGCAAAAAGCTTCTGGAGAAGAAGATTTTTTTAAGTCTTCACTATAGCCATACAAGGCAAAATAGCACCGCCCTCTGGCGGCCACGTTTTTCGACCAATCAACATGGCTTGAATGAATCTAATATAGGGTCTCCCAAGGAACATTTCTACAAAATTATTTGAAAATCAGCCAAACACTTTCGGAGGAGAAGATTTTTTAAGTTTTCGCTATAGCCATAAATAGCCCTGCCCCCTGGTGGCCATGTTTTTCAACCAATCAACCTGGCTTGAAGGAATCTAATAGTCACCCAAGGAACATTTCTACAAAATCATTTGAAAATTTTGCCCGACACTTTCAGATGAGAAGATTTTTTAAGTTTTCACTATAGCCATATAAGGCAAAATAGCCCCGCCATCTAGCGGCCATGTTTTTCGACCAATCAACATGGCTTGAAGGAATCTGAAAGAGGGTCACCCATTGAACAATTCTTCAAAATTATTTGAAAATGGGCCCCCAACACTTTTTTTGCATGGATCCAATGAAATTCAAGGAATTTAGGAGAGGATATTGAGAGGATGCTTCCTATGAAGTTTCATCCCAATTGGCCAAGTGGTTAGGGAGGAAAAGTCGTTTGAAGCAAAAAGTTTACGGACGGACGCACGCAATTAGCCATGACATAAGCTCGACTGTCTGCCAATTGAGATAAACAAGAGCTGTTGGAGGACAGCATGCTCGACTATTCTAACGCTTATTTGATTACTGAGATAATGGACTCTAATGTAGTTGCATGCTAAACATTAACCACAATGTCTTAAAGGGTGATCATTTGCATTATATGCAGGAAATAGTTATTTAACTTGATTATTTTTTAGGTGTGATGGTTGGGAAGGGTTGTATAACGTTTCAATGGAATGCATCAAGTAGTTACTAAGATATGGACTCTTAATGTAGTTGCACGCAAACCTTTAACCATAGGGCAACAATTTGCACCATATGCAACTAATTCAAAGTTATTGCAAAAGATAGTGGGTTTTTTCGTTAAAGGCCAAAGTGACCTTGACCTTTGACCTTATGATCCCATGACCTGTTTGAGTCCAGTGCTGATCATGACCATTACTTAAACTAAGTTTCAGGGTCATAGTCCAAAGCAATCAGTAGTTTTAAGGCAAGAAATGTTTCTGAATTGAAGATCATAGGCCTAGGCGTATGTAAGTTATAAGGGTAAATGCTAGCTTTCACAAAAACTTTAACCATCAACTGTTTCTTTACAGAAAGGTCACAGTGTCCTTTACAGAAAGGTCACAGTGTCCTTTACAGAAAGGTCACAGTGACCTTGACCTTTGACCTAGTAACTCCAAACTCTCTAGGCAAAACCAACTTGAAGATCACAGGCCTAAGTGTATGTTAGTTATAAGAGTAAATGCTAGCTTGCATGAAACCTTTAACCATGAACTGTTTCCATATAGAAGGTCAGTGACCTTGACATTTGACCTACTGACTCCAAAGTTAATAGGCATCACCAACTTGCTATGACGAATGTCCATACAAAGTTTAAAGACCATAGGCCTAGGCGTATGTTAGTTATAAGAGTAAATACTAGCTTGCACAAAAACTTTAACCAACGGCGACGTGACTACAATAGCTCCCCTTATTCTTCGAATAGTCGAGCTAAAAATGGAATTACAAGAGGCCCAAGAGGGCCAGTATCGCTCCACGGCCATAAGGCAAAAATAAAATCTCCAAACAGCCCTGCCCCCTGGTGGCTATTTTTTTACCAACCACCATGGCTTAAAGGAATCTTGTAGAGTGTCACCCAAGGAATGTTTCTGCAAAATTATTTGAAAATCGGCCTGACACTTTCGGAGGAGAGGATATTTTAAGTTCTCACTATAGCCATATACGGCAAAATAGCCCCACCCCCTGGCAGCCATATTTTTCAACCAATCAACATGGCTTGAAGGAATCTGAAAGAGGGTAAGCCTAGGAACATTTCTACAAAATTATTTGAATATCAGCCAAACACTTTCGGAGGAGAAGATTTTTTAAGTTTTCACTATGGTCATCCATAAGGCAAAATAGCCCCGCCCTCTGGCGGCCATGTTTTTCGACCAATCAACATGGCTTGAAGGAATCTGATAGACGGTCACCCAATGAACATCTCTACAAAATTATTTGAAAATCGGCTGAACACTTTCGGAGAAGAAGATTTTTTAAGTTTTCACTATAGCTATATAACGCAAAATAGCCCCGCCCCCTGGCGGCCATGTTTTTCAACCAATCAACATTTCTTGAAGGAATCTAATAAAGGGTCACCCAAGGAACATTTCTACAAAATTATTTGGAAATCGGCCTGACACTTTCGGAGAAGAAGATTTTTTAAGTTTTCACTATTTTTTTCTTTTGGTTGCCATGGAAACCAGAATTATGGATGGATCAAAAAATAATGAAGGAATTTTAGAGAGGACATTGAGAGGATGCTTCCTATGAAGTTTCAACCAAATTGGCCATGTGGTTAGGGAGAAGAAGTGGTTTAAAGGAAAAAGTTGACGCACGCACAGACGCACACACGACGGACAATTCGCCATGACATAAGCTCAACTGGCTTTCAGCCAGTAGAGCTAATAAGATTTAAACCAGCAGCATTCATGGCCATTCTATATGCCTCTCCCTTTCCATCAATGTTTTCAATTAAATATTGGTATGATGCATCAAAATATCCATCTATTACAATTTTTCCCTTTTGTAAATGACAAAGAAATATCATATTATTTTGAAGTAATTACATCTAAACCAATCAGACAAGCCTGTAATACCTCTGTAATTCCTTTATGCAGCTGATTCCTTCTGTCGGCGGCGGTCACTATAGCCTCACCCCTGTGTGATGTGCTTATCTCTCCGTATTTATTTACGTTCACGGTACCTGTGTTATCAGAACTCCAGACATACTCTCCACTACCACCTTTAGCCTGAAAATTTATCATGTTATCAGAACTCAACATATACACTACCAACTTTTGCTTGATAATTAATCACGGGTTATCAGATATCCACACAAACTGTGCACTACCACCTTTTTAGTTATAGATTATACAAACATATATTGTCGACAAATAACAAAGAAATTAATCGAAGAAAATAAAATTGGTAGACATATTGAGACTTTTCAATCCGTTATAAACAATTTAAATGCATTCAAATACAAAGCCGACAATATCTAGTAGCCTTGGATGTTTTTTCTTACTTTAAATTATATTTAAAATGTTATGAAACGTTGACAAAATCTATCTATCGTTTCACTAGAAATTTATTGAACCCAACCAAAAAGAGAACCAAGCATTTCAAATTTAATAATTCTTTGTAACTAGATGTTAATATAATTAACCCTTCCCCTCATGACAAATATGAAGCAGACGACTTTGAAACGTCTAGGCAAAAGTATCAAAAATCTCTATAAAAGAAAGTATAATTATTGAACAGAGTTGAAATCATTGTGACTATAAGCAATTTGTCCTTTTTTCACAATGATTTAAAAAATCTTCTGCTTTGTAGGCATCAGTATGTATCTGAATGTGGGAATGGATTAAGGAATGTATAGCTTAAACAGTAGAAATTAAAACAAATAACCGAATCACAATTCATAAAGTTATGAAAGGTAACATAAGAAATGCAAGTGAAAGGGAAAATGGGTGAGCAATGGTCTTGCTGTACCAAAGTGTTGACCCCTGTCGGTTAAAATTTCCCCCTGAAGAGTTTTAACTGTTGAACGAAACCAGTCAGGGCAGTTAAGTCAACTAAGAAGCATGTCTCCTTTTGCTCTTTCCTCAGCCCAATTCTCTTATTAACATAAGAAATGGTTTAATAAAATATTCTACACAAAGTAAAAGACACAAAATAACAAGGAAAGTAGTATTTTAAATTCTATCATAATTCTTGTAACAGTGACAATACTTATTTTAACCCTTTCCCTCATATAGACGCTTTCTGATGCCTCTGCAGCAGACGGCTTTTTGAAAACATAGTGACAAAAGAAGAAATTGCACAAAGCATGCAATTTCTCCTTTTGCCACAATGTTTTCCACTTTTAGTCATAGGTTATCCATTCAATTATAGAGATTTTCTATATTTTGTCAAAATGTGTTCAAAGTCGTCTGCTGTAGAATTGTCGTATGAGGGAAAGGGTTAAATGAAATATCCAAAATCAACTACCGTCCTGTAATACATTAATTATTGTTTTACAAAAGATCAAAAGTATAACAAGAAATGGCCTTTCAAAAAGAGCAAATGGAACGATTTAAACCTTTCCCTCATATAGACGCTTTCTGACGCCTCTGCAGCAGACAGCGTTTTGAAAACATAGTGACAAAAGAAGAAAATTGCACAAAACGTGCAACAGCTTTTTGAAAACAGTGACAAAAGAAGAAATTGCTCAAAACGAGCAATTTCTCCTTTTGTCACAATGTTTTCCACTTTTTGTCATAGGTTATATAAATATCCATTCAATTATAGAGATTTTCTATGTTCAAAGTCGTCTGCTGCAGAATTGTCGTATGAGGGAAAGGGTTAACATAAAATGGAAACATTTCTTACACCCTTGAGTTGGTCCTCCTAAATCATTACACTATAGCATATATTAAACTAGTCATAGTTCAAAATTCTCTCTTTAAATTACAGTTATCAACAGCATTATAAACCAGGATTACACAAATATGATGCCTATTAAACCTTTACATCTTTAAGACACATTTTGAAAACATTTTGGCATATTGTGCAATTGTAATTTAATAATTATGGGAAATTTATCCTTTGGCCAAAAAGTTTATTATCTTTTTACGGAATATTTTCAAAGTAGTCGGCTGCAGATTTGTTGTATGTTGGAAAGGGTAATGTTTTGTGTGATCATGTAATGTATGACTTTATGTATGTTATTTAACCCTTTATCACATAAAGATGATCAAATCAGGAAACTCTAAAAATATCATATGAAGTAATTGGTTAATCCAGCTCTCGATAAGACAAGTATTTCACATTGCGAAATATTTATTTGACCCTCAAACCCTATGTTCTGGGTACTCAAAAAGTCTCAGTGAGACGATTCTTTTGAGTTCCCATAACATAGGTCTGAGTTGAGTCATACAAGAGATATTATCTAGTCCTACTTTAATCCAATGAAATAACACTTACCGTAAGTTGGTATTGATGCGATATCTGTTTCACAGTGTCCCAGGGAAAGAACAGTAACTCTGGCTGTACTGATATCGGATCAAAGATCTCCACATACTGATTCTGTTTCAATGCCGGGGTTACACTATGTTCCGAACCATCCTGGGTTGTAAAAATGATAAAACATTATTAAATATTTTCTTCGGAATTTAACAAGTTAGGAGTAAATTGATTATACTGCCGTCACACCGGACTGGCGTCCCTACGGCGTCCCTACGGCGACCCAGGACGTGGAAGGGACGCCATGGACGCCGTAGGGTCGTGGTGAGAACGCATCAAGACGCCGTGGGGACCCCAAGGACGCCGAAGGTCGCAGAGCGACGGCGTTTACTTTGGACATGTTCAAAGTAAACGCCGAGGTTCGGCGTCCTGAGCGCGTCCTGGCTCAGGACGCCGTGGGATCACCCTGAGGTCGCCATGGTCGCCGTAGCATCGCAGTAGGAACCCGAACAACGCCAAAGGAACGTAGTACAGACGTGGTAGAGTCGCCATGTAAACGCGGAGAAAAGGATCGGGGGAACCAATGGCGACCTTACTGCGTCCTTACCACGTCTATGGGGTTCTTACCACGACCCCATCACGTCTATGGCGTCCTTACCGCGATGTCAGGGCGGATATTTCGGGATTTGAGCTATTGTCCGCGACCTTACAACGTTCTCAATGCGTCCCTGCGGCGTTAATGGCGTTTCTACGGGGTGCCTACTACGACTATTGCGTTTCTACGGAGTTTGCACTGCGTTCCTAGCGAGTTCCTACTGTTCGCCCTCGAAGAGCTATAAAACCCAATATTTCATCCTATCTTTATCAGTGTATTTCTCGTACTCACCATCATCAGGGCCGAATAAATGATGAACTTGCTCGCACTGCAACATATACTTATTGTCCAGCATCAGCAGCAGGCAGATGATCATGTCATAGCTGTAAAACTGATCAGACGGCGAAGGAGAAGAAGGGCAAGGCTAAGAAGATGCTGGGTTAGACCATGGCTCGGTGATGTCCGAAAGAACAGTGGAGTTTCATACTCGCAGCGAGGACGCCGTTGGGTCGCCCTGCAGTCGCCGTGGGAACGCCATGCACGCGGTAAGGTCGTGGTAGAAACGCTAAGAACGCAGTGGGGTCGCCGCTGATCGCCGTATGGACGCCGCAGTGACGCCGTGTAAACTCAATAGAAACTCCAAGGACGCAGTAAGAACGCAGTAAGGTCGTGTTGGGAACGCCGTGTACATACACAGATCGCAGAGCACAGAACTCCGGTGTGACGGCTGACTCGAAATCTGGATTTATTTTAGAAAAATCATTGGCGTTCTCAATGCGACCATCGGCGTTCTCCAAAATATGACAGTTTAGGACGCGGTAAGGACGCCAGTCCGGTGTGACGGCAGTATTAGTCTTATGGTGTTTTCATCATGTCTGAATATTTTAAACCCTTTCCCTGATACAGAGAGCCATTGCAAACAATTTCTCCTTTTTTAGTTTTTAAATCTATAACAAAATAACAATTCTATGATTAATTCTCAGACTTTTCAAAGCAGATAACTCTTAACTTGTCACATCTTGGGTGTATTCAACTTGTACAAACACTTTGAGAAGTTTGGCGAGTGTAAGCAGAATAAACCAATAAAGTTACAGATTTAAACTAGCACAAGGCCAAGTGATCTATATGCTCTAAACACCGATTTAACCCTTTCCCTCATATAGACGCTTTCTGATGCCTCTGCAGCAGACGGCTTTTTGAAAACATAGTGACAAAAGAAGAAATTGCACAAAGCATGCAATTTCTCCTTTTGCCACAATGTTTTCCACTTTTAGTCATAGGTTATCCATTCAATTATAGAGATTTTCCATTTTTTGACAAAATACGTTCAAAGTCGTCTGCTGCAGAATTGTCGTATGAGGGAAAGGGTTAAACAATTTTTCCGCTACCATACATCAAAGCTTTTCCTGGTCCATAGATCCATACCAGTGAGTCTGTTGTAATGCTAAGCCCACTATCCCGAGCGCCAAGGAAGGAAAGCTATTACTTCAATTTAAAAAGTCTGGCATGACCCGGCCGCTGATTAAAGCCAAGACATCTCGCCCGCTCTACCACTACATCACTAAGGTGGTCTCTGTGCTCTAGTCAGATCTCTATTTAAGGGGCGTTTACATGTTCTAAAATCCTTATACAGCCCTCTAACCCAATAGATGTTGAGGGTACTCAAAAGTATGCGACAATTATTTTGAGTTCCCTCATCATAGGGTTTGGTTGGATTATAAGAGAGATATTGTAGGGAAACGAGCTACACACCCCTCCTTATCTGGACCTCTGGTACTAGGTACATCTGAACAGTGATCACCTACCTGTTTAATGATAGTCGATAGAGCCCCTTCAATGTCTGTATCCCCTCTCTGTAACGTCCTCACCACATGGTACGTACCATTCTTGGAAGAAAACTGGATTTCAAAATATCTAGCCGGGAACAATGCGTCAATTATCACATTCTGTAAAACAGACAGTATTGTTCTGTGAAAAATGGATTTCAAAATAGCTTCCCGGAAACAACGCATCATTTATCACATTCTGTGAAACAGACAGTATTATTTGTTAAGGTTACAAGGGATCAATAATCACCACCTGTAAAATAGATGCTATAATAACCATGGAACAAGAGGCCAACGAGGGCCAGTATCTCTACACTGTCATTAGGCAATAATTAACCCTTTCCCTCATATAGACGCTTTCTGACGCCTCTGCAGCAGACGGCTTTTTGAAAACATAGTGACAAAAGAAGAAATTGCACAAAACGTGCAATTTCTCCTTTTGCCACAATGTTTCCCACTTTTTGTCATAGGTTATCCATTCAATTATGGAGATTTTCTATGTTTTGACAAAATATGTTCAAAGTCGTCTTCTGCAGAATTGTCGTATGAGGGAAAGGGTTAACTCACTATTGCCATAAAATGGAAAAATACCCCGGGCTTCTAGGTACCATGTCTTTCTTCCAATCAAAATGACCTGAAGGAAACTGGTTCAAGATTGCGCAGGGAACATTTCTGCATAATTATTAGAAACATGGCCACATACTTTCAGAGGAGAAGAATTTTAGAGTTTTCGCTATAGCCATATAAGGCAAAACAGTCCAGCCCCCTGGTGGCCATGTATATTAACCAATCAACATGGTTTGAAGGAATCTCATAGAGGGTGAACCAAAGGAACATTTTTTACAAAACTAATTAAAACCTGTAATCATTTACCACATGTAGACTCATTTAACACAACTGAAATAGACAACCGTAGGTCACAAGGTTTTCAATAATATTTAAACTGTCACATATTGAGATTTTTCATATTCCTGTCTAAAGATTTTCTAATTTGTCTGCTGCAGATTTGCTGTATGTGGGAAAGGATTAATAATTGGAATAAAATAAAAAATAATCAGCTTACATCAGAGGCATATATCTTATGACTGTTTTTATCATAGACTTCAATGATAACCTCGTACACTCTGCCAGTCTCTAAAACCCATTTTCTGTCTGGGAGGACCACAAAGGCTGCAAAGAGATGAGTAATCAATTAGACCATATATATCATAACAGGTATATTATATTCTGACAAGCTTTTAGGCATAAGTTATTAGAAAGTCATAACAAAAAAGAGCTAACACCAACGATCGTCTGTTTATTCTAAGTCGAAAAAAGGGCATTACTGAATAATAATTAAAGCCCGAGTTATGCGACTTGGTAAAGACATGTTTATTGTTTCTAGAAACATGTGTATCAAGTTTCATGACCAAGGGTATTACAAAAGCCCTACCTTTTTTCGTTAAAAAACAGACACGCTAAAAAAAAAAAATATTCAACTTGATTGAAAAACCTGGTTAATGATGGTCTCACAACAGTCTTTCCAAGTAACTAGAAGTAAGCTACTCTTCCAGAATATACTGTTAGTATATATATTCGGGAAGATAATTGACAATTGTCCCATTTACGTTTGTCAAACTTCAGAAAGAATGTTGCCTGAGCTGGATGTTCAATTCACAACACCTGGAATGACAGCCTTCATCGCAACCAGGGCTATTCAGGTTAATAATCATTTACTGTAAACAGTTTACTTACCTAGATAACTGGGACTGACTACATGTAAAATAGCCGAGGGTTGTCCCAAAGTGTCCGATGTCTTGATATCTTGACAATATTTAAGGAAAAGTAATAGATGTATTTGATACTATATTTTCCAACAAGCTGTACAATATGTCAAATTTCCCAGCTTACCAAAATGATTCGGGTGTTGTATTTATAGTTCTTTGGACGAAATCACTGTCATAATTGAACATGAAAAATTCCATGATATATCCCTTTCCCACATGTAGATGTTTGCTGATGCCTCTGCAGCAGTCAACTTTTGAAAACATTGTGGCAAAATAAGAAACTGCTCCTCATAATCAATTTCTCATTTACCAAACTGTTTTCAACTCTTTTAAATGAATACTTTTTCATTTTTAGAGGTTTTGCCATATTTTTACAAAGATTTTTCAGATTTGTTGCAGGTCTAATTACACAAAATAAATTCCTTCTTTGTTTCCATGTAAATCAACCAATTTCAACCCTCAATCATAATACTTTTTAAGCATTTTATAGGTAGAACACTCCATATCATTGAAAAGAATTACCTCTAAGCTTTAAAATAATCTAAAGAAAATGGGGGGGTTCATGTATTATAATTCACTCCACGAAGATGGTAACTGTCATTTTGAACTAAATCAGGCTGGGATGAAACTGGTTTTAACATACTCAAACATTTCCAATGCATCCTTTACATATTTACAATAAATTTAAACTCAATGTCAATGCATTCTTGTGGTGAAGATTAAACACTCATTTCTATGCATTTTTTTAGGGACTATTTGGCTGTTAATTTGACTTTTCATGTGGAAAAAGGGATATACACATTTTCATTGTTAGCAAAGCTTAATGTTTCTATTTAGTTATTAAATTGTAGTGTAAGTTTATCAATTTAAATCTGATTGGCTATCTACTAGTATCTAGCTATATCAAGAGTAGCAACTTAACACTTTATCACATATAGACACTTTCAGATGCCTCTGCAGCAGACGACTTTTGAAAACATTGTGACAAAAGGAGAAATTGCTCAAAAAGATCAATTTCTCCTTTTGCCACATCGTTTTCAACTTTTTACAGTAATTAAACCTTCATTTATAGAGATTTTCAGTGTTTTTGCCAAGATATTTTAAAGTCGCAGATTTGCTGTATGTGGGAAAGGGATAAGTAAAACAACACACTAAAATCACAAACACCTGCTACAATAAAAGGATACTTCTGTCAATAAGCTTTATTTCTGTTTCCCCGAGTTCCAGTGCTGAAGCTACGGATGTTTTAGCCTCGAGAAAACTAATTGTCGAGTCTGCCACTTCTAGGTAAAACTGTGTGGAAGGCATCTTTATCTCTGTAAATATACACAGAAATCATTTGTTAACAGATAATGATATGTTAACCCTTTCCCACATAAAACCAATCTGCAGTTAAGTTTTAGCTCCAGTTCTAGAAAACCACCTCACGGTACAACTGTTAGGGAGGCGTCTTCATTTTTACAAATACACACTGAGAGAAATTATTCGGACCATGAACTTCAATTTTCAACCAGCGAAGGTACAAATGGTATAAATGTTGGGAAACTTTTTACAAGTTTGCATGTGGTCATGAATTTGTTTCATGAAGAGTAAATCCGCTTATTTGAATTGTAAGGCCTAAGCATATTAACCCTTTCATACACACAGACACTTTCTGACGCCTCTGTAGCAGAAGTCTTTTGAAAACATTGTGACCAAAGGAGGAATCACTCAAAACGTTTCATTCTTTTCAGTAATAATGCCTCCATTTATAGAGATTTTTGTTTTTGTTTAGATGTTTTCAAAGTCGTTCGATGCATATATTTCCCCTTTTGTCACAACGTTTTCAACTTTTCTAAGAAGTATACCTTCTATTATAGATAGTTTATGGTCTTTTTGTCTAGATATTTTAAAGTTGTCTACTGCACATTTTTTCGAATATCGGTAAAGGGTTAACCCTTTCATACAAACACCAAATCTGCACCAGACTGCTTTTAAAACATGACACAATTGTGAAAAATCTCTATGAATGAAAAGTTTAAATCATTAACCCTCTCTCACATACAACAAATCTGCAGAAGACAACTTTTATAAACATTTTGTCTAAAATGTGAACAGTTTCCATTCGTGAGAGTTTAATTGTGAAATAGAATTGAAAACATTGTGGCATGCTGAGCAATTTCTGCTTTTGCCAGAATGTTTCCAGAAGGTGTTTGCTGTGTAGACGTCAGAATGTTTATGTATGAGATAAAGGGTTAATAGATTTGAAAACACTCTGGACAATTACTGCTTTTGACACAATGCTTTCGAAATGTGTCAATATGCGCATATATTTGGGATAGGGTGTAATTTGTTCCTTACCAACAACAGCATTCTGTCGAATCTGTTCTACTTTGTATTTCACCGTAGCCATCTTCAACACGTAAGCTTCTGGCGGACTGACCATCAAGTTAGCAATAACCATTAAACGCACACTGCTGTGTGCTACTACCTGAAATTTAAAGAGTAATATATGAGTTTGGTAAACACGGTCTTTCTCATCAATTTTTTTTCCCTTTCCCTCATACGGCAATTCTGCAGCAGACTTTGAACGTATTTTGTCAAAAAATAGAAAATCTCCGTAATTGAATGGATAACCTATGACAAAAAGTGGAAAACATTGTAGCAAAAGGAGAAATTGCACGTTTTGTGCAATTTCTTCTTTTGTCACTATGTTTTCAAAAAGCCGTTTACTGCAGAGGCGTTAGAAAGCGTCTATATGAGGGAAAGGGTTAAAAACCCTTCTTTTTTGAAAATATCATGCAAAACTATTGAAATTCTCCGAAACAAGTATTATTTTTTTGCATGGGAGAACATTTGCATAACTTCTCTGCTGCAGCTGCGAGAAAACAGTCTTACTTTATATAAATTACCATCAGTTTAAATTACTATTGATACCTCTGCAACAGAATACTTTTGAAAGACATAAATCTGTAGAAAGGCAAATTAGCTTTCATTTAGAGATTTTCGATAAATTTGCCTTAATATTTTAAACAAGAGGGCCATGATGGCCCTGGATCGCTCACCTGATTTTATTTTTTCCCACTTTAGCCATATACGCCCCGCCCTGGGGGCCATAGTTTTCGACCAATCAACATGGCTTGGGGAATCTGATAGACGGTCATCCTAAGAATATTTCTACAACATTATTTGAAAATCGGTCCGACACTTTCGGAGAAGAAGATTTTTTAAGTTTTCACTATAGCAGTGGCAGCCATGTTTTTCCACCAATCAACATGGCTTTAAGGAATCTGATAGTTGGTTAACTTAGGAAAATCTCTACAAAATTATTTGAAAATCGGTCTGACACTTTCGGAGGAGAAGATTGTTTAAGTTTTCACTATAGCCATATACGGCAAAATAGCGCCATGTTTTTCGATCAATCAACATGGCTTGAAGGAATCTGATAGAGGGTCATCCAAGAAACATTTCTACAAAATTATTTGAAAATCTGCCAACTAGTTTGGGCGAAGTAGAATTTTGAAGTATTTTTCGTTTCGTTGCCATGGAAACCAGAACTCTGCATGGATCCCAAAAATTTGATTTCTGTCGAGGTCATAGAGAGGATGCTTTCTGTCAAGTTTTATCCCAATTGACCCACTGGTTACTGAGGAGAAGAAGTTGACGGACGCCGGACAAAAGGCGATAACAATAACTCACATGCTCAGGCGAGCTAAAACCTCCTGCTGCAATCTTGTTTTATGTGGGAATGGGTATAATTATATCTTCCATACCTCATAGGCCATGTCCTTCAGCTTGGCCCAGACTATAGCACTACCGGTCCTCACACCTTCAGCTAGAATTATATCCCCCTGTTTACCCTGCTCTTCTAGTCTATCAATGTGATGCGGGGTTGTGTAATAGGAATCACTGAACTTCATTATCCTGGTAAACAGAGAAAATCAAACAGATACTTAACTTTTATTTTGAGTCAACCCTTACACAAATATAGTTGCTTTCTGACGCCTCTGCAGCAGATGACTTTTGAAATTATTGTGACAAAAGGAGAAATTGCTCAATACATGCAAATTCTCCTTTTGTCACAACATTTTAATCTTTTCCAGTAATTATACTTATGCTTAGAAGTTTTTAATTTGTCTGCTTTGCTGCTGATTTGTTGTATATGGAAAACGGTTAAACATATTATGAGGATTGAAATCATCAAGTTATAGCGATAATTGTTACATTGAACATGCAAGTAAAGCGTTTAATGATTCAACAGACATATGAAAATACAAAGTTATTCAATTGTTGGTTTGGCAAGATCAAGCATGTAATCACTTTTCCTAATACAGATGCAAAAAGGACCAGCAGTACTGGTATCTTACTCAGGAAATGCCGTGATATAATTGAAAAAATATTGAAAGCAGTTTTAAACAACATGCAAACAAAACAGTGGTCTAGATAAGGAGGAGTAAACTGGTGCTTTTCCAACAATATCTCTCTTATTACTCAACCTAACCCAATGTTGTGGGTACTCAAAAGAATCGTCTCAGTAAGACGATTTTTTTTGATAACCCACAACATAGGGTTTGAGTGTCAAATAACTTTATAAGGATTTAACCCTTTCCCTCATATAGACGCTTTCTGAAGCCTCTGCAGCAGACGGCTTTTTGAAAACATAGTGACAAAAGAAGAAATTGCTCAAAACAAGCTATTTCTCCTTTTGACACAATGTTTTCTACTTTTAGTCATAGTTATCCATTCAATTTAAGAGATTTTCCATTACTTGACAAAATATGTTCAAAGTCGTCTGCTGCAGAATTGTTGTATGAGGGAAAGGGTTAAGAAGATGAAAGATGACCCTTATCTAGAGCTATGTAAGCAATACCTTAAAATACTGTTAGCATCGGTCATTGAACCTTGGTCTCCAGACGTGTCTGCATGCAAGCTCCATTTAAACTCAAGACCCCTCAAACTGGAGAAAACGTTCCCTGTAAAATAAAACAAGATGACTCTTGAGATCTCAGCAACGATAACATCAAGAAAAGAATTATGGTAAAAAGTAAGAAATTGCTCAAAATTAATAATTTCTCCCTTTTCCACTGTTTTCAACTGTGTTCAAATACTTACTTTTCATCAATAGAGATTTTCCATCTTTTTACCTACATGTTATCAAACTTGTCTGCTGCAATTTTGTTGTATGTCGGAAAGGGTTAAGTGATAAGGTTTATAATTGGAAACTCATTCATTTTTAATCAAACCAAATTCTCTTATATTTATCCTTTCCCACTTGCCTATATTTTTGCATAGATGTTTTTCTTCTTGGCACTGAAGAGTTGCATTACAACTAATGAGTCTAATGCGCTGGTGTCAGGATAAGCTTAACGATAAGCTTAACAGCAGTACTGACAATTTACCCAAAACATGCTGTGATAAATCATATGACTGAAATACTGTCGAAAGCAGCAGAGAAAAACACCACACAAACAATATGAAAAACCCCTAAAAAAAAGATACGAGCAATTTTTCCCTTTGCTACATTGTTTTCAAGATCAGCAATTCTTCTTTTGACACAATGTTTTCTAAAGTTGTCGGCTACAGATGCATCATAATGCATCAGTAAGTGGGCGGAAAAGGAATTATACTGACCTTCAGCATCATAGCCCCTGACCATGAGTTCTTCCGGCGAGTCCTCTAGATAAAGCAGTCGAGTTGTTGTCTCGATTTCTATACGATGGAGTGTATCAACAATTACAATACACTTCAAGATCTCCCCAGATACTGAAATAAAACACATTCGATATTATTGATTTTACAAAATACAATATTGTCTCCACAAATGAAAGTGTATTTATTGAATTGAGTCGAAAACAATGTGACACAAGGAGAAATTGCTCATCATGACATGAGCAGTTTCTCCTTTTGCCACACTGATTTCACAAGTCTTCTGCTGCAGTTATGTCAAAATGCATCTGCAAGTGGTGAAGGACTAAAGGTTAAGATTCATTTGCTTTGAACACATTTTGGGAAAAAGTTTTGAAAATCAGAAAAGAGTTATCCAATCTGAATCTGATAAGCAATTAATTGACTCCGCATAGACCTCTGTACAAATAATTCACATATTCATTTCCAGGTAAATGAAAGTATCAATTTGAGACAAAGTATAATGTTTTTAGAGCCGTCTGCTTTATCAATGTCTGAAGAGAGAAATCATTAATGATTTAACCCTTTCCCACTAACTTGCAGGCACAGCTTCTAAAAACATTGTGACCATAATGAGCAATTTCTCCAATTTTGCTACAATGTATTCAACTATATTCAATTATAAAATGTTCATTCATAGAGATTCTCTACAATTTTTACTTGATGTTTTCAAAGTTGTCTGCAGCAGATTTGTTGTATGTTGGAAAAGGTTTAGCATCACTGATATCTGGAAAATTGGAGTTGAATACATGGGAAGTGGAGAAATGGCTGAATGTGACCAAGTTCTTCTTAACCAACATAAGTTTCACCTGTTAAGATGACAAAAGGGTCTCATTATGAAAAATAGATAGTTACCTTTATTTTCTGCCATAACAATGGACGTTTTTCTGTTTGGGGATTTAGAGACGGCGGATATTTCAGCTGATAGCGCACATTCATTATCTGTTGTATTGATCAGCTGTAAACTTGCAACATCAAGACGACTGCTTCGCCTAAAATGCAAAAAGATAATTCATCACATTATTATTTTTTTAGATTATATTACACTTATTTGAAATCTTCACTGTGAAATTTCTCTTTTTGCCACAATATTTTTAAAAGACAACTGCTGCAGAGATGGCAGATTGCTTAAATTTTAGAATAGGGTACTCTGTAGAAAATATTATGGGAAAAAAGAAATTGCTGATCATATGATAAGCTTTTGGTCTTTTTGTTGTTTTAAATATGGTTATGGAATACTCTTTCTGATAGTATAAGGGATTCTAGGACACTGCCTACTTTAAAATGATCACTGAAAATGAATATCTTCATGCAAAATTCATGGACACAGTCATTGATTTGTACAGGCTCAATCATACATTGTGTATATTGGGTCTTGTAGCTATTCACATGTTTTAATTAGTGCCTCAATACTGTAAATGTTTGTCAGGTTCTATTGTTTTCTTAACTCATCTGTCATTTTTCTCTGTGTATGTGTAGTAAAAAACTGTATTTATATTGTAAAGCATTTTTGAACATATTTATTATGAAAAAGTTTCTGTATAAATGTGGTATAATAATAAAAGTGCATTGTGACGTGTAACCAGAGTTTGTGAGACTAAGTGTTAAAAAGAAGTACCCTGCTGAGGACTTAATACATCTTTAGACATCAGAAATTCGATACACTGCTTATACAATATCATGCAAGAAAAGTGTGAGAATAATGATGTCAGAAATTTAGGATGATTACAAAGTTGGAATGTTTGACGAGGAATAAAGAGACAGAAAAAGGGTATTCTCAATACTTTGATGTAATATATTGCATTGATGCAAACAGTCAAAATATAAAATTGCATTCCAAGCTCAGAAACCTTGACCAGAGACATATAAATACAGAGATGCGAAATCTCGTGTGTAATAATCGTTGCTCTGCAGACGCTCTTAAAAATAGCAAGGGTCTGACGATCCCAATTACTCAATTGGAATACAGTCATGTACATCATTTAAATTAGTTGATAAATAGAATGAAGCTTATTATATAAACAATATAACTTATATTATAAGTGAAGTCTTATTTGTCCCGTCTGTATTTATATTTCTTTGAAAGTTTAATTTAAATGAAATGTGACTGTGAGAAAAAATATTGATATTTATTTCATTAGAAAGATTAACTAATACAAATATATTAACTGCTTATTAAATCATGTCAACTGCAATTATAAATTCTTAGGACGCTAGCGACGGATTTCGTCAACTGTTGATGACCTTTGCAAACAGTTTGGAACCAGGCCAAGGTGGGGCCTGATCTGAGATTCAAACTGTTTGACAGATGACAATTTAGCAGACAAAAAACAGCTTTATAGCATGCAAAGAGTTAAACAGATCATATGAGTTGTTCGCATTTTGACCAAGATAATTTTATTTTATATACCCTTTTTGAGTTGAAATTAGTCCAAATAATTTAGACTTTCGGTGTCTCGTTTTATCATCTGTCATTTATTGGTCAACGAAGTCTAAACACTCTGTTCATATTTTCCATAGCATTTATCAGACTGACTTGATCAACATTAATTTATTATGCCGTTTACATCCCTGACAGCTATCGCAACGATAAAATAAACCATATTTATAATTATTATTATATTAATTTGAGCCTAAAATTTTTGCAGCTTACATCTTTATCACTTTAATCTATCAAAATTCAATTCACAACGACGAAAAATTAAAATCTTCAACCAATTTGTCTCCAGTTAAATAAACTAGACGAAATCGGTAACAAAAAATAGCAAAACATCGCCCTAACTCCCTGTGCATTGTGTGTGAAAAAGATACATATATCTATTTTGTTAAATTATAAATATCCATTTCGGTTAAATAAAATCGACGGATGTTACAGTTAAAAAATGACAAAAACCACAAACAGAGCAAAGTTTAAATCAAAGCTTGAAAAGAGAAGTGAGATTTAAAAGATATCAAAGGTACTCAGTTAGTCAGTAGTACTCAACACAGGGATTAGTTACATGACTGACACATCTCGCCATACCGCAACAAAATTTCTTTGCATAGTCGCACACTGAGTTGCATATTTCTAGTTTTATGCCTGATCTTAGGAAAATAGCATTCCATAAATGATAAAGCCTGAAACAATCATTTCTTATTTCAGTTTAAAACAGTTGTTTGAACAAAAATTAAAACTAAAATCTTCACTCCTATAGTTGACATGTATTTTCTTTCAAATTGACAAGGACTCAATGTAGTCTCTCAGTAATCTTTAAATTACCCCACCCACTACTTACCATGTGTAACAACTTGGGCTCCTCGTTTCATCTTTGGTTAAATTGATTGTTAAAGTAAAATTTGTAATCACAGAGCTGTGGTATGGTAACAGAACCTTAGGATCACTTAGTCTGGCACAACTGATCGATGAATAGGTACAAAATAGCACCAGGATAGCAACTAAACAATGCACCGAGTTGAAAATTACCGCCATGTTTTTAACCATGGACGCCGCCATTGTTGAAGCATTCGCACCAAACAAACTTCGTACAAGACAGTTAAACAAAAATGTCCACTCAAAAATGTGCATTGATCGAGTTTGAGCTTAATACTATGATTATTCAGCGATGGCCAGCGTTCATTAATCATTCTAATTCGTATTCTAAATTCACAAGGTAACACAATTTGATTTGGCTAAACAATAGATTTGGCTTGGCTAAATCATAAGTTAAGCCTATCAGATATTTCATTAATACTTTGAAAATCTGAATATTCTACCGTAATTTAGAATAAGAATGAATAAAAAAGCTTAGTGAATAAGCTCCAAGAAACTTAGATAAGAAGTTCTTGCAATATGAATATATTTTGTAGCATTGGTAATGCTTCTAAATTTCAGAGACATAAATTTATTTTAAATAGTCTTATTTTAGGTCTCTGTAAATTTATATTAGCATATAAATACTGCCACACAAGGTATAATAAGGAAATCCCCTGTAACTATGCTTCAAAGAAATACATATCAGTAAACTTTAAAGCCCATTGCTACAATTCTCGGAACTTTATATCATTCGACACTTAAGTTAACTAATACAGATAACCCTTTAATACGTTTAGACAATCTCTGGCGCATTTGAAGCAGACTTATTTTGAAAACATTGTAATTAAAGGCAAAAATACTCATAATGAGTAATTTCTTCCTTTGTCACAATTAGAGACCTAAAATTATACATTTTGTCGGAAGTCGCAATGTTATCAAATATATTCAATATTCAAACTCTCATTTGTAGAAGATATTTATTTTTGTTGCAGATTTGTTGTATGTGGGAGAAGGTTAATATAGTTGTAGAGACCTGGTGCACCATACGATGCATAAACTGTAAGCACTATTGGCTTGTTTATTATTGTTTTACCTGAACGCATATGACGCACGGACATGGTACACAAAGGACCCTAAGTCGACTAATAGATAAGAGCCCGTCTAGCGATTTGGGGGTCACTCAGCTATGACACAATATACATTTAAGGCGCAGTTAGATAGTTTCATTGCGCACGGCTTTGAAACACGTATTTCCGGGGCCTAGCTTGGCTTGACAAAACATGTAGGCGAAGTTCTACAGGAGCAATATGTTTTTTCAGCTACATTGTCGTTTTGGCATATGTTTCGTATCGGTTTAAATGTGTTTTCTAGAATCTAAACAATTTTATATTTTACTTAATTTATATATGGCACCTTTTTCATGTTTTCGATTTTCTTTAAAAGATAAGTGTTAACAAGCTGCAGTATACTATGATCTTTATAAACCTTTCTTATACCATTCAAAGGGCAAATATCTGAAGGCCAATTGAGTCAATGCTTTGGAAAAGCTGCACGTTGGCATTTGTGAACAGAATAGATCCAGATCAGCGTGTGCATTCGTACAGTCTGATCAAGATATAATCTGTCCACATATTACTTGCACACGCTTGTTAGAAGATTCTGCCATCTTGTATATTTTATGGTAAGATTGAGCAGGTGAACAAGATGATCTGGACCTACACTGTTCAGAAATACCAACGTGTACCTTATCTCATGCACTGGCTCTTTTTATCTTATACCGAAGCTCAATTATTTTCCATACGTTAACCATTTTTTTTTTGGAGTTGGCAGCCTGCCAATTGCTGTTAGCACCAAACAACGCATTTTAGGTTGAGACTGCAGGAGAAAATAGTTTATCATGGATTCAACATAACTGCATTTAAAAGGTTAGGATCTCCCCCATAACTATAATTTTAATGTTGTTGGAATATCAGTGAAAAGCTTAAGGCGTGAGTACTCCAATATAAGAAATGCTTTAGAAATGAATGCGCCGAGAGGTCAAATATGGACGCTTGTTAACATTATTAACATTCACGAAGAGGAACGGAAAAAAAGAAAGAAGTCGGGTGAAATATACAGTGGCGGATTAACCGGGGGGGCTGTAGAGCCTGTGCGTCGAAAAAATAATGGTAAACAAAGAAAAAGCGTGGCAAATGTAGTGGCGGATTTATTGGGGCCCATAGGGCCCGTGCCCGACTCCCTCCACCCCACGACACCTCGACCCGGTCATCATACATATCTGGCGAGCGCCGGGCCAAATTCGCCGCTCAGAGCCCGGCCGGACATCTGGCGGACATTGACCGGGGAAAGGCGGCGTCTAGCCGACCATCCAATGTGTCTTGCAGGTTATAAAAGCCGGGTCATCGCATCATTAATCAGATTCCAGCCGCGCTCTTCACAGAAGGTAGAAATTTAACACACAGTTTATCACAATAGTGTTAGAGTAACAGTACTAAAAGATGCCCTATAAAAGAAGGGAGGACTGAAGGAGAATGAGAGGGCAGTACCCACAAGAGAGGGAGAGTGGCAGTTGAGGGAATGAGACCTCTCCTCTTCAGCCACCAATGCACCAATAACTAAGTTGTAGAGGTAGCGTGCATAATGATATCTAAGTCAAGTTCGAATATGGGTCATATTGGGTCAGAAACTAGGTCACTAGGCCAAATTGAAGGGAAATCTTGTTAATATAATGGAGGCTGCATTTTTAACTTGAGCATGTTGAAACCTTATCAGAATGTTTGTCTTGATGAAATGTAAGTCAAGTTTAAATATTGGTCATGTCTGTTAAAAAACTGGTTCACTAGGCCAAATTGGAGGAACATCTTGCCAACACAGTAGAGGCCACGTTTTTAAAAATTTGGTCAGAATGTTTATCTTAATGATATCTAGTCTATGTTCGAATAAGGGTCATATCGGGTAAACAAAAACAGGTCACTAGGTTAAATGAAGGAAAATCTTGATAACACACTGGATGTTGTATTTTGAATCTTTGTCAGAATAATTGTCTTGATGAGTTTCTGCATATTTCAAACACTTTCTCCCAATCTAGTACATGGTTTAGAGAACTATTTCAACTTGATGGAATGTGATTTAACATATTTCTCAATATAATAATATTCTGCCTACACCTGATGTCAATTTTCCCTTTGATTCTTCATGTCTAAATGTGTATACTTGTGAGCTCTTGCACTCAGGTGAGCGATACAGTGCCAAAAAGGTCCTTCTGTTTTTAAATTGGCAGTCTAATAACATTTACTATTTTTGACATGATCTTTCAACTTCTTGACAATAAATACATAAACAAAAGCTGCAATTGTTATTTCCTTTCACATTTTCCCTACTTCTCCAACCTTCCAGCAGCCCACAGGCCGTCAGCACTGCAGTGCTTTGATTTTTTAATCTTATCAGATGTCGTCTTGTGCAAATGCGTCATATGTCTGCAAGTTAGAAATGGTAAACGGTCACGGACTGTTATGCTACGTTCTACCGATGCAAGCAGGCAAGCAGTGAAATGAAATGCGTTAAAGAGCAGCGACCGGTCTAATGTAGTCTTTTAAAAGTCACATGACTCAATTGGGGGGTGGAAAGCATACGCCGTTTTCACCATTATTTCAGTTATATCACGGTCACAGTTCACTTATTCATGATCCCTGGGAAACAAGCACAGGGCTATGCTAGGAAATGTGCGTTGACAACCATGATCGGCTAGACTGGAGATCGAAATCAGGATGTCCGGGTCCAAATCCTCGTGCTAACCATTCGGCCTACAACAGAAGACACAGGTTTGATGATGTCCAACATGACAGTTACACAAACAATCATTTTCCCTCAAAGTTCCGTATTATTTACATTTCTACAACATAGGATATTTAAGAAAATTCTATCGGTTGGACAAATTCCAGAGGATACGCCTTTAATGAAACAGACTGAACACATATGAGCCGTCCCATGAGAAAACCAACATTGTGGAATCTTAGTAAAGTATCGACCCGGATCAGCCTAATCATGCCGCGCAGGCTATACCGGACAGACACTTTTCGCCTCCTGTGGACTTTCTGTTTCAGGAATCATTACTGTATACCTCTATCCACCTGAGACGAAATGTGTCGGCCCGGATTTGTCTAGGCTGATCTGGGTCGATACCTTACGATAAGTCCATAATGTTTGTTATTTCGTGGGACGGCTCACATGAGCCGCGTCATGCTTTGAAGAATCTTGTTGCAGCCATAGGACCGAACTCACGCCTTAAAGCATCTGTTTAGAATGAAGACTCGTGCAAGCCTGTACATCTACACAGTCTCACCAGAGCACCAATTGTCCGTCGATATGTAATTTAGTCTTAGATGCATCTTTTGACAAAACATAAGCAGTGTAGCCCCATTACTTTGACGCAAAATTACCTAATATTAGCCACGTGAGGGAAAGTTAATAAGACCCCAGATCGCCAGATGAAGACACCTCAGAATTCAGGTGATGTTGTTGACAATAAAAATACATGCTACTTAGTCCCCACCCTCCCCTCCTCTACCATAGGTTAAAACGTTTGCAAATCAGCAGTGAAGAAAATAGATTAATACAATTAACGTTTGATAAACAATATCTCAAATAAAGTTTAGTCAATTTTAATTGTCCATTAATCTAATGCTGTGGTTAACAGTCACTCGACAGGTTTAATGCAAATCAAACTGGAGACATTACTCTGGATACAACAAGACACCCGAAAATGAGGTGTATGTTGCACCCAAAAGTACATCATTGGCGACATCGTTTGTTAGATAAATCTCATCGTTTGTACGCAGACTCAGTATCAGCATTTGGGAGGACTGTTCATAGTGGGACACCAGCAGTTCAGCCAATCGATTCCGTTGTGTAGAAATGCCACGTAATTACGCAGATCCGTGTTATGCTGGTTCCCGGCGACCGTGGTAAAGAACATGTACACCCCATCTACCGGCGCGACGAAGTTACCGCTGTGAAAATGGTAGGCGTTTCCAATATTCGTAACGACGTGGTCAAATTTAACAATTTGTCCCAGCCCAAGTGGTCCGTAGTCATGGGGTGACACGAATGCTGTAAATGCTACTTGCTGGTTACCGTCAGCCAACTCACGCATTTTGTCTGAAATAGAGGTAAAATACGAGTTTAGCCACGTCATACAAAAGCCGACATTCGGAGGTTTTGAAATGTTTGACTAGCAAAATTGCACACGTGTTATGTTTATTTTTGATCGTAAATGTTTCACAGAGGATACCAGGATACTTGTATACTTGTATGACTAGATGGCGAACAGAGATGATCCTGATTGGACTGCGCGGATCTGGATCTTCCCTGGTCGTTAAGTTTTGCAAAGGTCGTTTTTTTTGTAACGTTGCTCAGTTATAACAACAGCAAAATATGCAAGACTTGGTGGTAGCAAAAAAAGTGTAAGAAATGAAAGTTGAATACTGTTATGTCTTATATATACTAGATACAAATGTGTAAATAAAATCATAGACATTTAGTTCATCTTCAAAACTCGCCATATTAGTTAAGATTCTACCTCGACGTAGAAACAAACATTACTACTTCCGACAGGAAAACACCAATAAGAACAAATTATATTATAAATAAAAAACATAAACAAGGAGTACTCCTTTGAAATGTAATAAGGTGTTATTCGTAGAAAAACGAGAAATAAATAAATAAAAATTTCAGTAATAACAGTCATTTCATTGTTAAACGCTCAAATAAATACGAATTAAATGCACTATACCTGAACTTCTTTTCTGTTTATCAGCATGCTCATTCTTTACAGCTGAAGTCATAGACAGATTCGCCATTTCGTTTTGTTCATGTCGAACGCAGCCTGGTTTCCTGAAAACCTGATTCTTCTCTGTTTCATTAGCTTCCATCGTTTGATCCATCTCAACAGTTTCGCCACATTTCTCTACTTTGAGTTTAAGTTCATCGATAATTCGACATGTTTTCGTTTGTTCTGCTTTTAATACTGAAGTTTGTTTACTGGACGATTTTAATACCCTTTCTAGATGAAGTATGTCGTTCCTTTGACCTTCGTTTTGCATTTGTAACTTGACAATTGCCCTCGCCTGGTTCGTCTTGGCCTTTTCTAATTGAAATATTTGACCTGCCTTGTCTGCATTGTCCTTCTCAAGTACGATAACCCTCTGGTTAAGCTTAGCAAATTCCATTTTAATGTCAAAATCATTTTGCAACACATAAATATGCTCGCCGAACGAAACTCCAATACAAATCAGTATGAGTAATGCACCCCAAGCCAGTTTGAAGTGGAAATGGCACACTCGTCGATAAGACAAGGTAATATATTCAGTAACGACATAAGAAAAGCGACATTCAATACAATATGAATGTTTACGATTCAGATCTATTCATCGCATGCTATTATTCAGATTAAATTTGTTTATATGCTAGGCTCCTTTCTATCGCCTTTGATTTAGCTCTTTACCACAAACAACAACTTTGAACACATTTAAGCAAAAATATAGCAAATCACAATAAATGAAAGTGTAATTATCGATACGAGTTGGAAACGTTGAGGCACAAGGTGAATTCTGCTCATCAAAAACAATCTTTCCTTTCGTCACAATGTTTGCAAAATAGTCCGCTGGTGATGAGTCAAAATGCGTTTGCTAGTTGGAAAGTGTTAAACAGTGTTCCACAGAACAGAGCTCACTGATATCAATGCATTTCCAGTTATAACAGAATTTGTGAACAGTCTCATATATTTTATTTACAATTATTATTATTTGTTTTCTTGTATGGCGGTTTATAACCACATATATTCAGGATCTTTTGCTTATGACAGATATGTGTCTTAGGTCTTTTAAAACAAGATATGCCCATGCGCAATGTATGCAGTTTCTTTTTACTTAAAGCAAGAAGTGTAGCCCCAATACTTTGAGGCCAAATTACCGTATATGATCCCCGTGTTTGTGATCGCCTTTTGTCCGTCGTCCGTCGTCCGTCGTCTGTCGTCCGTGCGTCCGTCGTCTGTCGTCCGTCGTCCGTCGTCAACATTTGCTTGTTAACACTCTAGAGGCAAACTTCTGCATCCAATAATCATGAACGTTTATCAGAACATATATCTCAATCAAATCTAGGCCAAGTTCGAAACTGGGTCATGTCGGGTCAAAAACTAGGTCACTAGGCCAATTTAAGGAAAATCTTGTTAACACTCTTGAAGCCGTTTTTGGCATGAGCATGTTAAAACTTTGTCAGAATGTTTGTCTTAGTGATATCTTGGCCAAGTTCGAATATAGGTCATGTCGGGTCAAAAACTAGGTCACTAGGCTAAATTTAAGGAAAATCTTGTTAACAATCTTGAAGCCGCATTTTAAACTTGAGCATGTTGAAACTTTATCAGAAAGTTTGTCCTGATGATATCTAGGCCAAGTTCGAATATGGGTCATGTCATGTCAAAAACTAGGTCACTAGGCCAAATTTAAGGGAAAATCTTGTTAACACTCCGGAAGCCACATGTTTGGCTTGAGCATGTTGAAACTTTGTCAGAATATTTGTCTTGATGATATCTAGGGTAAGTTTGAATATGGGTCAGGTCAGGTTAACAACTAAGTCACTAGGCCAAATTGTAGAACAATCTAGTAACACTATAGAGATCGCATTTTTGACTTGAGCAGCTTGAACAATTTTGTCAGAAAGTTTGTCTTTATGATATTGCCATTGGCGCTGAAAGAGTTATGTCTTAAATAGCCCATTCTCAGGTGAGCGATTCCAGGGCCTCGTGGCCCTCTTGTTTAAATTGTTTCAAGCCAAATAAACATTTAATATCACATATATTTAACCATTTAAGTGTGTAATACTAGCTATCTATCTGTAGTTTGTGTGTTTGAGATTCTTTCGAAATGTTGACCTCGTGTCAAGATCGAGTCGTTGTGACACATAACAGTCTGCATCAAGCCCGTCTGCAGCAAGTCTAGCAGGGACTCTTTTGTCTTCGCAAATAAGACGAAAAAACATAAATGCGAGTCAAAATTGTAATATGTTCAAGACATTTAAATTTGTCTTTTTCTAATAATAACTCGCCCTCCCAAGTCATTTCCGAAAAGCTATTAAAAATATAAGTCAGACTAATGAAAGGTCTGTTTCAGATAAGAAGAGTTCAAAGTTTTTCCTATATCTTTCAATGTAAAACATACCAAATGTCTAAGCTATAGGCCTTTTGGTTTCAGATAAGAATATTTTAAAGTGTTCCTATAAATCTCTATGTGAAACAGGTGCCCAACCCCCCACCTGGGCGGGGCAAATTTTGACCCCAGGAGCATAATTTGAACATTTTTTGTAGAAGGCCCCTAGACAATGCTACACACCAAACGCTCTAGGCCTTTTGGTTCCAGCCATGAATATTTTCAAAGTTCCTTATACATGTGAATATATGTGAAAATGGTAATCCTAGGGATAGGCCAATTTTGACACAAGGGGAATACTTTGGGGTATGTGAAGTTGGCACAACGTTCGAAACTCATTTGCATATCGATCTGAATATAGAGCTAGGTCGACATTCGGAAAAAAGGTGTCATTATATTTTTGATCATGTAGAAGGGCGAATACCGATTTGAATATAGAGCCAGGACGATGTTCGGGGAAAAGGTGCCATTGTATTTTTGATCATGTAGAAGGGCGAATATCTTTTGAATATTAAGCCAGGTCGATATTCGAGGAAAGGGTGCCATTGCATTTTTGATCATGAAGAAGGGCGAATACCGATTTGAATATATCGATCTGAATATAGAGCCAGGTCGATATTCGGGAAAATAGTGTCATTGTTTTTGTTATCATGTAGAAGGGCGAATACCTATTTGAATATCGATCTGAATATAGAGCCAGGTCGATAGTTGGGGGAAAAGGTGACATTGTATTTTTGATCATATAGGAGGACGAATACCAATTTAAATATCGATCTGAATATAGAGCCAGGTCGATAGTTGAGGGAAAAGGTGCCATTGTATTTTTGATCATATAGGAGGACGAATACCTATTTGAATATCGATCTGAATATAGAGCCAGGTCGATAGTTGGGGGAAAAGGTGCCATTGTATTTTTGATCATGTAGAAGGGCGAATACCTATTTGAATATCGATCTGAATATAGAGCCAGGTCGATAGTTGAGGAAAAGGTGCCATTGTATTTTTGATCATATAGGAGGACGAATACCAATTTGAATATCGATTTGAATATAGAGCCAGGTCGATAATCGGGAAAAAATGTCATCGTATTTTTGATCATGTAGAAGCGGGAAGCAAAACAATAATTAAGACGGATCAAAGAGGCAGTAGCCTATGCAGATCTCACAACCAAGGTAAACCAAGGTAATGTAGAAGGTCGAATACCGATTTGAATATCGATCTAAATATTGAGCCAGGTCGATATTCGGGAAAAAAGTGTCATCGTATTTTTGATCATGTAGAAGCGGGAAGCAAAACAATAATTAAGACGGATCAAAGAGGCAGTAGCCTATGCAGATCTCACAACCAAGGTAAACCAAGGTAATGTAGAAGGTCGAATACCGATTTGAATATCGATCTGAATATAGAGCCAGGTCGATAGTTGGGGAAAAGGTGCCATTGTATTTTTGATCATGTAGGAGGACGAATACCAATTTGAATATCGATTTGAATATAGAGCCAGGTCGATATTCGGGAAAAAAGTGTCATTGTATTTTTGATCATGTAGAAGGGCGAATACCGATTTGAATACTGATTTGATTATCGATTTTGAGCCAGATCAGTTATTGGGAAAATGGTTCAGTCGTCATTCTTATCATGTAGAAGTGCGAATACCGATTTGAAAATGCTGCCATGCGCACTGAGTTTCATGTTCGGACTTACGATTGGCTAACAGTAGTTTAGTTGAGTTTAAGTTTAAACTTATTTATTGTACATCGATTGTGAAATAAGCTGATAGCTTATATTAATCACGCTCGATGTATGCTTCCTGGAGACCTAACCATTACACGCGCCAAGAGTGGAAATATCACAAAAACAGAACCCGCTCATCACGGGATCCGAACCCGGGACCTTTGTTAAGAGAGGCCGACGCTCTACCTCTGCATCACTGTCTCGCATTAAGAAATATAATTTATAAAATAATAAAACGGAAATATTTCCTACAAATAAACAGCAAATGAAAAGATAAAAAGAAACACGCAGTGACTGGTAACACGAAGTTTTACGCTAGTTTTGAAGTGCGGACAACAACCCAAAATTTTCGCCCGTCAACGGTCTAGCGTTTCGATATTCAAATCAATCGGTATTCGCAATTCTACATTATCAGAAAGACGAAATCACCATTTTCCCGAATATCGGGCTGGCTCGATATTTAGATAGATATTCAAATCGGTATTCACCCTTCTACATAATCAGAAAGACGAAATCACCTTTTTCTCGAATATCGACCTGGCTGTATATTCAGATCTATATTCAAATCGGTATTCGCGCTTTTACTTGATCAGAAAGACGCAACCAGCATTTTCCAGAATATCGACCTGGCTCGACATTCAGATCGATATTCAAATCGGTACTTGCAGTCCTACATGATAAGAAAGACGAAATCCCCGTTTTCCCAAATATCGATCTGTATCGATATTCAGCACTTTATTCAAAATTGGTATTCGCTCTTATACATGATCAGAAAGACAAAATAACTATTTTCCCGAATATCGACCTGGCTCGATATTCAGATTGATATTTAAATCGGTATTCGCACTTCTACATGATCAGAAAGACGCAATCCACATTTTCCCAAATATCGACATGGCTCGATATTCAGCACCATATTCAAATCGGTATTCGCTCTTATACATGTTCAGGAAGACAAAATCACCTCTTTTTTTGGCTCGATATTCAAATCGATATTCAAATCGGTATTCTCACTTCTATCTGGTCAAAACGACAAAAAGCACCATTTTCCCGAATATCGACCTAGCTCGATATTTAAACCGATATTCAAACCGGTATTCACCCTTCTCCATGATAAGAAAGACGAAATGACCATTTTCCCGAATATAGAGCTGGATTATTCAAATCGCTATTTGGCCTTCTAAATGATCAGAAACACAAAATCGCCATTTTCTCAAATATCGACCTGGCTCGATATTCATATCTATATTCAAATCTGTATTCGCTCTTATACATGATCAGACAGACGAAATCAGCATGTTCACGAATATCGACGGGGCTCGATATTCAGATCGACATTCAAATCGGTATTCGCAATTCCACATTATGAGAAAGACGAAATAACCATTTGCCCAACTATCGACCTGGGTCGAGATTCAGATCGATATTCAAATCTGTATTCGCAATTCTACATTATCAGAAAGACGAAATCACCATTATCCCGAATATCGTAACTCTGTATTCGCTCTTATACATGATCAGACAGCTGAAATCACCATTTTTCCGAATATCGACCTGGCTCGATATTCAGATCGATATTCAAATCGGTATTCGCCCCCTTCTACATGATTAGAAAGACGAAATCACCATTTTCTAAAATCTCGACCTGGCTCTATATTCAGATCGGTATTCGCTCTCACACTTGTTCAGAAAGACGAAATCACCATTTCTTTTTCGAATATCGACCTGGCTCGATATTCAGATCTATATTCAAATCGGTATTCGCGCTTCTACTTGATAAGAAAGACGCAATCAGCATTTTCCTGACCTGGCTCGACATTCAGATATATATTCCTATCGATATTCGTCCTACTAAACAATGCAGGTAACGTATATTTCAATGCGTAACGGAGTTCACGAATCTGGTACTGGCTCTATATTCGCTTCAGCTCGAAATTCATATCGGTATTGAATATCGATTGCCGAATATCGAACTTCGTGGAAACTTCACATACACTTCGTGCCAACTTTACATACCTAATAATTTGAACAATATTGGAAGAGGACTATGAGACAATGATACACACCAAATATTTAACCTGTAGACCTTTCGGTTTCAGACGAAAAGATTTTCCCTATATATCTCTATGTAAAGTTTTAATAATGCACATATAAGGAACACAAGCTCCACCCCCTGGTGGCCATGCTTTTCAACGGATCGGAAATATTTGAACAATCTTGGTCGAGGGTGGCCCAAGGAACGTTTTCAAACCGGCCAGTACTTTTGGACAAGAAGACTTTTAAAGTTTTGGCAATTTTTCCCTTTTCTGATGCCACAGCAACCAACGTTCTACTTGGAATTAAATTCGTTGAACAACTATGAAAGAGGACCACCTACGGAACATTCCTGTGAAGTTATTTTGTAATCAGTCCATTGGTTCCATAGGAGAAGTCATTTGCAGGAAATTGTTAACATACGTACGTACAGACGACGAAGATGACGACGACGACGACGACGACGCCGGACGGTGAGTGATCATAAAAGCTCACCTCTCACTTCGGGTGAGCTAAAAATACAAGGAGTGTTATAAAGTGTTATTCGTAGGGAAACGAAAAGGAAAGAAATTAAAATTACTGTAATAACAGTCATTTCATTGTTAAATGCTCGAATAAATACGAATTAAATGCACTGTACCTGAACTTCTTTTCTGAATACCAGCATGCACATTCTTTACAGCTGAAGTCGTGGACACATTCGCCATTTCGTTTTGTGGAACGTCGCCTGGTTTCACGAAAACCTGATCCTTCTCTGTTTCAGTAGCTTCCAGCGATTGATCCATCTCAACAATTTCGCCACATTTCAGTTTAAGTTCATCGATGATTCGAAGTGTTTTCGTCTGTTCCGCTTGTACTTCTGAAGTTTGTTTACAGGACGATTTAAGTACCCTTTCTAGATGAAGTATGTCGTTTCTTTGACCTTCGTTTTGCATTTGTAACTTGATAATTGCCTTCGCCTGGTACTGCTGGATTGTTTCTAAACGAAGTATTTCACCTGCTTTGTTTTCATTGTCATTCTCAAGTACGTTAAACCTCTGATTAAGTTTAGCAAATTCCATTTTGATGTCAAAATCATTTTGCAACACATCAATATGTTCGCCGAACGAAACTCCAACACAAATCAGTATGAGTAATGCACACCAAGCCATCTTCAGAAGGAAAATGCAAATTGGCCGATAAGACAAGTTCATATATATTCAGTTGCTTCACAAGAAAACTGACATCCAGTTGAATAAGACGGGTGAGGATTCAAATATTATCATCCCATTCTACCATTCAGGTTAAATTTGTTAATACGCTGGGCTCCTTTCTACTGCCTTTATTTTAATCCCTTCCCAGTTCCCACATACACCACATCTCCAGCAGAATACTTTGAAAACGTCGAGGCAAAATACGGAACATCACTATGAAGGAAAGCGCAATAGTTGAATAGAGTTGAGCAATTTCTCCTTAAGTGTCAGTATCTGTCATCGTAGACATGTATATTGTTGATGCCAAGGATGATGTCAATGGCATTTTTGGAGGGTACCACCGAGGTACCGTCTGTGGTAGTGTGTCATTTAGAAAAGCATACACAAGTGACTCCCGATTTCGAAGCAGAAATACAAAGTAAATGCATGATCAGGACTCCAAAATGTCTTACATACATAGTTCAATTCTCCTGACTAGGTTACAATATATGGCATTGTGTTTAATGTTGGGAAGTATAACTTTGAACTTAGCCATTGCGTAAGTACTGGGTCTGTCAATGTATTAGTTTAACGAAGCCAATGTTCATGTCAAAATAATCCCCCCAATATTTACGCCGATTGACAATACCTCTTGTACGAAACCGAGGAACTATTTATCTCTGACGAATCTGCAGTAGAGAGCTTTTGAAAACATTGTGGAAAAATTGGTCCTATTGCGACAATGTTTCCGAACTAATCTCAATAATTATACTTAATTTACAAACAATTTTCATATATTTACATTCGCACTTGATTTTCTGTACAAATAAATTCTGTTCATTTTGCATGAACCGCTCGACCTTTCATGACCTCTGACGTCATTGTTTATTTCAATAGCGTGACGTCATTTAACCAATGATATTACGACGTTACAAATATCAGCTGTTCATTTAAACAAACGTACGTTGGCGGTAACATTTCTTCATTGTTATTAAAGACTTGTTCGCGAACACTTTAAGGTCGAATAAAATAAAGTAATGAAAAGTGGAAAATGTAAATATAAGGATTGACTCTTATTTTTCGTGCGTTCATGCAGTATGAACGCTCGGCCGCGATTTTGCAAATTTCCCAAGAAGCGCTAGCGCGCTTCATGGATTTGCAAAATCGCGTCCGACGTTCATACTGCATGAACGCACGAAAAATAAGAGTCAATCCTTAAATGTTTGCTTCTTTATTAGCGGCATAATTTTGGTATAAAGTTAAAGTGTAAATGTCCAAATGACTGATAAGATCATATACATGTATGTGACAGAATTAGGTTTATATGTTATCTAGTCAACCAATCGACTGAATTTTTTCAACTCAATTTAGTCATCGCAAGTGCATATTCGCAAAACATAGTTCACAGAACTGCAATATTTACCTCCTATGTCGGCCAGTTTGCCGCTTTCAACAATTTTTCAGTTATATCACGGCTTTTCCTTGGTAAGTTACCAGTACTACTGGGTCATTTATCCTGACGCCAGGCAGTCAATCGTAATACTAACCCATCATCCCTGAGCGCCAAGGAGGGTAGCCTGTTAAATGTTGAAAAGATAAAGATTAAATAAAATATACTGGCTAAGCAAAAATAATTAAACGAAGAAACTGCTAGTATCAGATAAAACAAAATCGTCAACGAAATATGGGTGTTAAGCTCAAATTAGTTTGTGTTTCATAATTGTCACATTAAAAAGATAATATTAATGCTTATAAATTTTGCCTATCAAAATGGTCGACACTGCAGAAAATGGTTGAAGTTCCGGGAACTGTGCATTACGATAATTACTGTATATCCTGTTATGTGCAAATCGAATGGAAAATAATTCCTATGTGTAGGTGCCATGGTTATTCAAAGAAGCCCGCATTCATAAAGCGTACCGGAAATAAGGTATAATTTTCAGAGCTCTTTTAGCGTAAACAACCATGTGCGCGATGGCTGACCAAGGATACATGGAACGCTTCTGTCAATATCGTAGGCACCCTCGGCATGTACATTTACATTCCAATATCACTAATTTATGAAACAATACGTTATCACTTTGGTGTTAATGTTTTATTGGCGTTTACGCAATTTTTAACACCCGGTTCCAAATCCCACTCGGCTTACAACGGTAGACTTAGGTTTTGGAAATGTCCAACGTGACCCATACACAGTTTTTCATTTTCCATCAAAGTTCCGTCATTTTTACACAACAGAGGACTTTCAAAAACGTATTATAATGGCAGTTTTTGCTCACTATGACAGCGCTATTTGTCTTTAACAGATTAAACGCATATGAGCCACGACAGGCTATAAAGGACACTGTTGCAGCCCTGGGATCGAACGCGCGAACGTCCCATCGATATCCCGCGTCGTTACCGAATGATCCATGTCAAACTAAAGTATCTTGATGCAGCCCTTGGATCGAACCCACGACCACAAGATTGATTTCCCGCGTCGTGACCGAATCAGCTAATGAGCTATCGTATTCCGTTTGATTTGAACCAAACAACTGTGACAACATTATTGATAAACGCCGCACAAAGATCGACTTTCGGAGGTTTTGAATTAAATCCCGATTCTGCACAGATGGTATCTGTATATGGATAATTGTCGAGACATTAATTCTCGAGACGTGAAAAAGTGTTTAAATGACTAAATAGTAAATATCAAACGGCAAGAAACCCTCCTGGATGATCCGGTCTTTCCTGATCGCACAGTCGGGTTTCCTGTGATCTGGGGCGCAGGAATGCCTCAATGGTTCAGCATGGCTCTACATGTACGTATACAAGAGAAAGTTGATGCAACGCATCAATGTCGCCGGATATCCATAGTGCAGTTATGCATAACACTAACATTATAGTAGTTGAATGAACAGTTATCAACTGAGGGGCATATTGGAACATCAGGGGTGGGGTCAAGTGAAAATGTATCATAACTTGCATTGTTTTGTCAACGAAGTGAATGATAATTGAAGTCTTTCATTGTTTATGATCAATCTCCATTCCAAAGTAGGTTGACCATACACACAACCAACTAATTATTGATCATAAACAGTAATGAAAAAAGTAATCTTGCCAATCATTAGTCTTAGTATGTATACAGTGCTTTCATTAAGGAATAATTATAAGATTTATGAATTCCACATACACTTTTCAAGATGTTTGTCAGAATATTTGAATTTTATTATTTTTCAATAAAACCACAAAACAGACAATTTAGGATGTGCATGCAATAGTACGTCATTTTACCTTTCCTCTATTAAAGTCAACAGTGGACACCTTTGCAGCAATCTACTTTTAAAACAATGAGATAAGGGTTAAATCGCTGAAGACATGAGTTTCTCTTTTTCTCAAAATGATATTAGCTTGGCATCCTAATTATATCATACTTTAACAAATGTTGAAATGTAGTCAAATATTTATAAATTAGACCACCTTCGAAATATAATATCAACTAAACAGTTAAATCTCATTGAAATTGTTGTATAATTTAAACTTAATTTCGAACATAAACTATGCCCTACAACATGTTAATTTATTTTAATTCTTTCCTTCCTTTTTTATAATGAAAATAACAAACTACTCATGTTTTAAAATTATATTATGATGAGCGCTCTTGTGTCAATGATGCATAACAATATGCAGATCGGAAGCAATATGCCTTTAGGGAATTAAATGACACATTTAAAATTGTCAAGGACAAAATCATTTTGTACGAAAGACCTGATTCTTTCTTATTCGCAGAGGTGTCGTTCTTGAAACTCTCTTTATTGCTCTTTACGATAAATAGGTTATCTACCCTTGATTACTCTTCAATTGCGCATGCGCATTCATGTGAATTTTACTTCCGGGGAATACTTTCGAATAGTCATTCAAGCGAAAAAGAACAACATTGCTTACACTGTTGAGAATTTGATAAAACAAAGTTATACCCTTCCCGGTCCGTCTCTTTTCCCTAATGAGAGTGGATTGACAAAGGAATTTTCAGCATGATGATAATTTATTGTTTTGTTTATCATCAATATCGCGAAATTAACAGACGAGCAAAATGTATATTTACTTAATGATATATGTGGATGGTGTATGAGAGGCACGATTTATTGGTCTGGAATTAAATTAATAAGAACTACAAAGGTGTATTAGTGGAAATGAAAATTAAACTGGCAAATAGGAGAAGCTGCTCATTATGAACATTTTTTTCTTCTGCCACAATGTTTTCAAAAGTGATCTGCTGCTTATGTGTCAGCTGGGGGAAAAGGGTTTAGTTATAATTTCAAAAGCGTTGTCATGTCAGTGGCACATTTTTAACCCTTTCCTACTTGCAAACACATTTGGATGGGTCATTGATGCGTCTGCAATATACAATTATTGTTAACATAATGGCACTTGTTCATAATGAGCAATTTCACCTTTTACAACAATGTTATTTAATTCAATAATTCTCCTATCATTTTTAAAAAGTAATGATTCCCGAAAAAGAAAATCAACAGGAGGCGAAACGTGTCTGTCCAAGAGAGTGTTCGTTCAAAGTAATTTTTCTATTAAAACCAGTTTTATCTCGGTTTGTTCTTTTCTTCATTTGTTTCGAACCAAATAAACATTTTAAATCACCTATGATTTACTATTTGTAAGTGAGTGTAAAGAGCGGCTCTCTGCAAAGGAGATTGATCTACGCAGTTGGTAATTGCGAGTAAGTATGTAAACAAATAAATTAGACTGTGTGACGTAAAGGTTTGTAGTTATCGCCTTTTGATTACATGTAGGATATAGTGTAAAATAAAGTCTACCAGTCTAGCTAATAGGGACTGTTTTGTCTTCGTAAATAAAACAAAAAACATAAATGCGAGTCAAAATAAAGAAACTGAAAATACCTAAAACATCGGAATATTTATTTCATTTTAGATGTGTCATTACTTAGTGTTTTTAAACAAACACAATTGTAATATGTTCAAGACATCTAAATGTGTTTCTTTCTAATAATAAAACACAGTCCAAACAAACAAACAAATAAACACGTCTATTGGGACCCTACTTGTAGAGATAATGATGATCGGTGACTATAGGTAAGCATTTTGTCTAACCATTCATAATATGAACTATGAGACTCGATTCTTTTCGATTCTGTTGGAATTGTTTCATTCTTCCCACCAGAAAAATGTAGAAATGTAGCTTATAGAATACTATACTGTGGAGTCGCGATTACTCGAACATGTTATGATTCGAATATATCGTTTAGATCGAACCAATTCCTAAACGGAATTGTTATTTATTTTAAAGATAGCATTGCAGCATTTCTGCGATTTGGTGGTCTCAATGCCTCAGTTTAGATTAAACATATTTTATTTTTAGAATGTTATACATCTTAAATATGACAATACATCAATAAGGATAAAAACGAAAGACAGATTGTCTTATAGTTTATTTTCCTTGAAAATAGTTGTAGTAACATATGTTGGCGATATGTGGATGATGACTCAAATACTATTGAAGGTACGATACACTATAAATAAAAAGAACAAATACCGATACACTTACAAATACTTCTACAGAAATTGATACAAAATGGCAAAAAGAAAAGAAAAATAATTTTGGTACTGGCACTGGTAGGAGGGGGTGGGGTAGACACATTTAGCAAAAGTAGGTAGTGTTATCACTAGTACTGAAATTTCCACAGTGTATAATTTACACAAAACGTTTATTATCATCAATGAATATTTGTACTGCAGTAAATACCTTAACGTTCGTACCATAAGGAAGTGATATATCACCAAATAAGAGGTTCTTTAAATGTAAAGCACAACATCGAGACAGGACTCAATGTATTCAGGTAGATATGTCTTATTTGGGGGCTTACGCCGTTTTAAAAATTATTTTAGTTATATCACGGTCACAGTTCACTTATTCATGATCCCTGGGAAACAAACCCAGGGCTAGGCTTGTAAATGTGCTTTGACAACCATGAACGCATCGACTGGAGATCGAAACCAGGACGCCCGGGTCCAAATCCTCGTGCTAACAACTCGGCCTACAACGGAATACACAAATTTGAAGATGTACAACATGACCGTTACTGAATTTTTTATTTCTCCTCATAGTTCCGTATCTTTTACACTTCTACAACATAGGACATTTGAAAAGATGGGATAAAAGCAGAATATGCTCATTATGACAGCATCATTTGTTTAATTGATACAGACTGAACACATATGAGCCGTCCCACGAGAAAACCAACATTGTGGACTCGGATCAGTCTAAGCATGCCGCTCTGGCTATACCGGACAGACATTTCTCGCCTCCTTTGGATTTTCTGTTTCAGGAATAATTACTGTATACCTCTTTCCCCCTGAGACGGAATGTGTCGGCCCGGATTAGTCAGCGCGGACTGCGAAGGCCGATCTGATCCGATACATTACGCAAAGTCCATAATGTTGGTTTTCTTGTGGAACGGCCCCCATGAGCTTTGAAGAATCTTGTTGCAGCCATAGGACCGAGCTCACGCCTTAATGCATCTGTTTAGAATGAAGACTCGTGCAAGCCTGTGCATCTGCACAGTCTCATCACCAGAGCACCAATTGTCCGGCGATATGAAATGTTGTCTTAGATGCATCTTTTGACAAAACATAAGAAGTGTAGCTCCATTACGTTGACGCCAAATTACCTAATAAGAGCCACGTGAGGGAGAGTTAATAAGACCCAAGATCGCCAGATGGAGACAATTGAGGTATCAGGTGAAGTTGTTGTATATAAATACACGCTCATCATGAGCAATTTCTTCTTTTGTCACAGTGTTTGCAAAATGCGTCTGCAGGTGATGAGAATACTGCATGAAAGCGATTTCAATTTCATTGCTTTTTTTTCTTCTTCATATTTTCTATTTCTATTTTTTCTTTTTTGTATGACTATGTTGTTTATATATTCGATTCATCTTACCTTACCACAACCTGCTCTAAGGGGGAGGGCCGTCACTAATGTTGGTAACACTTGTGGCCTAACCCTTTTGTCTTTGATCTCAATATAACTATTAATTAATTAATTAATTTGCATACATTTCAATTCTACTTGTAAGCTGCTTATATGTACACATAATCTGTGCAATGTATTATAAACATGTATCGATATCTTCTGCAATAAAATAGTATTAAACTAATGCATTTGCTAGGGGGAAAGTGTTTAACAGTGTTACACGAAACAGAGCTCACGGATGTCAATGGATTTCCAGTAATAACATAATTTGCAAACAGTCTCTTATCATTTATTTACAATTATTATTATTGTTTTCTTGTATGGCGGTTTATAAACACAGATATGCAGCACGGTATATTAGTTTAAACAAAGACCTAATAACACAGTGTTATTAGGTCTTTGGTTTAAACATATTTTCTTTAACAAAATAACATGTAATATTTACAAACATACATATTTGTACATAGTTAATAATTATATAAAGGCAAAAGCGTCTGGCCACAACTTCTTAGGAAAGGCCATTCCCTAAAATTTAAATTACACATTTTTGATGTCTTCTATATAACAATAATTTGTTTATGCTTTTTTTTTTTTTTTTGAAGACATTCATTCCGTTCCAGTTTTGAAATTTTTACACGAAAATGCTCAAAATGATTAATAGGTGAATAAATGAAAAAAAAAAAAAAAAAAAAAAAAAAAACACACAGACATTTACAAATAGAAGAAAATAATAATCTGGAAATCATGAACTTGCTATTTCTGGAATATCATTTGAAAAGTTACACTAATCACTATCAATTGATATAGAATATATAGAATATTTTAATGTTTATGAACAAAGGAAAAAGGAAAAATTGATATGTGTGAGCTGGAATTTAAAGGACGGGTAGAGTCAGCTTTTTAATAAATTATTGCACTGCTATAGAAATGTTCGAATTTTCGTGGTTATTAAGCGTTTGTGATCCATATAATAACAAATTAACACCTAGCGGATGATACTTGTGAAGTTTACGAAATCATTTTAATCTGTCTTGGTTATATGTATTACATATGAAGAAAAAATGTTCCACATCTTCAATATAACTACCACAACTACAATTATCACTGTTTGATAGATGATTAGCGTATATATTAGATTTAAGGTCATTGCAGTTGTTGCGGAATCTAGCGTGAATTATTGAAAATTTCCGTTCACCAACTGAAAAATATTTTGGAACAGTCGAGACCAAAAACAGATGGAGGAGTATAGACTTAAACATAGAAAGAGATTGCAAAGTCTTCATTTCGAAAGGCAGGTTATTCCATAGTGACACAGCAGATGGTATGAATAAGTTTGCACATATTTTAGTATGGTAGTAATAGTTTGGTGTTAGACCGTTTACAATTTTGTACGTTAAAACGATTTTTTTGATATTTGCGTCTAGCGTATTCCTTTAATGTTAACCATCCTATTTCATTATAAGTGTAAGGAGATCGTGTTAAACCCGTTACTCTATTCGGGCAGCCTCAGTCTTTTTCAGCGGTAGTACAGTTGTCCCAAATTACAATGTACACTAATAATTGCTTTAGTTTATTCAAGTTCAATCTCTCTCTGTACCAGTTTTATTCTATTCTCATGTTCTAATTGTCTAATTTGATCTGCCCTCACTCTCACTCTCTCATCCCTTTCTGCCGCTTTTTTTGCGAGCTTATATTCCCTTTCTAACCATTTCTTTCTTCTCGGCTCTCTCGATAGCTTCCATTTCTTTCTTCTCAGCTCTCTCGATAGCTTCCCTTTCTTTCTTCTCAGCTTTATCATACTTCTCTTTTCGTTCAACAAATTGCAATACCTCAGTCCCTTCAAAACCTAACTCTTTCCCCAATTTCAACATTTGAGAAACATCCATCTTAACCATTAGTTTACACACAAAAGTAAACCTCACAATTTTGAATTTCAACAAAAGAAAAAAAGCTCTACAGTCTTAGTTCATATTCTACTAAAACTAACACAATGTATTACTCTGGAAAATACCCACCATATTACATGAAATTAAACTGAATAGAACAGTTGTGTCAAATTCCGCGGCTTCACACACTAAGTGAATGAAATATATCCAAACGTTCATCACAATCACGATCCACTGTTCCTCACTGTGAGGGTCTTGTTTTCCGTTTATCGTTTCCTTCCACTACTCTACCACAAATACCAGCAAAGAACTGACCAAGACTTTATCAGTATCACACGTCGAATATTATAATGAAACTATCTTTAATTTATGAATATTATTTTATATATACGCCAAAATATTGTCAAAGTCGTCTGCTACAGATATCTTGTATGTGGGTGTCATGACCTATGAAAACAAAGGTTTTATGAAACACATTTCATATCAAACATACACCACCTAAGCAACGTTTCCATAGAAGTATATCACGTAGTTAATAAAATACACCGTCACACATCGCGGGAATAGAAGTCCTGCCGAGATGACCGATTGCTGTCTGTGCTTTAGATAATCTTCCACCCTGTTCAAAAGAGAGCCCATATTCCTAGTTGATTACGTTTAAAGAGAAGACCTTTATGCCAGACTGTCGAATGCTTTCGAGATGTCACAAAATACCATACATAAATTGTGTTTAGAATCTATAGACATAACTATTTGGGGATATATTTCTAATAATTTGTGAGTTGTGGAATGACCTTTTAGAAATCCTGATTGTTTTTCATATATCAAGCCATTTAGATAAAGTTAATTATATATATATATATATTTGTGGACACATCTTTCCATGAGTTTACCAATACAGCTTAACAAAAAAATTGGTCGATAATTATTAACGCTAGACTTGGCTCCCTTTTTATATAAGGGTACAAGTATTCATTTTGAGCACTTTCTCAGTTTGAATGCTAATATACTTTATTCAATAACTTTACTATCAATTATTGAGAATTTCATTATTTGTTAGCCTAGATAATTTCAAAGTCATCTGATTTGAGTTTGGCAGCCAACAGTATAGCGCTTGAAGAAGCATTGGTAGACCTAGCTCTATACTACAAACTCGGTTCCACCAGTCAAAGGGATACATAATGAATGTTATTCCTTAAAGTATCAAGCAAAGGCAATTTAATAGCTATACTATTATATTTTTTTTTATAAAACATTGCAGGAAAAGCTAATACGTGATCCATTTTGAACAATTTATAATTTTCGAAAATGTTTATTTTAAATGACATCTGTATCAGGAAAGGGGTATATGTGTCATATATTCTAGCATATAAGAGACTTATTGTATTTGACCTTTTGACCTTAAGTTGAATGATGTCTATACATGTACCAGTCTATTTATAGAACAGCAGCTTTAACCCCCCACAAACTTATACATATATATACAAGAGAAAGTTGATGCAAGGCATCAATGTGTCACAAGATGGTCAAGGGTCGACAACTCACTAAAGTAGAATTGAACGCCGATGGTTGAATAAAAATATATGTTTAATTTACAGTTATGAAATATATACAATTTTGAATAACAATTTCTTTCCTAACAATTCGAGAGGCTATAAACAAAAAAACTACTCACGCACTCTCATACACTCTCACCCCAGTCACTTAACTGTCCCATCACCTCCGTTACTGTACCCTGTATTTGGAATGTTCATACACGTTGTACTTCACATCCAACTGTATCCGTTTCCTGACTTCACCGAGTCGTTGTACTTATATTCATTGCGTCGCGTATATCCTTGGATTCCGGGATCGACAAGCCACACAACTGTGGATATATGGTTCTACACGTCCTATGACGGCACTCCTCCTAATGTCCCGTTACGACGTCTTATTAAGTTGTGGACTGCGTCACACACTGGTTCTTCAAACTTCTGCGTTTGGACCTTCGGTTGTCTGGCTATCGATATGGACTAGCCATAGACATAAAACGGCTAAAATTGTAATAAATAACCATGTCTTACAATAATATCAATAATGCTCCGTAAACCTAACAGCCTACCATTTTATACTCCTATGGTAGCTCATCTCTATACTAATATCCTTTTACATTTCCCACTTCCATTCTTATCCTTTTCATACAACATATTTGGCCACCAATGTTAAGCTGATATTTCTATCGTAGGGAATCTTCTTCGGGGTAGGCTGCAAAAGCAACAAATGAAGGCACTCAGAATTCTATATATCTTTATATAAGGTCGACGAAGTGCGACTTAGTCGACTGAGTACGATGGAAATGTCTATCTCTCATCTCTCACAAGATAACATGCAACAAAACAAATAAATGAACAAATTAACATTTACGAATAAACTTACAAAATGAGACATTCAATGCAGCTGAAAAGAAATGAAGATGAAAATAATGATAATGTATTTACCTGCAAAAGCAACAAATGAAGGCACTCAGAATTCTATATATCTTTATATAAGGTCGACGAAGTGCGACTTAGTCGACTGAGTACGATGGAAATGTGACAAGATAGGTGTCGTAGAGTGCGCTTCACTTGTCACGATGTTTAGGTAAGTTCACGTGCAAAGAATGTGCAATGAGGCCCCGATATGTATAATAATGAAATGGTATGTGCTGAAATGAGGCCATGGCATGAGTACTTTTAATAATAATGAGAGATGAACGTTAAGTGAATATTAGTGAATATTGGTAAGTACTACATGCAAATGAACGTGAGTAATATGAGAAGAGAACGTTTGAAGAAAACACGTACAATAAGACGACACACACATATAGTACACCCCTGGTTAACTGTAATTCCGAAATTCGAGGACGAATTTCCAGTTAACCAGGGGTGTATGTCACGGTCTGAACTTGTACACAGTTGGAGGAAGGTCATGTAAGCGGCCCGGTTAGCTCAGTCGGTAGAGTACTTGCCCTGAAAGCGAGAGGTCCCGGGTTCGAGCCCCGGACTGGCTGCATGTTTTTCTCTCCTTGTGACATTTCCCAATAACATAACACATTGTCTCGCTCCTAACGGACTCAATTTCTGTAAAAAACATTTACTTCGTGAACCAGAAATTCTCTAAACAATTCAATCATGTAATAATTATCTCAATCCCTAACATTGTAAATTTGCACAGATTCCATTCCTTAATTATGCCGAAAACCCCTTTGCACAATAACTAAGAATTTACATACCCATATGCCGTGTGAATTGGTCACATCAACTAACTCACTATAACGAGTGAAAACCATCTGGCAACTCCTGTGATACTGACGGTCAAAACAAATGTTTGAGTAAGTTATATAGCACCAATCAACCTCTGGGTCTCCTGATGACAGGCAAAATTCCCGTGCAAATCGTAATTCACAATCAACAACTAGTTTCAATACAATTATAGGCCAAATGAAAATAGCAACATAGTTTAACGTAATTAACGTTTTTAAACCCGTCAATTCCTTAATTCTCAACGGATTTACATGAAATGAACTCTTAATATGCTTAATATCACTTATCACATATGTATATGATAATAACTTCATAAACAATGATCTCCCTGACAATCCTGCGATAAGTTAAAACCATACGTGACCAACCTGCACTGACTGACCGTCTTTTATTTAGGCCACGCCAAATCTATTTTGTTACACAATGTCGCCGGAAAAGACTGCATTGATTTATTGTTTAACACACATGTATTCTTGACTTTCATTAGTCTAAACATACACATAATGTTTTCATAAGGACTAATTCCAGGATTTTTGAAATTCCACATAGATCTACAAATTTCAGGATTTCTTGTGGTCAGGATTTTGGATGTTTTGTATTTGTCAATAAAACCCCAACAAATTAATACATTTTGGGATTTAAATCTACATGCAATAAAAAGCTATTAAACCCTTTCCATGTCTGAAGCAACAATGAAAACCTTTAAACGCTTAAAACATTGAGAAAACGGTTAAATTGCTGAAGACATGAACTTCCTCCTTTTTAATAATAATTATAATAAATATTTCACAGATGTTAAAAATTATCATCATATGTTTAAAACGTAGACCACACTTGAAACAACATATCAGCTAAATTGTTTATCTAAATCGTTGATGCATACAATATATGTTTGGCGCAAGAGAAATGCCAGTTGCGAGTCCCATTACTATTTAATAGGTGGCAAGTATGAAATTAATTGGGTGCGAAAGAGCAGATTTTCTTTATTTCTAAATCTATTGTTTATCAGAGTATGTTCTTCTCTTAATTTGTTTGAAGCCAAATAAACATTTAATATCACATATATTTAATCATTTAAGTGTGTAATATTAGCTATCTATGATAGACTGTCTGTAATAAGGTGTTTGAGCACGAAATGTTGACCCTCGTTTCAAGATGTCAGACATCGAAGAAAGTGAATACAAAGTCAGGTAAAGCTTTAGTGCATGTTTTATTCACTGCATTCGAGAGAAAAATGCATTTTCTATAGTATCTTTCTTTCTCCTATATTCGACCCATGCACTCGTTGCGTGACGTTTAAGATATCAATTTGTCGTGCGACATTTTTTGTCATTTTACAAAGTTTACATTTTACTTCCGGTTACTTCGCTTTGTTTACATTTTGGCAATATGAAACTAGGTCACGAACTGAGGAAAAGGCGTTTCGACGTTCACGACCGATAAACAGGCTTATATTTGAGACATATTTTCACAAAATATTTCTTATTTTTGTTTCTGTTACCAGTTTATGTTGATACTGATCTATTAGAGGGAGCATTCAAAGTGATTTTCATATCGATAGTCTCTGCAAGCAGGTGCGCGTATCTAAACAAATTTGACTGTGCGACGTAAAGGTTTGTAGTTACGCCTTTTGATTACATAGTTTATGAAAATAAAGTATCCCAGTCTAGCTAATAGGACTGTTTTGTCTTCGTAAATAAAACACAAAAACGTAAATGCCAGTCAAAATAAAGAAACTGCACATACTTAAAACATCGGAATATTTTTTTCATTTTAGATGTGTCATAACTTAGTGTTTTTAAACAAACGCAATTGTAATATGTTCAAGACATTTAAATAAAAATAATCTAATAATACCCCCCCCCCCCCCCCCCCCCCCCCCCCACCCCTCCCCCCAAGTGATTTCCGAAAACCTATTAAAAATAGAAGTCGCGGGCTTCTGCCCGGCGACTAATAACAACTGATTGTTTCTCAGTATTGAATATTAGAAAGACGACTTTCTGTTTCATGGGGGAAAATTGTTAGAAATGCAACAGTATCATCTATCTTCGAAATAGATGTAAGACATTTTTCTTAACTTTTCAAAATTTCTATAGATTCTGATTTATTTGTGTTACTGATAAGACTTCGAAGGTGTTTCCAATACTTTTTAGGATTTTCAGAACCCGTGTTAATTGGAGACTCTTCAATTTTACTGAAATACTTTTGCTTAGCAAATTTATTCAAGTTATTTACTTTGTTTCTTAATTTCTTGTATTTTTCCAAATTAATAAGACGTCTATGTTTAGTCGCAATGGACTTTTGTCTGTCACGTTGTTTACTTATTCGTCTTATTTCAGAGTCATACCAAGGTATGTCATTAGGTCGAATGGTAATTGTTTTAGAGGGAATACATAGTGACATAAGATTCAAAATTATCGCGTTAAAACGAACGAATCTTTTATGTATGTCTAATGTATCAATGAAATCCAAGTTTTGATTGTCAATTAATCGGTTAAGATCAGCAAAATTAGCTCTGTTATAAAGCTATACTTTACGTTTGGTACGAGAAATAAGTATATTGTTAAAATCAATTAGTACTAGAGTAGCTTTATGGTCACTTATACTGTTTGCTACGTCAAATGTATCAGAGTTTTGTGACACGAATTGAATTAGAACTAATATTGGATCAAGTAATGATGCTGAATTGTTAGAAATACGAGTAGGGGTTTTAATAAAATAACTAAGGTTGTTAAATGAAATAATATGATTCAAATGACGTTCATTTGCGTTTTGATTAAGATCTCCAACAATAATTATATTAGAACATGATTCGAAAGCTCGTTCAAGACTAATGTTAAATATATCCCCAAAAGCTACACATGTTCCAGGAGGTCTATATACAGTACATAAGATGAAGTTAGAGGATCTGTATCTGATTTCATCCCCATACACATTGAATAGAGTTTAGTTCTAGATCTGATCTTCGTTCGGATGCGAATTGATCTCCTGAGAATGGTGAAAGATCACTTATATACTGTCATGCGATTCCATCTCGAGATTTTGAATACTTGCATCAAGATGTTTTTCTGTAAAACATATAATGTCGAAATCAGAAAATTGCTCTGATATATAATCAACTTTGTTACGAATACTACGTATGTTTGATTGCATTATAGCTAAGGACCTGGATTGGTTTCGACATCTCAACAGAGTTTTAATAGCAAAACATACATCCATCTAAGGACCTGGGTAAAACAGTATATGTAAGGAGATACAATGAGCAAATATAAAAATTGTTAAAATCTGATCGAACAACTCCTGTAAAGGATTAACCGTAAATTAGCCATTTATGCTGCAGCCATGTGTACATGCATGACACAAGCCAATAGCCGCTCACCAAGCACCAACGTCACAGCCTACGGTGGATAATAAATCTTCACAAAATGCTTGGCGCACAGATACTGTTTAAAATTGCTCTCAACAATTGACGCTTCACACCTCATAAACCCAGCCGACATAACACATTTGAAAGCATAAGGCAAACAGTTGAATTTAAAAAAAAATCAGATGCATACAGTTTTAGAAAAGAATGTTGACATCAAGGTGAATTCATATATGCAAGTTAGTTAAATAGATACTCGATAAGTAGGAATCAATATAGAAGGGTATTGTACATATCGTTTGCTCTTCCTTAGACTATTATGAATAGGACAAGAAAAGGCGTATGAACATATTCCACTCTGATCGAAGATACTCCTATGTAGTTTATAAACACAGTATTATCTGCATACTACAATATACCACAATAACATAAAATGTAACAATTCCACAATACAGCTATCATAAATTTGCTTTATTTATATAAACATGTTTCTAGTGTGAAATGTATACGTATACATTAATGCACAACAACCTACACTGTATATACAAACGGTAATGTACACACACATTTGTACATGTGCATTTAGACAAGGATACACATATAAGCAGTTTACATCATCAGTTGTTGCAAAATACAACAGTAAATGGTTTAACATATATGTTGACCATATATGGAAACTATATTTCGTCTTCAATCACTCAGCCTTGACTGCATTGAAATCATAGAGAATGCCTTCTGTACGGTTCATGACAAGCACTTTCTACTCAATATAATCTTATTCTCTGTACATCAAAATTTATTTATTTGTTTTCAATACGGTGGAGTCACCGCTTGGAACGTAAGGTTATTAGACCTAAGAATAAAACGTTATAACTGAAATCGGGAGCCACTCTGTGTATACTGTCTATAAATCAAAGCACTGAAGTGCTAACAACCTGTGGGCTGCAGGAAGGTTGGAGAAGTAGGGAAAATGTGAAAAGAAATAACAATTGCAGCTTATGTTTATGTATTTATTGTTAAGAAGTTGAAAGATCATATCAAGAATAGTAAATATTATGAAACTGCTAATTTATTTAAGCCATGAAGAATCAGAAGAAATTTTGACCGCAGGTTTAGGCAGATTATTTTGAAGTTTCTGCCTTATTATATTCTATATATAGAAATATGTCAATGTTAAATCGACTTTCATCAAGTAGAAATAATTCTCTGAACCATTTACTAGATTGGGAGAAAGTGTTTGAACAATGTAAATTATTCTGACAAAGATTCAAAACCTCCAGAGTGTTATCAATATTTTACTTCATTTTGCCTAGTGCCCACAGGTGCCAGTCTCGTTTAAAATCTAAAAAAGGTTTGACTATATATAGTCAAATGCTATTTTGTTTTATATTAAACGAGACTGGCACCTGTGCTGGTGCCGTTTTTTTGTTTGCCCTATATGACCCGTATTCGAAATTGGCCTAAATATCATAAAGATAAACATTCTGACCAAATTTTAGAGTGTTAACAAGATTTCCCTTCAATTTGGCCTAGTGACCTAGTTTCTGACCCAATACGATCCATATTCGAACTTGACTTAGATATCATTCAGATATAAATGTTGATATCCATATCTTTATGCGCAGACATAATGCCTGTAAGCATGTTCCTTGCCATTGATGATCTTCAGTCGGACTTCACGAGGCCAATAGTTGAAATTCTTTCATCGAACTCGCAACTTGTCACCAAAAATGTGATCGCTATCCAACGAATTGTGTGGGCTTGACTTCCTTAATCAAGTCGTCAATGGTTGACTGGTCGGTAAGTTAATGCTTATACACCACCACATTTATTCCTCCAGCACTCGATTAACACCTGGAGTGTATCGTCTGATGGCAGGTATTCCCTTATAAAGTTTACCGACTCGTCGTTAAATGTTTTATCATCTGGCGGGAACAGTCCGAATTTCGTATTAGCCCGCTGCTGAAGTGAGGTAAATCGTTTGAGGAATTCTTGGAGCAGATGATCCAAGAATGTGATGTCATAACAGACTTATAAAGTTTATATATTAAAAAAATAAGTAAATAAATTGTATCGACATGTGATGGGTTTCTTTGAATACTATAAACAAAGAAAAAACAATAAATAGTGGAGTTGGGAAAGTCGGGGTGGGTGGGTGTGTGTGTGTGTGTGTGGGGGGGGGGGGGGGGGGGGGGGGGGGGGGGTCGATCACGGAACCTATGGGCCCCCGCTTAATTCGCCAATGCATTTGTTACGGGACTTCTTTGTTTACCATTTATTTTTCGTCGCTCGGGCCCTACGGCTCCCGGTAAATCCGCCATTGCATATGTCACGTGCGACTTCTTTGTACTTTTCCGTTCCATTTAGCGAAAATATTAATAAGCTTCAATATATGTCGTCTCGGTGCATTAATTTCTAAAGCATTTGTGAAACTTATATTGGAGTACTTACGCCTTAATTTTTTCACTGATGTTCCAACATGATTATGATGCTTTTTGGGGGAGATCTTGAACTTTTAAATGCAGGTTTGTTGAATCCATGATGAACTATTTTTCCTGCGCAGTCCGAACACATGGTTTTACTACTATGACCAGGGGCTAAAGCCCCAGGCGAACAACTAGTCAGTACATAAACTTGCAACAAGCAGATCGAGATCATGCTGTTTTTTCAAGCGATGTACTTTCTGTCGTCCATCTTTTGCAAGTATAGCCCCATCTGTAGTCCATGCTCCTTTTTTTTTTTTTCTTTCACAAGGATCCTTGCCAGATAAAACACCTTTCTACGGATACAAGTTAGACCTTCATTCAGAAATATTGTTTTGTGATTCAATTGTTTAAGCTTGGCCTTACACGGTCTATTGCTCACGACAGATATGTGTCATATTTTTTTTTTTTTTTTTTTAAAGCCCATGCTCAATGGATGCAGTTTGTTTTTACTTATTTACTTATTTATCTTTTACATACATAGTTGCCCCATATTTGTAAAATAGACTTTGATGTATCTTTTGACAAAATTAATCAGTTAATCAGACCCAAATTGCAAGGGACGACTCATTTAAATGTACACGTAAAACAGCAACAGACAACACAACGCTATTCGGGTTTAATTGAATGTTTATTTAACGAAAGAATTGTCTCGTTGGCAGTTACAAGATGAAGACAATAAAGGTATCAGGGGATATTGAAAACGTTTTCAAATCAGCACCAGGAAACAACAAGTGAAGAAAATATATGTATATAATTAACTTTTGACAAATAACTTCTCAAATAGAGTTAAGCAGAGACATATACACACATTAGTTTATAAGTCTCTGAGTTAAGTAAACTTTGAATTGTCCATTAATTGGATGCTTTTACTTCCCACGTTTAACTTAGACTGAAGACTTTACGTAGAAGACAACAAGAGACCCGAAAATGAAGAGTATGTATCGCCCAATAGAAGATCATTGGCGATCTTACTTATAAGGTAAATCTCGTCATTTGTGCGCAGACTCAGTATGAGCATTTGGGAAGACTGATCCAAGTCGGCCACCAGCATTTCACTCAATCGATTCCCGTTGTGTAGGATCCGCACGTAACTATGCGCATGGCTCTGGTGGTATCCGGCGACCGTGGCAAAGAACATGTACACGCCATCTATCGGAGCGATAAAAGTACCGCTATGAGAATGGTAGGCGTTTCCAATATTAGTAACGACGTTGTCAAATTTCACAATTTGTCCCACCCCAAGTGGTCCGTAGTCATGGGGTGACACGAATGCTGTAAATGCTACTTGCAGGTTACCGTCAGCCAACTCACGGATTTTGTCTGAAATAGAAGTAAAATACGAGTTTAGACATGTCACACGAAAGCCGACATTCGGAGGTTTTGAAATGTTTGACTTGCACGATTGCACACATGTTATGTCTATTTTTAGACGTAAATGTTTCACAGGGGATACCAGGATACTTGTATGACTAGATGGCAAACAGAGATGATCTTGATTGGACCGCGCGGATCTGGATCTTCCCTGGTCGTTAAGTTGCAAAGGTCGGTTATTGTTTGACGTTGCTCAGTTATAAAAAAAGCAAAATATGCAAGATATGGTGGTAGCAAAAAAAGTGTAAGGACTTTCATGTCTTATATAATACTAGATGCAAATGTGTAAATAAAATCATAGCCATTTATTTCATTTTGAAAACCCACTGTAGAAACAAACATTACTGCTTTCGACAGGAAAAACACCCATACGAACATATTATATTAAACATTATTGTAACGGCAAAATAAAAAAGAACAAGGAGTTCTATTTTTAAATGTTGTAAAGTGTTATTCGTAAGAAAACGAAAAAGAAAGAAATACAAATTACGGTAATAGCAGGAATTTCATTGTTAAACGCTAAAAAAAATACGAATTAAATGCACTGTACCTGAACTTCTTTTCTGAATACCAGCATGCTCATTCTTTTCAGCTGAAGTCATGGACACATTCGCCATTTCGTTTTGTGGAACTTCGCCTGTTTTCACGAAAACCTGTTTATTCTCTCTGTCATTAGCGCCCATCGTTTGATCCATTTCAACAGTTTCGCCACATTTCTCTACTTTAAGTTTAAGTTCATCGATAATTCGATATGTTTTCGTTTGTTCTGCTTGTAATGCTGAAGTTTGTTTACCGGAGGATTTTAGTACCCTTTCTAGATGAAGTATGTCGTTTCTTTGACCTTTGTTTTGCATTTGTAACTCGGTAATTACCCTCGCCTGGTTCGTCTTGGCCTTTTCTAATTGAAATATTTGACCTGCCTTGTCCGCATTGTCCTTCTCAAGTACGATAACCCTCTGGTTAAGCTTAACAAATTCCATTTGTATGTCAAAATCATTTTGCAACACATCAATATGCTCGCCGAACGAAACTCCAACACAAATCAGTATGAGTAATGCACTCCAAGCCATTTTGAAGTGGAAATGGCACACTCGCCGTTAAGACAAGATTATATATTCAGTAACGACATAAGAAAACCGACATTCAATACATTAAAAATGATTACGATTCAGGTCTTATCATCGTATGCTATTATAGAGATTAAATTTGTTAATATGCTAGGCTACTTTCTATCGCCCTTGATTTAACCCTTTACCACAAACAACAACCTTGAAAACGTTTATGCAAAAATACAGAAAATCTCTAAAAATGGAAGTGAAATTATTGATTAGAGTTGAAAACGTTGAGGCAAATGGAAAATCCTGCTCATCATGAGCAATTTCTCCTTTTGCCATAATGTTTGCAACAGTCGTCTGCTGGTGATGGGTCTAATGTATTTGCGAGTAGGCAAGTGTTAAACAGTATTCCACGCAACAGAGCTCAGTGATGTTAATGCATTTCCAGTAATAACAGAATTTTGAAAACAGTCTCATATATTTTATTAACAACAGATATGTTTCATAGGTCTTTTAAAAAACAATGCCCATGCTCAATGTATGCAGTTTCTCTTTACTTATTTACGTACTACATACATAGTCCAGTTGACCCGTATTTGTAAAAGAGGCTTTCATGCATCTTTTGGCAAAAGTAAGAAGTGTAGCCCCATTAGATTAACTCCAAATTACCTAAAATGATCCCCGTGAGGGAGAGTTAATCAGACCCCAAATTACAAGAGGCGGCTCATTTAAATATAATATATTATATACCTAAAACAGCAACAAACAACATAACGTAATTAAAGTTTAATTGAATTTTATTTTGCGAAAGAATTGTCTCGTTGCCAGTTACAGGATGGAGACAATAAAGGCTACAGGGGATATTGTTGAATTAATTATTACATTAAAACAATTTCTCCCTTTTGTCACTGTGTTTGCAAAAGTTGTCCGCTGGTGATGAGTCAAAATGCATTTGCGAGTCGAAAAGTGTTAAACAGTGTTCCACACAACAGAGCTCACTGATGTCAATGCATTTCAAGTTATAACACAATTTGTGAACAGTATCATATCTTTTATTTATAATTATTATTATTTGTTTTCTTGTATGACGGTTTTTAACCGAAGATAATCAGCACGGTCTATTGCTACTGACATATATGCTGTCATTGGCCTTTATCAAAACTAAAATGTCCATGCTCAATCTATGCAGGCTTGTTATTTATTTACGTTTTACATATAGATTTCAGTTGCTCCATATTTGTAAAAGAGGCTTTGATACATCTTTTGACAACATTAAGAAGTGTAGCACCATTAGATAAACTCCAAATTACATAAATTGATCCCCGTGAGGGAGAGTTAATCAGACCCAAAATTACAATAAAACAGCAACAAACAAAACAACCTCACAAGAGTTTAAGTGAATATTGATTTTTCGAAAGAATTGTCGCGTTGGCAGTTACAAGATGAAGACAATAAAGGTTTCAGGGGATATGGTTGACAATATCAATACAATCAGCTACTATTTTTAGACGTATGTGTTTCACAGACGATACCATGATACTTTTATGACTAGAAAGCGAACTGCGCGGAGCTGGATCCTTCCCTGGTCGTTAATTAGCCAAGCTCGGTTTTTGTGTGACGTTGCTCAGTTATAACAACAGCAAAATAGTCTATTTTTGATCGTTACTGTTTCGCACAGGCTACCCGGATACGTGTATGGCTAGATTTTGAACAGAGCAGATCCTGATTAGACTGCGGTAGAATAGGTTGGTTTTCGTAGGACGTTGCGTATGCGTTGGAGTCAAATGATGGAAGAAAAAATAGTGTAAGGAATGAAGATTGAATACTTTTATACTAGATGCAAATGCTTAACAAACATTTATTGTATCACGAACACTCGCTTTGTAAGTTATGATTTAATCTCGCTGTAGAAAGAAACATACTTATTTGCAGTTAAATGACAAAATCAGAATACTATTCGAAACACATGCAACGGCAACAGTTTAAAGAAAAACGGGTACTCTTTTGAATTGTTTTAAAGACAGAAAGCGTTCTTCGAACATAACGAAAACGATAGAATACACATAGTAAAAGGAATACAACCCAAATATCGCTTTAATTTTACACTTTCAAATGAGTAAGAATAAAAATAAATATACCCGAACTTCTTCTCTGGATACCAGCATTCATATTCTTACAGTTAAAGTCATTGACGAATTCGCCATTTCGGGTTTCTTCACTGCTCCATGGATTCATCTCAACAATTTTGCCGCATTTTTCTACTTTAGTTGTAAGTTCATCGATGATTCGAAATGTTTTCTTTTGTTCCGCTTGTAATTCTGAAGTTTGTTTACCGTATGATTTTAGTTTCCCTTCTAGATGAAGTATGTCGTTCCTTTGATTTTCGTTTTGCATTTATAGTCAATAATTGCCTTCGCCTGGTACGTCTTGGCTGTTTCTAAATGAAGAATTTCATCTGCCTTTTCTGCATTGTCCTTCTCAAGTACGTCAACGCTCTGGCTAAGCTTTGCATATCCAATTTGAAGTCAAAATAAAGTATAAATGACCAAATTTACTGAACAGATAATATACGTGACAGAATTATATTTATATCTTATCTTTTCACCCAATCGGACTATTTCGGCTGACGTTTTCAACTCGATTTAGATAAAGACATCGTACATGCATATACCCGTTACGTGCCACGCCGTAAGAATATAGATCATATGTGTAGGTGCCGCAATATTCAAAGAAGTCCACATTCATTTGTAGTTACCATTTGATAATTGCTCTTTTTCCGTAAATTACAACATTTGTTTAGTTATATCAAGGCGACAATTCTCTTGTCCATGATCCGTTGGTAAACAAACCAGTACTAAGTTAGGAAATGTGCACTCCGCCATGACCGCCGCGACTGGGTATCGAACTCTGGACGCCCGGTTCCAAATCCCCGACGCTGACCATTCGGCCACGACGGATTCCAATCGAAGTACCGAGGTAATCTAGCGATGCCTGTCAGGAGATGTCATAAATGAACAATGTTTACTATATGTCACAAATTTTTCAACTTCATTCTATAATTGCAGTTTTTGGCCTGAGGCTTTAGCCCCTGGTCATATTAGTAATACCATTTATTTGGCAGCCTGCCAATTGCTGTTAACACTCAACAACGCATTTTAGTTTGAGACAGCGCAAGAAAAATAGTTCATCATGGATTCAACCAAAGCTGCATTTAAAAGGTTAATATCTCCTCAAAGAGATCATTATAATGTTGTTGGAACATCAGTGAAAAACTTCAGGCGTGAGTACTCCAATATAAGTTTATCAAATGTTTTAGAAATGAATGCACCGAGAGTTCAAATATGGAAGCTTATTAACTATTTCAAACATTTTTTTTTTATATTTTCCAAAGAAACCCATCACATGTCGATGCAATTTGTTTAATTAATGTTACTGTTCCCGCCCGTTGATATAGCACTTAACGACTAGTCGGTAAACTATATCAGGGAAGACCTGCCATCGGAAGATGCATTTCAGGTGTAAATCGTGTGCTGGAGACATAACTAGGGTGGTGTATCACCCTTATCTTACAGACCAGTCAACGATAGACAACTTGATTAATGTCCACATAATTCGTTGGATAGCGGTCACATTTTTGGTGACAAGTTGCGAGTTCGAAGACAGAATTTCAACTATTGGTCTCGTGAAGTCTAACTGAAGATCATCAATGGCGAAGAAAATGCTTACAGGAATGTGCCTTATATCTGCACATAGAAATATGGATATCAACCTTTATGTTTTCAAAAGTCTTCTGCTGCAGATTTAACAAAGAAGTAGTGTGACAAATGCAGTGGCGGATTTAGCGAGGGCACGTCCGGAAATTGGGCAGACATTGATCGGGGACAGGCCGGCGTCTGGCTGACCACCCACTGTGGCTCGCAGGTTATGAAAACAGGCTCATCGCATCATTCATCAGATCATCTAGTCGTGCTCTTCACAGAAGGTAACAAGTTAACACGCAGTTTATCACAAAAGTGTCAGAATAACAGTACTACAAGATGACCTAGAAAAGATGGGATGACTGAAGGAGAATGAGAGTGCCTAACCCACAAGAGAGGGAGAGTGGCAGAGGAGTGAATGAGACCATGCCTCTCCTCTTCAGCTACCAATGCCCCAAATAACTAAGTTATAGCGGTATAGTGCAAACGCGAACCTCTCCCTCGTCCGGGCGACCCAATCGCGCTGTACAGGTGCCCCCAATCGCTGTGGAGGTAGCAACGGCATTCTCGTAAGAATGTTTGTCATAATGCTATCTAAGTCAAGTTCGAATAGTTTTCTGCTTCAGCATTTTAAAATTAGGTCAGAATGTTGATCTTAATGGTTTCTAGGCCATGTTCGAATATGGGTCATGCCAAGTCAAAAACTAGGTCACCAGGCCAAATTGAAGGAAAATCTTGTTAACAATCTAGATGCCGCATTTTTTGCTTCAGCAGTTTGAAATTAAATTTTATCTGAATTATATTTAGGTCAAGTTAGACTAGTGGTCATATTGGGTCGGAAACTAGGTCACTACGCCAAATTGAAACGTTATCTAAACGCTGCATTTTTAACTTGAGCATTTTTAAACTGTTTCCGAATGTTTGTCTCGATAGTATGTAGGCCAAGTTTGAAAATTGGTCATGTATGTTCAAAAAAGACGTCACTAGGCCGAATTGAAGGAAAATCTTTTCAACACTGTAGAAGCCACATTTTTTTAAATTTGGTCAGAATGTTTATCTTAATTAGATCTAGGCCAAGTTCAAATATGAGTCATGCCGAGTTAAAAACTATGCCACTAGGCCAAATTGAGGGAAAAACTTAATAATACTCTGGAGGCCGCATTCTTTGCTTCAGCAGCTTGAAACGTTGTCAGAATGTTTTTATCGATACTATCTAGTCCATTTTTGAATATGGGTTATATCAGGTAAAACAAAAATAAGCCACTAGGCCAAATGAATGAACATCTTGATAACACTCTGAAGGTTGCATTTGGAATTTTTGTCAGAATAATTTTCTTGATGAGTTTTGCAATGATCAAACACTCTCTCCCAGTCTAGTACATGGTTTAGAGAATTATTTATACTTGATGGAAGTTGATTTAACTTTGACATATTTCTCAATTTAATAAGGCAGAAACTTCAAAATATTCTGCCTAAACCTGCTGTCAAAGTTTCCTTTGATTCTTCATGTCTTAATGTGTATACGTGTAAGCTCTTGCACTCAGTTAAGCGATATCGTGCCAACAAGATCCTCCTGTTTTCAAATTGGCAGTTTAATAATATTTACTATATTTGATATGATCTATCAACCTCTTAACAATGAATACATAAACATTATCCCTACTTCTCCAACCTTTATGCAGCCCCCAGGCCGCCAGCACTTTCAGTGCTTTGATTTAAAGATGCATTCAGTCAACATCGTAAGCTCACACGGTGCGTATTTACTTTATATATTATCATTATCCCGTATAGATTAAATATGCAGCAGACGACCTTGAAACAATCGAGGCAAAACTATTGAATATCTATTCATATAAGCCGTTCCACGAGAAAACCAACATTATGGACTCTGCGTAATTTATCGAGCCAGATCCCTATGCGCAGTCCGCACAGGCTACAGATTCCGTTCTGGGGGATAGATGTATTAAGTAATGACTCCTGAAACAGAAAATCCACAGGGGGCGAAAAGTGTCTTCCCGGATTAGCCTGCGCGGCATGCTTAGCTGATCCGAGTCGATACTTTACGCAAAGTCCACAATGTTGGTTTTTCTCGTAGAACGGCTCATATGTATACACGAAAATGTAGTTATTGGATAGATTTAATAACATTGTTACAAAAGGAGAACTCGCTACATGTAATAATGAATACTTTTTAACTTTTGCCACAATGATTTAAACTCTATTTAAGAGTTTCGTAAATGAATATATTTCATAATCTTACCTAGTCATTTGCTGTAAGTTATAGTACGTAGGAAAGGTAAAACCCTTTTCAACATACAGACGCTTTCTGGAGCCCCTGCAGCAGACGACTTTTGAACATTGGTCATAATAAGCTTCAAGGTGTAGTTAGTTTTCTTCTTTAGCACTTTATAGACTTATACTTAATAACTCTTGATAGGTCAACAACGGACAACTTGTAATTATTGGTGGTAAAGGAGAAAATGGTCATTTTAAAAGTTTTAAAAGGCATATCAGGTATCATCCTCGGTACCCAGGCTATTCATATATGATATGAATAGTCTGGGTACCGATGATGTTTAGGTATTAGGTGAAATGAAATGGGGTAATTGTCAGAATATGATAAAGCTGTTAGAGTTACTTCCCTTATGCGTATATTTCAAAATAAAGAGATTCAATCGTTTAATAATAATACTGTTTAATCGATTCCTGTAAAAAAGGAGAATATGCTGATATGTTCAGTCAATTTTCAACAATGAGTAAGATGATTGTAAAAATATCATACTTTTTTCAATTGCCAATCTACTCTTTTCACCGTGAGAATTTTATTTCGCCAGTCCCTACATTAACATATTGCCTGTGTACTCATTTATCCTGAATAATTCTTATTAGTCGCCGGGCAGAAGCCCGCGACTTATATTTTTAATAGCTTTTCGGAAATGACATGGGAGGAGAAGTTATTATTAGATTTTTTTTTTAAATGTCTTGAACATATTACGATTGCGTTTGTTTAAAAACACTAAGTTATGACACATCTAAAATGAAATAAATATTCCGATGTTTTACGTATTTGCAGTTTCTTTATTTTGACTCGCATTTATGTTTTTTGTTTTATTTACGAAGACATTTCAGTCCCTATTAGACTTACAGCAGACTGTTATGTGTCAATATCGAGATAAAAATCACGTCGAATTCTCCTTTTAATAGCAATTTTAACTTACTGTTATTTTCATGTTCAAGAGATGTCTTGATTTGTGAAGAATGCATTTAATAATGTGTATCCATGTATATCTAAAATATGAACTGTTTCTAAGCTAAAACTGTTGATCAAGTTTCATGAAATTAAGCTCGCACACTCGCTAATTGCGAGTGCAAATATCAAATTGCTAGGTGAGATTTTAGGCACCAGCATATGTTTACGAGTGAAATGTTTGGGCCGAATAATATGCATTTCTAATCGTCGATCTTTTACAGGGTTATTTCTTTGACAAATCGCGGTAATTGCAGTGAATTTTCGAAATTTACCGAGTGGCTGGGAGTATACTTTCAATTTTGCAATATTAGCGGAAGTTTAGAATCGAAACATGTCTCGTGCGCATGCCTATTTGACGAACCCAATATTGATGACGTTTACCGCATACATTTGGGCTTTCGGATGCCTAAAATAAGTTTTAATTTACATATCGCAAATACGATTGGCTGGAATGGTCACGTGTATATTTTGGGTTTCCCTAAGTTGTATTCACTACGGAGATGGATGTTTTTGCACTTAAAGCACACCCTCTACATGATTTCTTCAAATTGGAGAGCAATTGCAAAATAACAAGGTCACCGATTTAGGTCAGTCACTGAAACAGGGCAGTGTACGATTTATATGTCGACATTTATATAAGTTTTCAAAACATCCGATCCTAGTAGTAAACTAATTTAAAATGATTCCAAGCAGGAATCAAGAATGATACTCTAGATTCCTGTTTCCAATTAAAAAACAATGGCTCATTAGTTTTCATGAATTACTTTTCTTCATTTGGTTTTAAAAATACTCAAGGCCAACAGTGTACAGTGCTTTATCCACAATGAACAGAATAAACTCTGATTGGAGGTGTAGGCTTGGTACTGAAATACTTGATATTTTGATGAGATTAAAGTTGCTGATGTTGCCCTGATTCATGACCCAAAACTTGCAGTGACAAGATGGTGGTTGTCTTGACTAAGACAGAAAATACTCCATACTCTGCCATGTGGAGCCAGAAACTGAGATACAGTTTCTAGACTGCTGTACATCTGACACAGTCTCAGCATCTTTTTTTCGCAGCATAATTATATTTCAATAAAGGACATTCACTTCGTTGACAAAAGAAGGCAAGTTATGATACACTTTCACTTGACCCAACCCCTTATGTTCCAATATGCATCTCAGTTGATAACTGTTTTTTCAACTACTATAATGTTAGTGTTATGCATCACTGCAGTATGGGTTTCCGGCGACATCGATGCGTTGCATTAACTTTCTCTTGTTAGTATATAATATCCAGTGAAAGTTTTGTCAACTTCTCGCTTCTAAATATCTTTTCATTACCTTAAAATCAACCGAGGGGAATTAACCATTTCCCACATACAGACGAATGTGTGCAGCAGACGACTTTAAAAACATCTCAACACAACTATAGAAAACCTCCCTAAATAAAGACATACTTATTGAATAGAGTTGAAAACATTGTGTCAAAAGGAAAAATTGCTCGTATTGAGCAATTTCTTCTTTTGTCACTAAGATTTAAAAAGTCTTCTGCTACAGAGGCGTCAGAAGGCGTCTACGTTAGGGAAAGGTATAACAAGGAACATCTGTTGACCACTCGTTTTCGATAAGCTTTGATTCCGAGACGACAATAAAAACGACATTTGTATCTTTGTATATCGTGTCATAAAAATAATTCTTAACCACGACATACAATGGGTAACACAACATGCATTATTTATATATTAGAATATATTTAGGGTCGGAGGCCTGTATTATCAATAAATGTATTGACTTGAATCTCGTATTTGTTTCTTTGATGAAACAGGAAGTCAGGCTTTCTCTCATGCAGACGAGGTGATGAACAATTTCTTCTTTTTTCACAATGTTTTAAATCACATTCATTAAATGTACTCACATTTCATTTGATAGGTTTTCATAGCATTGCCTAGATGTTTACAACGTCGGCTGCTGCAGATAAAAACGAAAGAAAGATTGTCTTATATAGTTTTTCTCATTGAAAAAAGTTGTACTAACAGGTGTTGGCGATATGTCGATGATTACTCAAATACTACTGAGGGCACGATAAACTAGAAAAAAGAACAACTACCGATTCACTCACAATTTTTTCGACAGAAATTGATATAAAATAGAAAAAAGAAAAGAAAAAGAATTTTGGTACTGGCACTGGTAGGAGAGGGTGGGGTAGACACGTTTAGCAAAAGTAGTTAGTGGCATCACTAGTACGGACATTACCACAGTGAATAATTTACAAAAACGTTTACTATCATCACTTAATCTTTGTACTGCAGTAAATATCTTAAAGTTCGTACCATAAGGAAGCGATACATCACCAAATAAGGGGTTCTTTAAATCTAAAGCACAATATCGAGACGCGGTGTTGAACAGGATACAGCGAAGATTTTGATAGCGGGGACATATGAAGAATAAGTGTTGAGTATTTTTGATAAGGCCACACTGACACATTGCTGAAATAACTATCCCCGTAGCATAAAGATCATAATTCAATGAACTAAATCATTGTTAAATAGAGTGGAAAAAATGCTTTTCAGTGGTTAAAACATTATTTTAACATCATGGCTACGACTAATTTGCTCGTGATAAGTGATAACATTGTCTTTAACTCTTTCCCACAAATAACACATCTGTAAATCAGACGACTTTGAAAGCATCTAGGAAAATGTATAGCAAATTTCTCTAAACAAATTAATTGTTGAACAAGCATACTGCGACGATGGTTCTCTCTTGTCTCTACTCTCACGACACCGCACGAATAATGAAACAAGCTATCGAGTTATCGCGAGAACAGCGTCAAATTCACTTGAATATTTCTTCTCCTCGTGTAAAAGTACGGGAAACGGAAGTTGTAATGGCTATGTGAAGTGCTCTCTGGTTGGTCGATATTTGATCGTGTCCGGATTTTTAGCCAATCAGCGATCAGGTAATAGGAAACCATTTCTTTTTGTGTCGATATATTTAGTTTTGACGTGTCTGTGTTTTCCGCGGAAATGGTACTCCTTACGGCAACTCAATTATTAAGAAAACGAAGAGACGGATCAAACATCGGGACGATCATTCGATGTAGCAACTGATGAGCTACACAACGCACACCGAGTGGTTTCTAAATTCGAAAAACTGTGGGAGGAGATAGTTTTCGCAGGAAAAGCGGTTTTCGCTCGTTTCCATAGCAACAGTGGTTTCTATGGCGATCATACTACAGAAGGAACAACTATAGCCTAGACCCTTCATCCCTACCAAGTTTGGTCGAAATCCGTTGAATGGTTTTGGCGCTACGCTTGCCACAAACAAACAAACATTTTACAAACAAACGGACAGAAACGAAGACCGACTTTAAGGGTCTCTAGAAGAGAGAACCAATAGAGTTGGAAAATATTAGTAACGACGTTGTCAAATTTCACAATTTGTCCAAGCCTAAGTGGTCCGTACTCATGGGGCGACACGCATGCTGTAAATGCTACTTGCTGAAGTATGCGGAGACCTGCAATGAATGTGACTTCAGAGACCACATCGTCACCGACTGCATCGGTTGGGCACAGTCAAACCCTCTACCATATGATGACAGGGACAGTCCTTACTACATAATTGCTGACGAAGCATTTGCCCTCAAAACCCGGCTGATGAAACCTTTCTCAAGACGACACATGGACCATGAAGAGAATATCTTCAACTACCGACTGTCGCAAGCCAGGAGAGTGGTGGATAATGCATTCTGCTCACCACGTTGAAGCATTACCCTTCGTCCTCACCTGCGTTTGCCTGCACAGCATCATGAGGGTCCGCTACGCACACGAGCAGAACGGCCTGGTTGACAAGGAGGACACCCCCAGGTCATCCCGGTAATTTGGCGACATGGGGCGAACATGGGCAACATGCAACAAGTGATAGGAGGCAACGTCAACAATTGGGCGGCCAATGAGCAACGCTTCTACCTGAAGCACTACGTCTCCTCATCAACAGGCAGTACAGCATGGCAGGACCGCATGGTCTGCTTCTGGTCTCTGACTCGGACTTAGTACAGCACATGTGATTCATAATCCAGATTCATTGCGCAAATTACATGTACTCCCAAATTAAACGCAAAATTATACCATAGATTGTAAACATTTTACCGTTGTTGTTTTATTTTCTGCTATCCTAGGATTCAAGGAGATGCAAACGCTCATGTGCACAACTTCGTATGCTGTACAATATTCTTTTAAAGTTTCATGCCTCTAAGTGATATACGTTTTGCTCAGTGTTCGGCACAAGCTCAAATACAGCTATTTTAATTACATCAAGGGTTCCATGACCTTAGGTGAAATATCGTTTGCTGAGCGCGCGACACAAATATTTTGCAAGGAAGTACGGACGGAAAAATAGCAATTCTAAGTTCCCCCTTCTGGGGGCACAGTAACTTTATAAAGAATAAAAAACCAAGATGAATCAAAGACAAACAAACATAGTACACTTAAGGTGTTATAAAAGGACTGTGATATGACAAGTTCGTTATGGTGATTGTACACATATCACATAGTGTAATAATGCCTGTTACGCTCGACTATCGCCTTAGGTAAATAAAACTTCCAAACAGGCAAAATTACAACATATGACATTTGCAAAACCACATGAATACAAAATCACAATGTTATACGAAAAATAACAGTCTAACACAGTCTATGGCACAGTCTGTGGAACATTTCCTACTCGTCAACGGTGATGATGTCTAGGTCAGCAAACTCTGGAGAATACACGGCTATGTTGATGTTTGACGCTGCAGAAATGGGATGAGTGTCCACCACAGTATACGACTCAGGTACAGACGGTGAGGTCACAGGTCGAGCAGACTTTGACCGCGTCACCTCTGGCATGTTGACGTGCGGCAGTGGTACCGGTAGCTGTGTGACCTTGACCGATATACTCATACAGGGTCGTGGTGCTGGTGATGGTGGTGGCGCCCCACTAATATCACTTGGCACCCTGTCCCAGAACGCTGTAAGAGTTCACCGTTTGTGCCTCAGAAAGCACTATGGGGGGGGGGGGGGGGGCAGACTTCTCCATTGCAGGTGCTTGGGGTGCTCGTGAAACCTCCCTAGACTGGTCTTCTTCACCAGGGGTCCTCGCTGCCCCTCCCACGGCCCCACGGCCACTGCCACGGCTTCAACCTCGTGTTGGGGCTGCTTGTAGTACTTCGAATAGTTTAACGTGATCGTATAGGTTTGGAAATAAGATCAGAGAGCAGTACACGCGTACTCTGAACAAAAGTAAATAGAATGTGCGTTGTGTTTAAGATGCGACTTTTCAACAATGTTCATTTCACTGGAACATTAAGTATTTAGCAAATAGTAGTAACTGAATAAATAAGAAGTCAACAAGCGATTCACTTTAAATATTTATACACTTCGTAATACTAAAACATATACAATTAACTTAACAACGAAAACCCGCCGGACTCCAAATACGCCAAAGAAAGTCTAAGTCCAAAATACAGATAACTTAATACAAAATGTCTCGCTACTACGACTACCGCAAGTAAGAACCTAAGCAGGTATTTCCTGATATTTATTCTTTGTCTTTCTTTACCCTCGCCGTTCAGAGTTAACTATTTGGTGAGTATGTCCTGATATCTCCCTAACACAGCAGTAGATACTGTTATAAATTTCACCTGTTGTCCAATGGAATTGTCCCAAATGAAGACTTTTGATTGGTCAACAGTAATTGCAATTAAAATAATATTATAGCTGCACTTCAAATATAATTCTACTCTGATGCAGTTGTTTAGATTAGCTTGCTGATTAGAAGACGCCAATTAGGATGAATTCTACCAAAGGCACTGTCTGTTAGATTTGTCCTGCCGATAAGGAGTCGGCAATAAACAAAATAGATATTCACCCTGTACACCAGGGATTACCCGGCATGCAGAGCAAAAGGGTAACGCTGCTGCAGCTGCATACCCATCTTCTTTCTTTTCTTCCTGGGGTACCAGGGCTAAAGCTCTGCTGGAAAATTTGGCGGCAATCTGCTTTCTTCTATGCATATTTATTTTAAAATGGAGATGTATCTCGCTCGGAAATCAAATCAGTAATGATTTGGTGTATAATTAGGCCAGCCAGCCAGCTAGTGCGTGAATAGTGGTTGCAGCGTGGAGGCAGCGATGCATAACGAAGTACAGCGTGGTACATCGTGGCGACAACGAGGCGACAGCGTGGCGGCAGCGAGGCATTACGAAGTACAGCGTGGTACAACGTGGCGACAACGAGGCGACAGCGTGGCGGCAGCGAGGCATTACCCGACTTTGATATTCGTTGTCACACCTGTCAATCGTGTCACAACGAGACTACAACGAGGCGACAGGGTGGCTAGCACGTGGCGACAACGTGGCACATCGTGAAAGCCAGCTGCAATTACCAAATCGTGGTTGTCAGAAACGGGGCACAACGGCACGACCAAAACATAACACTCTGACTGGGGCATTGCTCGTTACGTGCCACGCCGTTAGAAAATAGGTCATATGTGCAGGTGCCGCAATATCCAAAAACAAATGACAATCATTTGTAGTTACCCATTGAGTCCGAAATTAACAATATATTGTGCGAAAGTAGGCCCCCAAAGAAGGCGGGTTTGTTAAGTACTCTATTTTCGTTAAGAAAACACAAAAAAGAGTGCGAGCGCTGGCCAAGGATTCATCTGTCAACATCGTAAACACACAATGTTTGCAACTTTATTCTATAAATACTCAGCGTAATGTATCGACACAGATCAGCCTGCTCAGTCCGCTCAGGCTAATCCGAGCCGACACATTCCGTTTCAGGTGGATAGAGTCATAGTGTAATGATTCCTGAAACAGAAAATCCACAGGAGGCGAAAAGTGACTGTCCGGGTTAGCCTGCGAGGCATGCTTAGTCTGATCCCGTTCGATACTTACGCAGATTTCACAGTGTTTTTTTTTTCGTGGAACGGCTCATATATATAAATGAAAATATAATTATTGGATAGAGTTAACATCCTTGTTGCAAAAAGGAGAACTTGCTACATTTTATAAAGAATTTATTTAACTATTGCCACAATGATTTCAACTCGATTTAATTATTAGAGTTTCGTATATGAATATATTTAATAATCTTACCTAGTCATTTGCTGTAAGTTATAGTACGTAGGATAGGTAACGCCTTTTTCAACATACAGTCGCTTTCTGGAGACGACGTTTGAAATCAGTGTGACAAAGGGAGACAATGCTCATAGTAAGCTTCAAGGAGTAGATGGTTTTCTTTTTTTAGCTCTTTATAGTCTTTTCTTAACAAACTAAACCCTTGATAGGTCAACAACGGACGATTTGATATTATTGGTGGAAAAGGAGAAAATTGTCATTATAAGAGTTTTAAAAGGCTATCAGGTATTAGGTGAAATAAAATGGGGTAAATTGTCAGAAGAAGATAGAGCTGAGAGAGTTACTTCCCTTATACATATATTTCAAAATAAAGAGATTCAATCGTTTAATTATAATACTGTTTAATCGATCCCGGTAAAAAGGAGGATATGCTGATATTTTCAGCAATGTGTAAGTTGGATGTAAATATCATACTTTTTTCAATTGCCAATATTATCTTTTCGGGGTGAGAATTTTATTTCGCCAAGTCCTAGATTTATATATTTCCTTGGTAATCATTCAACAGACGGTTCTTTGTTTAGGATTTCCTTCCGACGGGATTAACCGTCGGTCAAAAGCTTCATCGTCAGATGATACTAAATTCCATGATCAAATATCTTTACTGAATATGGTATCTCAACAAATTGCAGAGCTGCTAGAAACACCTTCACCTATCTTCCCAACTGTGGTGGAACTTCTGTTTGCTTCTGGCAGAATGCCGTTTACTGGACCGGCGTCTGCGTGGAACAGAAAACCAACACTTCCACAGAAGGTAGATTTATATATTCCTCTGCCAACCATGCCTGCAGTACCAAAGGGACCACGTATCGAAATAGGCACGACGCCGCCTCCACCAACAAGCTTACCATCGAGGCCAATTGTATCAAACCCTAAAGAGCAACCTATAGAGACTGTTATTCGATTCGGTGAAACTAAGTTAGATTTCACAGGACAAGGTGCTATTGGTGTAGATATCACAGGTACTGGTCCTCCTTCTTTTGATGTTCCTTCAGTCGACAGTAAAGGTCTGTGTTAGATTTCGCGGGGATTGGTCTGCCACCTATTGATGTTCCGATAGTTGACAGTCGTGCTTCTGTGAATGCACCTGCGCCAGACACGATGCCGTTATATAATCCCGTCACTGTTTTACCTCCAGTGCATTCATTCTTCGGTCCCTCCGAGAGAGGTGATGTCCCTCATTTACCTATGCCTGCACCAACGATTGAAATCATGGCAATTTTAATCTTCAACCAATAGCTGGTTCTGCTCAATCAACAACGGTTCCATCTACAAAACCGAAGGTTCCTCCTACAGTGTCACCAGTGTTTGTTAATTTACAAATGCAACATACTACGACAGGTAATGTGGCGAATGTCGCAAAAGAATCTGGAAATATAATCACAAATGTTCAAGACACTGCTGTAAGTAATACTAAGCAATCCGCTATGACAGAAAATATAGCAAATACCGCACTGCTATTTACCAGTTTGCCGTTGACTTACCGCCTCCGCAATTTAAACTCTTTTCAACGTGCAACAAATCCGCTGTCAAATCTCTCTGAAAGAAATTGTGATTATTTAGTAGGGATGAAAACATTGTGGCAAAATGTTTTCAAATGTCGTCTGTTTCAGATGCGTCAAAATACGTATGTTAGTTTGAAAGCTTTAAGGACAATTGAGTTGTATTTCTATTAAGATAATTAAACCTTGCCAGCGTTATAATTGTTTTCAAAGGCGTTTGCCACGAAATTCCTATTCGGTAACTATAATTGTTGTAATAGGAATTAAACTATGAACAAAACAGACATTGATATTTGTCTGTGTTCGTAGACTCTTGGATAAGCCTGCTTAGACGCACAACGTGATTAGTGTCTTAACTGTCAATAAGTGGTATGCAATGGAATGAACGCTATCATTATGTCAGTTACTTCATTTGTCACGCATATAACAAACTATTGCAGACGTCTTTTGAAACTTCTAGGCAGAAATGTGGAAATTCTACGTATATGAAAGTAGAATGATTGAATAGAGATGAAAACATTGTTGCTAAAAGGAAGAAATTTATCGTCACGAGCAATTTGCCCATCTCACACAATGTTTTCAAAATTCGTCTGCTTTAAATGCGTCTGTATGTGTGAAATGGTTAAGCTCTTACATATATAGAACGTCTTAATATAGCCATGGGTCGAACGTTCTTGCTCGATTAGAAAGGCTTATTTAAGGATTCTCAGATTATTTATTTTCGACTTGATCGGCTCATGCGTATACACTTAACATACTGAGTGGTTTGTCTTCTTTATTTAAATAAAAAAAATTACATTTAAATTTGTCGTTTCTTTCCTTTTTATGCTGTTTTATTTATTACAATTACAATCATAATATATAATACATGTATAAGAAGATCGCGTGTCCTTTTGAAACGTGTTTTGCTCCAAGTGACATGAGCACGTGCCAACAGTGTGGGTCGAATACTGATTGTAATTGGTTCGCTCTGGGTTTTTTCTACGTCGACATTTATTTTTTCCATTTATAATGTGTTCACAAATTTAAATAATAAACGTAGAAACTGTTTGATTCTCGTGTGCTGTGTGATTCACTGATCCTGAATGTCGGTGCGTCTGCTTCAGACGACAGCAGACTTTAACCCTTTCTCACATACAACACGTTTGCAGCAGAGAACTTTAACAGCATCTTTGTACATATGTATGTCGAAAATGCCTATAAATTAAAGCAAAGGACATAAATAGCATTATTGCACATATGTTGTAAATGCCTATAAATGAAAGCAAAATGATTGAATAGAGTTGAATCGTTTTGAGCAAAGCAAAATCATTGAATATAATTATATCGTTTTGCGCAAATGCTCCTTTTATCGCACTGACTTCAATAGTCGTCTGCTACTGAGGCGTTATAAAACTTCTGTACGTGGTAAAAAGGGTAACAATTGAAGTAATGGCTTTCCCTCCTTGGTACAGAGGATTGTGTGGTTTGTTAATCGACTGTTTCGCTGATATAACTGGAATATATGTCAAAAGCCACGGAGTAAAACAAACACAAACAGACGACAGCATTGTAGAAAAGGGAGAACATTTTCAAATATCTTATATTCTAAAATATCTGAGTCGGTAATTCCATGTCAGGTTTACTTTCGGTAGTTTGTGTCAACCTTAAGTACGAAATAAACTCTTTCCGACAAGCAGACACATTCTGGTGCATCAACAGCAGACGACGTTTGTAAATACAATGAGCATGTTTCCCCCATTTGCCCAAATGCTTAAAACTCTATTCAATATGTATACTTGCATTGTGCACTTGTGAGAAGGAGTTGAAAGAGAACAACCCCGGATTTTTGACATGACTATATGAGTTCCTCTGACCCTACACAGCAAGATGAAATATCAAAAATCGTAAAAAGGGCTGTTTAGGGTCAGAGAAGGCTCGGATTTACAACTATTAAAAGAAATGACGTCACTTTAGCGACTACGGTCAGACCCATGAGTTTGCGCTGGTCACTTTATTTTCTCGGAACAAAAATACTAGACTTTGTTTGCTGATCGAACTCGCCCAATAACATTATACCAAAACGTTCAAGGTTGGTTGTGACACCAGGAACGTAGATAATATCTACTTACCTGGTGACATGTATACACATGTACAAGAAGTAATGTGTATTGACCTTGTACTTTGCAAAAATCGGTCATGTAAACAAGGTCAGCTTTATCAACCAAAACCGCATGCACCGACAGGGCATATCCGGTCCACGTGTAGACATTTTTTTTAACTTTAATATATATTGCATTAGACGACTTTAGACATACAATAATCTAAAACATCCAACATAAAAATCTTGACTACTGAATTATAACACCGCCGACTACTGAAAGGAAAATACAGGAAAGAGCCATTGGAGGCAGGAATTAAATAATTACTTGTGAAGAGAATGAAGCACCACTTGGGTCGATTGTACAGGAAGTAAGTAGTCTCAGACAGCGACTCACACACACACACACACACACACACACACCGGAAGTACCGACGAATTACCACGGAAGGGAAGAGCACGTGTACCCACGCCAGATTAAGATCGCTATATTTTGAAGAGGCATTTAATATGAAATCGGTTTCTCACTTCAACAGCTACAGCTTCACCAACCTTGGTACTTACAACGCACGGATTTTCCTCTAAATGAACAACATATTTATACGCTCGTATTAAGAACATATTTATATTGTTAGTTGTCTGGACTGTATAATTGTTTACTGCTTTTAAACTATCTTTTCTTTTACGTGATGGTAAATGACCAATCTGTTAATAATTAGTCCACTTCTTGATTCAGCCGGAATAAACATTTTGCACATATATACGCATGTTGACGCATCTGCAGCAGACGGCACTTAAACAGTGTAGCAAAAAAAGGAATTGTTCATGATAAGCAATTCTACTTTGCAACAATATATTTTCCATATGTTTGTCTACATAATTTCAAAGTCGTAAGCTGCAGTTTTGATTCGTTTGGGAATGGGTAAAAAAACAAAGGATATTGTATCAGTCATGACAACAATAGTGAATAAAAGGTAGAACACCTTGAACTCCTACTTCCAAAAATAGCGACCTAATTGTATTATCTGTCAACCTCTCATCTGATAATAGTTCACGTATTAATTCGAAATGTCCAAACCTTTTGGCATTCCTTGCACATTCAAGAAATCGTTTTTGCTACAAAGTATTTAATAAAAAGCGAACAGAGTAAAAGTAATATATGCTCGTTCGTTAAAGCTGATGTTGGTCTTCACTGTCATATTGCACATATTGACTAAGGTATGCTGGAACAGAAGTATAAAAGCTAACAATTGCCACATATTTTCGATGTATTAAAGTATCATTATGACAAGGGTTATCACATTAAGACCATGTGAGACCTCGCTCATTTAGCAAATTTTAGGAGCTTTCGTCACCGATTCACGCGAACCCTTTCCCTCATACAATAAATCTGAGGAAGATGTCTGACAAATTATGTCAAAAATATGGAAAATCTCTTTAAATGTTGAGGTAAAAGGAGAAATTGATCATAACGAGCAAGTTTTCCTTTTGTCACAGTGTATTCAAAATTCGTCTGCTACAGATGCGTCAGAATGTGTATATGTGTGGAAAGGGTTAACACAATGCATGTTTATCGCTTTGTAATCGTTTATAGATTAAATAGAAACTGCACCTACGCATGACTGACACATCTCGCCATATGTCTCTGCCTGAACTAAGGGAAATAGCATGCCATAAATGATAAGGCCTGAAACAATCAGTTCTCATTTCAGTTTAAACAGTTTTTAAAAAAAAAAATCTAAAATCATAGGTTAAGCCTATCAGACATTTTATTAATACTTTAACAATCTGAATATTCTATCGTAATTTAAAATAAGAATGAAATTTGAAAGCTTGGTGAATACGCGCCAAGAAAATTAGATTAGAAGTTCTTGCATTATGAATATGATCAGAGACATAAACGAGTTTTAAATAATGTTAGTTTAGGTCTCTGTAAATTTATAGTAGAATATAAATACTGCCACACAAGGTTATAATAAGGAATTCCCCTATGCTTCAAAGAAATACACATCAGTTAAGCGCATAGCTACCATTCTCGGAACTTTGTATCATTCAACCCCTTAACTAATACAGATAACCCTTGAAGAGTGTAGATACTTTCTAGTGCATTTAGGGAGACTAATTTTGAAAACATTTTAAAAAAAGGAAGAAATACTCATGATGAGCAATCTTTGCCTTTGTCACAATTAGAGACCTAAAATTATACATTTTCAAATATATTCAATACTCGAACTTCAGATTTGTAGAGAATATTTATATTTTCCCTAGACATTTTCAAAATCGTCTGTTGCAGATTTGTTGTATGTGGGAGAAGGTTAATATAGTTGTAGAGACCTGATGCACCATACGATGCATACATACACTTTAGGCACTATTGGCTGGTTTATTATTGTTTTACCTGAACGTATATGACGCACGGACATGGTACACAAGGACCCCTACTATTTTCACCTAAATCAACTGATAGATAAGAGCCCGTCTAGCGATTTGGGGGTCACTCAGCTATGACACAATATATAGTAACATGTAATGTGCAGTAAGATAGTTGCATTGCGCAAGGCTTTGAAACACGTATTTCCGGGGCTTGACAGAACGTGCAGGCGAAGTTCTACAGGAGCAATATGTTTTTTTCAACAACATTGTCGTTTTGGCATATGTTTCGTATCGGTTTAAATGTGTTTACAAGAGTCTAAATATTCTTATATTTTACTTAATTTATATATGGCACCCTTTGCATGTATTCGATTTTCTTTAAAAGATAAGTGTTTATAAGCTGCAGTATACTATGATCAGGATCTGCCGTCCAGTAAATAGACCATGAAACAAACCTTTCTTATACCATTCAAAGGGCAAATATCTGAAGGCCATTTGAGTCAATGATTTGGAAAAGCTGCACGTTGGCATTTGTGAACAGAATAGATCCAGATCAGCATGTGCATTCGCACAGTCTGATCAATATCTTATCTGTACACATATTACTTACACACGCTTGTTATAAGATTCTGCAATCTTGTATATTTTCTGGTAATATTGAGCAGGTGAACAAGATGATCTGGACCTACACTGTTCAGAAATGCCAACGTGTACCTTTTCTCATGCACTGGCTCTTTTTGTCTTATGCCGAAGCTCAATTATTTTCCATACGTTAAACAAATTCTAAGTACACTAACCCTTTTCAACATGCTGATGCATTTTGCCGCATCTGCAGCAGACAACTTTTGAATAAAGACGTGAAAATATTATTCCCCAATGAGCATTTATTGCATTTGTCATGATGTTTTTAACTCTTTTCAACAATAATATATGCATTTATAGAAACTGCCTTTATTTTTGCAAAGGATTCCAAAGGCGTCTGCTACAGAGCGCTGTATGTCATAATCTGGGAAATCGGCCTTGATAGAGCACGACTGACCAGTCAGGTGTTGTGAGTTCGAACCAATTTAAGTCAACATTCATTCCGCCTTTCGACAATCGTGATTCGTCTTCTAGATTCCTACTCTAACCGTCTATGCGGAAAAGCAGCCTGGAAAGACTGGTAAATGGAGTACTGTTGTGAGAAGGCCAGGGAACATGGATAGGTAAACTGGTGGCCGTAGTATGACTAACATTTTGATGAACAACTTCATTATCTCCCATGCATATATTAAAATCATACGATGCCGATGCTCATAAATAGTAGCTGATACGCGTATATCATCTAGGATCATTGGAGAGGTTTTCCACTCTGCTTAAAACGTGGGAAAACAACGGCCAATGGGTAGAACGCCGGTCCCGTTGAAGCGTCAAGCTTTCGGACATCATTTCACATTCGGCGCCAGTTTTGGCTGGTATCAGGGTAACAGACACCGAGAGTGAATCATATAAGTGGAAAAACATGCCTTTCAGTCGATGTAGAATAAATAAATGGTTAACACACTAATTTAACATCATGGCTACGACTAATGTGCTCGTAATTATTTCCCACATACAACAAATCTTCAAATCAGACGACTTTGATAATATCTAGGCAAATGTATGGTAACCCTCTCTAAACAAAATAAATTATTGTTGAATAGAGTTGGACAAGGTAAATGTCCTAATTTTTGTAATCTCAACAGATGTTGTGCAAATGCGTCATAATGTGTCTGCAGGTTAGAAATGGTAAACGGTCACGGACTGTTATGTTACGTTCTACCGACGCAAACAGTGAAATGCGTTAGAGATCAGCGATCGGTCTAATGTAGTCTTTTAAAAGTCACAGGACTCCATGTATTCAATCTACAACGGTAGGCATGTTTTATTGGGGGCGTACGCCGTTTTTAACATTATCTTAGTTATATCACGGTCACAGTTCACTTATGCATGATCCCTGGGAAAGAAACCAGGGCTAGGCGTATTAACAACCATGACCGCCTCGAGTGGAGATCGAAACCAGGACGCCCGGGTCCAAATCATCGTGCTAACTACTCGGCCTTCAACGGAAGATGCAGATTTGGAGATGTACAACATGACCGTTACACAAGTTTTCATTTTCCCTGATAGTTCCGTATTTTTTACATTTCTACAACAACGAACTTTTGAAAAGATGCGATAAAAGCAGACATTGCTCATTATTTCAACGTTGTTTGTCTAACTGCAAAAGATTAAAAGCTGTGCCATGCTTTGACGTATCTTGTTGCAGCCATGGTACAGAACTCACGACTTTGGGTTTAAAATATGCATCTGAGCCGTCCCGCGAGAAAACTAACAATGTGGACTCAGATCAGCATAAGCAAGTCGTGCAGGCTTACCCTGATATACACGTTTCGCCTCCTGTGGATTATCTGATTCAGGAATCATTACTTTATATCTTTATCCCCCTGAGATGGAATGTGTCGGCCCGGATCAGTCTGCGCGGACTGCGCAGGCTGATCTGGATCGATACATTACGCAGAAGCCATAATTTTGGTTTTCTCGCCGGACGGCTCGAATCAAGTGTAGCCCCATTACTTTGACGCCAAATTACCTAATATGATCCCCATGTTCAATCTATGCAGGCTTGTTAAATATTTACATATTACATACATAGTCCAGTTGCCCCGTATTTGAAAAAGAGGATTTGATGCATCTATAGACAAACATTAAATTATTTCCGAATTACCTAAAATGATCCCCGTGAGGAGGAGTTAACTAAACCCAAAATTGCCAGAGTCGGCTCATTTAAATGTACAAGTAAAACAGCAACAAACAACACAACGTTATAATAGTTTAATTGAATGTTTATTTTGCGAAATAATTTTCGTTTGCAGTTATAAGATGGAGACAATAAAGGTTTCAGGATATGTTGTTGGCAATATAAATACATTCTTATAAACGTTTGCAAATCAGCACCAGGAAACAACAAGGGAAGAAAATAGATTAATGCAATTAACGTTTGATAAACAACCTCTCAAATAAAGATTAGTACATTTTAATTGTCCATTAATTTAATGCTGTGGTTAACAGTCACCCGACAGGTTTAATTTAGATAAACTCGAGACATTACGCAGAATACACAAGACAATTGCGATTGTGGAAAAGAACATGTACACCCCATCTACCGGAGCTATGAAAGTACCGCTATGAGAATGGTAGGCGTTTCCAATATTAGTAACGACGTTGTCAAATTTCACAATTTGGCCCAGTCCAAGTGGTTCGTACTCATGGGGCGTCACGACAGCTGTAAATGCTTGTTGCTGGATACCGTCAGCCAATTCACGACTTTTGTCTGAAATAGAAGTAAAATACGAGTTCAGCCACGACACACGTAAACCGACTTTCGGAGGTTTTGAAATGTTTGATTAATATGATCACATTACATGTGTGTAAAGTCTGTTTATGTTTTCGTTACCGTTCCCCATAGGCTACCAGGATACTTGTATGACTAGATGGCGAACAGAGAGCACCCTAAATACCGTGTGGATGCGCAGATTGATCTGGATCTTCGCTGGTTGGAAAGTCGCTAAGGTCAGTTTGTGTGTGACGTTGCTCAGTTACAAGTGCAGCAAAACAAGTAAGACATGGTGACAGCAAAAATATGCAAACACTTGTGACAGCAATAAAGTGTAAGAAATGAGGGTTAAACACGGTTATGAATATATATGTATAATAAATGCAAATGTATAACACCAATGCAAAGACATTTATTTCATCATGTACAGGCTGTCAAGCCAGCAAGCGTCATTAGTCTTCCAAGTTGCTTGGAAAAGACTGTCGTGTGGTTGTCAGGTGAGAGAACGTCAGGTAACACATGGGTAGGTAGACTGGCCGCCGTGGTAAGAATGACAAATGGTTGAAAACGGTGTTAAGCCCAAATCAATCAAACAGTTCATCATTAAAACTCGCTATATTAGTTGAGATTTAATCTCGCTGTAGAAACAAACAAACTTATTCGCAATTTAATGTTTCCGCCAGGGAAAAATAAGGGATATATAATATTTGAAACAAATGCAACGGCAAAAGTTACACTAAAAGGAGAACTATTTTGAAATGTTATAAATACAGAAATCGTTATACAAGAACAAGAGGCCCAAGAGGGCCAGTATCGCTCCACGGCCATAAGGCAAACAATCAAATCTCCAAACAGCCCTGCCCCCTGGTGGCCATGTTTTTGACCAACCACCATGGCTTAAAGGAATCTTTTAGAGTGTCACCCAAGGAATTATTTAAATATCAGCCTGACACTTTCGGAGGAGAGGATATTTTAAATTTTCACTATAGCCATATAAGGCAAAATATACCCGCCCTCGGGCGGCCATGTTTTTCAACCAATCAACATGGCTTGAAGGAATCTGATAGAGGGTCACCCAATGAACATTTCTACAAAATTATTTGAAAATCGGCAGAACACTTTCGGAGAAGAAGATTTTTTAAGTTTTCACTATAGCTATATAAGGCAAAATAGCCCCGCCCCCTGGCGGCCATGTTTTTCAACCAATCAACATTTCATGAAGGAAGCTAATAAAGGGGTACCCAAGGAATATTTCTACAAAATTATTTGAAAATTGGCCTGACACTTTTGGAGGAGAAGATTTTTTAAGTTTTCTCTTTAGCCATATAAGGCAAAATAGCCCCGCCCTCTGGCGGCCATGTTTTTTAACCAATCATCATGGCTTGAAGGAATCTGATAGAGGGTCACCCAAGGAACATTTCTACAAAATTATTTAAAATTCAGCTGAACACTTTCGGAGAAGAAGATTTTTTAAGTTTTCACTTTAGCTATATAAGGCAAAATAGCCCCGCCCCCTGGCGGCCATGTTTTTCAATCAATCAACATTTCTTGAAGGAATCTAATAAAGGGTCACCCAAGGAACATTTCTACACAATTATTTGAAAATCGGCCTGACACTTTCGGAGAAGAAGATTTTTTAAGTTTTCACTATTATTTTTTTGGTTGCCATGGAAACCAGAATTATCGATGGATCAAAAAGATTTGAAGGAATTTAAGAGAGAACACTGAGAGGATGCTTCCTATGAAGTTTCAACCAAATTGACCAAGTGGTTAGGGAGAAGAAGTCGTTTAAAGGAAAAAGTTAACGCACGCACAGACGCACAGACGCACGGACGCACAGACGCACGGACGCACAGACGCACAGACGCACGCACGACGGACAATTCGCCATGACATAAGCTCGACTGGCTTTCAGCCTGTGGAGCTAAAAACGAAACCGAAGGAACTAAAATAGTATCACATAAAAAAACGTCAATGTTATGAGCTCGAATAAGTAGGAATAAAATGCAATATACCTGAACTTCTTTTTTGAATAGCAGCATACATATTCTTTACAGCTGAAGTCATAGACACATTCGCCATTTCGTTGTGTTCATATCGAACGTAGCCTGGTTTCCTGAAAACCTGATTCTTCTCTGTTTCATAAGCTTCCATCGATTGATCCATCTCAACAATTTCGCCACATTTAAGTTTAAGTTCATCGATGATTTGAAGTGTTTTCTCTTGTTCCGCTTGTAATACCGTACGATTTAAGTTTCTGTTTAAGATGAAGTATGTCGTTTCTTTGACTTTTGTTTTGCATTTGTAACTGGACAATTGCTCTTGCCTGGTACTGCTGGATTGTTTCTAAACGAAGTATTTCACCTGCTTTGTTTTCATTGTCATTCTCAAGTACGTTAAACCTCTGGTTTAGTTTAGTTAATAAAAAGCCAACCCAAATACATAATCCCAATACAAATACCTATGATGATCAATCCCCAAACCATCTTGAAAAGGAAATGGCAAACTCGCCGATAAGACGAGTTTATATATTCAGTTGCGACACAAGAAAACTGACATTCAATCGAAAAAGATGGGTGAAAATTCAAGTTTTATCATCCCATTCTACCATTCAGGTTAAATTTGTTAATACGCTAGGCTCCTTTCTACTGCCCTTATTATAATCCCTTCCCTGTTCCCACATACACCACATCGCCAGCAAAATACTCTGAAAACGTCAAGGCAAAATACGGAACATCACTATGAAGGACAGCGCAATGGGTAAATTGAGTTGAACAATTTCTCGTTAAGTATCAGTATTTGTTTTCGTAATGGCGGTCTTCCATCGTAGACATGTAACACGGCATATTGTTGATGACAGGTATATTGTTTTTGGCATTTTTTTGGACGGTACCACCGAGGTACCGTCTATTGTAGTGGCATTTGGAAAAGCATACACCAGTTGCTCCCGATTTCGAAGCAAAAATACAAAGTAAATGCATAAACTGGACTAAAAAATGTCTTACATACATAGTTCAATTCTCCTGACTAGGTTACCATATATGTCGTTGTGTATACTGTGGGGAAGCATAACTTTGAAATTAGCCATTGCGTAAGTCCTGCGTCTGTCAATGTATTAGTTACACGAAGTCAATGTTCATGTCAAAATACATTGTAGTCCCCCAATATTAACGTCGATTGATAATTTCCCTTGTACGAAACCGAGAAACTATTGATCTCTGACGAATCTGCAGCAAAGGGCTTTTTAAATCATTGTTGCAAAATTGGTCCTATTGCGACAATGTTTCCTACCTTATCTAAAAAGTAATACTTAATTTACAAAAAAATGTCTGCTTGTGTGTTTTTTTTAGTCATCCGCGGCATATTTGTAGTATGAAGTTAACGTGTAAATGACGAAATGACTGATCATATCATTTATCTTGCAATGAGCAGATTATAGGATATATAACACTGGTATGATAAGCGTTTTGTTTACATGTCTACTGGTATGATAAACTTTTATGTTTACATGTATACTTATTTTTACAATCGACGTAATCGCCGGAACTACTTTTCTAAAATTTAAATGTGCCGTTCCACCAGAGAACCAACATTGTGACCTTTTCGCCTCCTGTGGATTTTCTGTTTCACGAATCATTGCTCGATACCTCTATCCCCTGACATGGAATGTGTCGGCCCGGATTAGCCTGCGCAGGCTGACCCAAGTCGATACATTACGCAGAATCCATCATATTGGTTTTCGTTGAACGGCTCAATTATGTTGATAGTAAAGCAGCCAAAGCAATGAACAAATACAAATAAAAAGCAAACATATAGTTATAATTGTTTTAATTACATTTCAACATATTTTACAAATCGAAAATAATACAGTTATATAAATCACACGGAATCTTACATAATCAACTATCTATTTTCGTTGAAAATGTAGCATACATAGACCTGTTTATTATCTTATGATAAGTTCATAGGTAACCTTGTTTAAATATAATCTGACCCGAGTTTTGTCCTATAATGAGAAGCATTGTCACACCCTATAGAGCTCCTTTCGAATATAGCTCCCCGGGTAGCTTTTTTCGGTAACAGTTACGTATACAGCTCTCCGGTTAGCTCTATTCGGCGGATATAGCTCTCGTACTAAATGTGGAGCTGTATTCGGGGTACGTGTTGCTTTTTTTCGGATAGAGCTTCCCTTCGAAGATAACTCCCCGGGTAGCTATATTCGGAAACAGTTTCGTATACAGCTCTCCGGTTAGCTCTATTTGCCGAATATAGCTCTCGTACTAAATGAGGAGCTGTATTCGGGGTACTTGTTGCTTGTTTTCGGATAGAGCTCCCCAGTTATCTGATGCAAGATAACATTCATTCAAATTCATTATATATACAAACACGCGACGAGGAGATTCAGTAGCCATGTAGTAATGATATTTGGCTGGCTGGCTGGCTGTTTGGTCTGTCTGTACATGTTATTTCAATGTCAATGTACTTACAGTCAAGGTCACATAAGGTCAAGCGCCCAGCGATGATGTATCATCGACTGACAATGTATAGTACATAACTTCAAACAAATGTCATCCGTAAAATGAGGATGTGTCATGCACAGCACCCAGCTACAAACTCCAAAGTTCAAGGTCACACTTTGGGCTCAAACCCTGGGTTCTTCTTTTTTTCAATATAAGAGTTTCCACCTCTACGGCAACTTAAGTGATTTCACAATATGTTTTTATAACCGTCTTGAAATCATTCTGTCGCAGAACTTTTAGATGTGTATGCATGTACAACAAATAGGTATGTCAAGTGAGCATGCCATTTGCCATTAAGCTGACCATCAAGATCGAATACCATGCTGGCTGACCATTCAAAATCGAGTACTATGCTGACGGACCATTCAGGTTGCCATTCGGATGATCATTCAAAGTTTTAATACCATGCTGGCTGACTGTTCAGCTTACCTTCCAAAAGCGAATACCAGTCTGGGCGACAAGTCTAATACCATGCTGGCTGACCATTAAGCTTATCAAAATCAAAATTCAAAATCGAATACCATTCTTGGTGACCATTCAGCTTGCCATTCAGCCGACCATTCAAAGTCATTCATTTGACCATTCAAAATCGAATGCCTTGCTGGTTGACCATTCAACATGGTATACGACTTTGAATGGTCAGCTGAAAATTTTCTTCGTACGCTTGCTCGTACGTACTGACGGATGAACGGCACCAAAACTATAAGCCTTTTCCTCAACGGGGGCCATGAACACATTTGGCCAAATGAGTCACAGCCCAGTACCTGGTTTTCGCATGACTCTGTTATATCATCAGTTTGATCAAAGTATATGCGAGCTGTATTCGACTTTGCATATGCTTTTTTTCATATACAGCTCGCTTGCTAAATTCACCGAATAGAGCTACCCCGGGGAGCTATATTCGAAGTGAGCTTGATCAAAGTGTATGCGAGCTGTATTCGACTTTGCATATGCTTTTTTTCGTATACAGCTCGCTTGCTATTCATCGAATAGAGCTACCCCGGAGAGCTATATTCGAAGTGAGCTTGATCAAAGTGTATGCGAGCTGTAATCGACTTTGCATATGCATTTTTTCGTATACAGCTCGCTTCAAATTTACCGAATAGAGCTACCCGGGGAGCTATATTCGAAGTGAGCTCTATAGGGTGTGACAAAGCATATCTATGTTTTCACAAGTAGTTTTACACTTAAATGCTTCCACGAAAAACCACACATGTTAAAGTTTCATCGTCAGTCTGTTTTCTACAAAAGGTTCACGAACAGCCTGATCTTCCAATAGATTCCCCTTCATACAACAGTTTCGACAGAAAATCATTATGCGTTACATCTAGATATTCAGAAAATGTTTCTTCTTGTTATATAACTTTATCATTTACGTACAGCTAGTGTTTATGATCATTCTTAAAACTTAAAATTTCGTAACGTGTCTTCGGCATGTCTACCTACAACAGTGACTGTATCTTTTTTCATAGATGAATAAAAAAAGAAGGCAATGATGGCCCTGGATCGCTCACCTAATTATGCAATATGATTTGTCATGCCAACCACACAGTCAACCACATTAACGCAGTTTGTGGTCAGGTAAGCTCATACAAGACGCCCACGAGGGCCAGTATCGCTGCACTGCCATTAGGCAAAGATTAAATTCCACAAGAGCCCCGCCCCCTGATGTCCATTTTCTTTACCAATCACCATGGCTTGAAGGAATCTCGTAGAGTGTCACCCAAGGTACATTTCTGCAAAATTATGAAAATCGGCCATATAGTTTTGGAGTTTAAAGATTTTAAAGTTTTCATTAAAGCCAATATAAGGCTAACAGCCCCGCCCCCTGGCAGCCATATGTAAAGATCAATAAATATGGCTTGGTGGAATCTGAAAGAGCGTCTCTACAAAATTATTTGAAAATCGGCCAGATATTTTCGTCGGAGAAGTTTTCACTATAGCCAAGAGCCCTGTCCCATTTGAGGCCATTTCTTTTCAACAAGTCAACATGGCTTGAAGGAATCTGACAGAGGGTCACCGAAGTCACATTTCTACAAAATTATTTGAAAATCGGCCTGACACTTTCGGAAAAAAATATTGTTCACTATAGCCGCATAAGGCATAATAGCCCTGTCCCCTGGCGGCCAAAGCTTTCGACCAATCAACATGACTTGAAGGAATCTGATCGAGAATCACCCTAGGAACATTTCTCTACATAATGATTTGAAAATCAGCCTGATACTTTCGCAGGAGATTTTTAAAGTTGTCACCATAGCCATATATGGCAAAATAGCCCCAAAATAGCCCCATGTTTTTAAACCAATCAACATGGTCTGAAACAGGGTCATTCAAGGAACATTTCTACAAACTAATGCATGGATCTCAAACATCTGAAGGAATCCTGTTGAGGTCATTGAGAGGATGCTTTCTGTGAAGTTTCATCCCAATTGACCCACTGGTTACTGAGGAGAATATGCTGACGGACGACGTACGACGAATGACGCACGACGTACGAAAGAATTCTGACGCCGTGCAAAAGGCGATCACAATAACTCACCTTGACCACAGTTGAGCTAAATAAGGAAACGACGAGTAAGCATCACAATTGTCTTGAATAAAGTCACTGTCATCTATCTGTATGTATACTTTGAGTGTTACTTGAACTTTGTTGACCTTTCGTGTGTACTGAAGGCAATCCGAAATAATATCACTTCTACTAAACATATGTTCGAGATAATATTGCCGTGTAAAGGTATTTTGACACACCAGATATACAAATTTTAAAAGTAGTAAAATCGAGAAATATGGAGTTTAAGTCGGAACTCTTTAGCTTCCGTATGTCTTGAGTACACAGTGTAATTCGGCGCGTATTTATGCACGCGCATGACGTCATTCTATTTCAGGTGGAGTCATTTATGAATGGGCTGTTGTAATTTTGTAAATGAATGTAGATTTACCTGAAAACGTAATTTAGCATGCAAGATAAATAAAATATTACGTCCTTGACTTTCGACATGAACTTTATATGTCTCGGCTGGGAGAAGTGATAATTGTCTCACAAAAGGTTCGACAAATTTTCTATTCTTCCAACCTCGTCCGATAAAGTTCATATCTTAAGTCAAGGACGTATTATTCTATATATATATATATATATATATATATATATATATATATATATGACAGAATAAGGTTTATAAATATGTTATCTTGTAAACAATCGACTGAACTTTTTCAACTCATTTTAGACTGAGTACATCGAAAGTGCACGTTCGCAATACATAGTTCACTGCACTATTTACCTCCCTTGTCAGTCATTTTGATAAGTAAATTTCTGAAATGTTGCTTTTGATTTATTGATTCTTTATGGTGTTTACGCAGCCTTTAACATATATTTTATTTATATCATGTAGTTTCATGGGAAAGTTACCAGTTCAACTGGTCCATTTATCCTGACACCAGCCAGTCAGTCGTAATGCTAACCCCGCAACGCTGAACGCAAAGGAGGGCAGTCTGTTAAATGCTGCAAAGATAAAGATTAAATAAAATATAACTTAGCAACTACATCTACAAAATATAATTAAACCAAAAAGCTGCTAAAATCAGATAAAACAAAATCTTCAACGAAATATGGATGTCAAGCTTAAATTCTTTTGTGTTTCATAATTGTCATATTTAAAAATATATATTGTAGTTCCGGGAACTGTGTATTACGATAATAACTGTTTATCCCGTTATGTGCAAATCGGATGGAAAATAATTCCTTTGTGTAGGTGCCATAATATTCAAAAGAGGCCCACATCCATAAAGGAATATTGTGGGCGAAAGTAGTGCCTCAAAAAGTCGTGTAAATTTTCAGAGCTCTTAAAGCGTAAACAACCATGTGCGCGATTGTGACCCAAGGAAACATGGAACTCTTCTGTCAATATCGTAGGCACCCACGGCATGTACATTTATATAGAGGATATATGTTTTGAATGGAAGCTACGCGCTCGTGAACATATCAAAATTGTATCTCTTCTCGATGAGATATATTCCATATCCACTCAAAACGAACAATTTTTCTTTTTATTTTATGCTCATTGATAATTGTGGGGGAAACAGACAAACTTAGGCCACTCGTATATACGGGAAGGCTATATATCAACACAGTGGCCTCCCTTTATAAGTAAAAAAAAGATAGTTCCGTCATACCTATATCACTCACAGTGTGGGTGATATCAGTGAGTGATATGGATTCTATTTCACTGATAGAAAATCTCATCGTGTGTACGCAGACTCAGTATGATCATTTGGGAAGACTAATCAAAGTGGGACACCAGCATTTCAGTTAATGGATTTCCGTTGTGTAGAAATTGTGCCAAAATACCACACAGGCTATGCTGGTTTCCGGCGACCGTGGCACAGAACATGTACAGGCCATCTACCGGAGCAATAAAGGTACCGCTTTGAGAATGGAAGGCGTTTCCAATATTAATAGACGTCAAATTTCAAAATTTGTCCCAGCCCAAGTGGTCCGTAGTCATGGGCGACACTAATGCTGTAAATGCTACTTGCTGGTTACCGTCAGTTAACTCACACATTTTGTCTGAAATAGAAGTAAAATACTATTTTAACCACATCACACGAAAGCTGACCTTCGGAGGTTATGAAATGTTTGACTAGCAAGATTGCACACGCGTTATGTCTATTTTTAGTCGTAAGTGTTTCACAGAGGATGTCAGGTTACGTGTATGACTAGATGGCGAACATATATGATCCTGATTGGACTGCGCGGATCTGGATTTTCCCTGGTCGTTAAGTTGTGAAGGTCGGTTTTTGTGTGACGTTACTCAGTTATAACAACAGCAAAGTATGCAAGACTTGGTGGTAATGCAAAAAAGTGTAAGAACTTTACTGTCTTATGTAATACTAGATGTAAATGCGTAAATCCGCTGTAAAAACAAACATTACTGCTTTCGAAAGAAAAAAACATACATAATAAAATATTACATTAGGAAATATTGTAACGGCAAAATAAAAAAGAACAATGAGTACTCCTTTGAAATGTTATACAATGTATTCGTAGGAAAACGAAAAAGAAATATAAAAAAAATACGGTAATAACAGTCATTTCATTGTTAAACGCTCGAATAAATACGAATTAAATGCACTGTACCTGAACTTCTTTTCTGAATACTAGCATGCACATTCTTTACAGCTGAAGTCATGGACACATTCGCCATTTCGTATTGTGGAACGTCGCCTGGTTTCATGAAAAACCTGTTACTTCTCTCTTTCGTTAGAGTCTATCGTTTGATCCATTTCAACAGTTTCGCCACATTTCTCTACTTTAAGTTTAAGTTCAACGATAGTTCGACATGTTTTCGTTTGTTCTGCTTGTAATACTGAAGTTTGTATACCGGACGATTTTAGTACCCTTTCTAGATGAAGTCTGTCGTTTCATTGTCCTTCGTTTTGCATTTGTAACTTGACAATTGCCCTCGCCTGGTTCGTCTTGGCCTTTTCATATTAAAATATTTGACCTGCCTTGTCTGCAGTGTCCTTCTCAAGTACGATAACCCTCTGGTTAAGCTTAGCAAATTCCATTTTTATGTCAAAATCATTTTGCAACACATCAATATGCTCGCCGAACGGAACTCCCAACACAAATCAGTATGAGTAATGCACTCCAAGCCATTTTGAGGTGGAAATGGCGCACTCGCCGATAAGAAAAGTTTATATATTCAGTAACGACCTTCAAATACCTACATTCAATACAACACAAATCAGTATGAGTAATGCACTCCAAGCCATTTTGAGGTGGAAATGGCGCACTCGCCGATAAGACAAGTTTATATATTCAGTAACGACCTTCAAATACCGACATTCAATACAACACAAATCAGTATGAGTAATGCACTCCAAGCCATTTTGAGGTGGAAATGGCACACTCGCCGATAAGACAAGTTTATATATTCAGTAACGACATAAGAAAACCGACATTCAATACAACACAAATCAGTATGAGTAATGCACTCCAAGCCATTTTGAGGTGGAAATGGCACGCTCGCCGATAAGACAAGTTTATATATTCAGTAACGACATAAGAAAACCGACTTTCAATACAATAAGAATGGTTACGATTCAGGTCTTATCATCGTATGCTATTATAGAGATTACATTTGTTAAAATGCTAGGCTCCTTTCTATCGCCTTTGATTTAATGCTTTACCAAAAACAACAATCTTAAAAATGTTAAAGCAAAAATATAGAAAATCTCTAAATATGGAAGTGAAATTATTGATAAGAGTTGAATACGTTGAGGCAAATGGAAAATCCTGCTCATCATGAGCAATTTTTCCTTTTGCTACAATGTTTGCAACAGTCGTCTGCTGGTAATGAGTCTAATGTATTTGCGAGTGGGAAAGTGTTAAACAGTGGTCCACACAACAGAGCTCAGTGATGTCAATGCATGTCCAGTTATAACAGAATTTTAAAAACAGTCTCATATATTTTATTTACAATGAGTATAATTGTTATTTGTTATGGCGGTTTATAACAACAGATATTCAGCACAGTCTATTGCTAATGACAGATATGTGTCATAGGTCTTTTAAAAAACCATATATGCAATTTCTTTTTACTTATTTACGTACTACATACATAGTCCAGTTGCCCCGTATTTGTAAAAGAGGCTTTGATGTATCTTTTGACAAAAGTAAGAAGTGTAGCCCCATTAGATTAACTCAAAATTACCTAAAATGATCCCCGCGAGGGAGATTTAATCAGACCCCAAGTTACAAGAAGCGGCTCATTTAAATATAATATGTTATATACGTTAAACAGCAACAAACAACACAACGTAATTTTGATTACAGGTTATATTTTTGACTTAATTATTACATTAACCCCCCCCCCCCCCCCTTCAGTCAATCGATTCTCGTTGTGTAGGATCCGCACGAAATTACGTCCCGTGCTATGCTGGTTTCCGGCGACCGTGGCGAAGAACATGTACACGCCATCTACCGAAGCGATGAAAGTACCGCTATGAGAATGGTAGGCGTTTCCAATATTAGTAACGACGTTGTCAAATTTAATAATTTGGCCCAGCCCAAGTGGTCCGTAGTCATGGGGTGACACGAATGCTGTAAATGTTACTTGCTGGTTACCGTCAGCCATCTCACGCATGTTGTCTGAAATAGAAGTAAAATACTACTTTAACCACATCACACGAAAGCCGACATTGGGAGGTTATGAAATGTTTGACTAGCAAGACTGCACACGTGTTATGTCTATTTTTAGTCGTAAATGTTTCACAGAGGATACCAGGATACTTGAATGACTAGATGGCGAACACAGATGATCCTGATTGGACTGCGCGGATTTGGATCCTTCTCTGTCGTTAAATTGCTCAGTTTTTGTGTGTGTGTGTGACGTTGCTCAGTTTTACCAACAGCAAAATATTCAAGACATGGTGGTAGCGAAAAAGTGAAAGAAATAAAGGTTGAATACTTTCATGTTTTATATATTCTAGATGCAAATGTGTAAATAAAATCATAGACATTTATTATATCTGGTAAACCCGCCATATTATTTAAGATTCGACCTCGCTGTAGAAACAAACAATACTGCTTTCTACAGGAAAAACACCCAAAAGCACATATTATATTATAAATTATTATTATATAAATAATGGGCACGGCAAAATAAAAAAGAACAAGGAGTATTTCTTTGAAATATTATTCGTAGAAAAGCGAAAAAGAAATATATACACATTACGGTAATAACAGTTATTTCATTGTCCAACGCTCGAATAATTACGAATTAAATGCACTGTACCTGACCTTTTTTTCTGAATACTAGCATGCTCATTCTTCACAGCTGAAGTCATGGACACAAGTTACAAGAAGCGGCTCATTTAAATATAATATGTTATATACGTTAAACAGCAACAAACAACACAACGTAATTTTGATTACAGGTTATATTTTTGACTTAATTATTACATTAACCCCCCCCCCCCCTCCCCCCTCCCCCCTCCCCCCTCCCCCTCCCCCCTCCCCCCTCCCCCTCCCCCCCAATAAAATGCTTAAACGTTTGCAAATCAGCACCAGGAAAACAACAAGTGAAGAAAACATATTTATACAATTAACTTTTGATAAAAAAAACCTTCTCAAATAGAGTTAAGTAAACTTTTGAATTGTCCATTAATTGGATGATGACACTTCTCATGTTAAATTAAGACTTTACGGGGAAGACAACAAGAGGCCCGAAAATGAAGAGTATGTATCGCCAAATAGAAGATCACTGGCTACCCTATTTATAGGGTAAATCTCGTCATTTGTGCGCAGACTCAGTATAAGCATTTGGGAAGACTGATCATCATAGTGGGACATTATCATTTCAGTCAATCGATTCTCGTTGTGTAGGATCCGCACGAAATTACGTCCCGTGCTATGCTGGTTTCCGGCGACCGTGGCGAAGAACATGTACACGCCATCTACCGAAGCGATGAAAGTACCGCTATGAGAATGGTAGGCGTTTCCAATATTAGTAACGACGTTGTCAAATTTAATAATTTGGCCCAGCCCAAGTGGTCCGTAGTCATGGGGTGACACGAATGCTGTAAATGTTACTTGCTGGTTACCGTCAGCCATCTCACGCATGTTGTCTGAAATAGAAGTAAAATACTACTTTAACCACATCACACGAAAGCCGACATTGGGAGGTTATGAAATGTTTGACTAGCAAGACTGCACACGTGTTATGTCTATTTTTAGTCGTAAATGTTTCACAGAGGATACCAGGATACTTGAATGACTAGATGGCGAACACAGATGATCCTGATTGGACTGCGCGGATTTGGATCCTTCTCTGTCGTTAAATTGCTCAGTTTTTGTGTGTGTGTGTGACGTTGCTCAGTTTTACCAACAGCAAAATATTCAAGACATGGTGGTAGCGAAAAAGTGAAAGAAATAAAGGTTGAATACTTTCATGTTTTATATATTCTAGATGCAAATGTGTAAATAAAATCATAGACATTTATTATATCTGGTAAACCCGCCATATTATTTAAGATTCGACCTCGCTGTAGAAACAAACAATACTGCTTTCTACAGGAAAAACACCCAAAAGCACATATTATATTATAAATTATTATTATATAAATAATGGGCACGGCAAAATAAAAAAGAACAAGGAGTATTTCTTTGAAATATTATTCGTAGAAAAGCGAAAAAGAAATATATACACATTACGGTAATAACAGTTATTTCATTGTCCAACGCTCGAATAATTACGAATTAAATGCACTGTACCTGACCTTTTTTTCTGAATACTAGCATGCTCATTCTTCACAGCTGAAGTCATGGACACATTCGCCATTTCGCTTTGTGAAACGTCGCCTGGTTTCATGAAAACACGATTCTTCTCTGTTTCAGTGGCTTCCACCGATTGATCCATCTCAACAATTTCGCTACATTTAGGTTTGAGTTCATCGATGATTTCGACGTGTTTTCGTTTGTTCCGCTTGTACTTCTGAAGTTTGTTTACCGAACGACTTTAGTTTTTGTTCTAGATGAAGTATGTCGTTCTTTTGATCGTCGTTTGGCGTTTGTAACTTGATAATTGCCTTCGCCTGGAGGTCCGTGAAGTTAGGTTGACGAGTGACGAATTGACGAGTGACGAACTGTGACATTTTTATAGGTCCGTGAAGTTAGGTTGACGAGTGACGAATTGAAGAGTGACGAACTGTGACATTTTTTCTAAAAACTTTCTTTCTTTCTTTAAGATGATGTTTCTGGACGAATAAATGCAAATTGGGCCCTATTTCGTGTTTCATGGCCATCAGTCAATCAGAAGAGCTTCGACAATTCGTCGTCAACTCGTCAATTTTGTTGACGAAATTGAGGAAAAAAATATTTTTCTAAAAACTTTATTTCTTTCCTTTAGATAATGTATCTGGACGTATTGAATGCAAATTAGACCCTATTTCGTGTTTCATGGCGATCAGTCAATCAGAAGAGCTCCTTCAAGTTCGTCAATTCGTCAATTGTCAATAAAGTTGACGAAATTGACGAATCTAAAGTGCGGACGCGATCTGCGGACAAATACAGTATAGAGGGGAAATGCGGACAAGATCTGCGGACAAATACAGTATAGAGGGAAAATGCGGACAAATGCAATATAGAGGGAAAATGCGGACGCTATAGAATATAGAGCAATTCTGCGGACGCTATGATTTGTTGTAAAAAATGTTTAATTAAAGATAAAGATGGGCAAATGTGTATAATGATCATATCCGGGGTTTTCTTTGTAAATATATAATGTGTTTGATTGCTTTTATCAGTGATATAGATTAAACCAAAAATCGAGATCATGCTGAAATGGAATCTCTTTGTAAAGTGTTTTAATGACTTTCCTCTTTATATCATATCTATATATATCAATAACGAGAATTGATGGATTGATTTTCCGACAAGTAAATGTCTTTTGACGCATCTGCAGCAAATTTGAAAACATTGCAAGAATAGAATAGGTTGCTAGTAACTAGCCATAGGTTTTGCTTCAATTATATCCTCTCCTTTACAATCGATTGAAGGGTCATGGGTTCTAGTTATTGTTTGGCCTCTTCATTTTCTACTTTGTAACTTTCAACAGTTTTCCATGTGCCATACTACGAGGCAAATGATCCATGCAACATTCTATTCTGTAGGGTACTTGGAAGGGGCAGAACAATTTAAATAACACATAAACAATAAGTATATATATATATATATATATACAACACGTTTAATCTTAATTTGTTTCTAGTAAGTATATATATATACAACAATAATTTCTTGATGTGTAAACAGTAAAAAGCAACATATATTGAAAACATTGTGGGAAAAGGAGAATTTGCTTATTTAAACAATTTCTTAATTCCCATAACCTTTCTTTACCGTCGTATAAACCAAATTTGTATTTGAAGGCTGTTATAAGTAAAAACCTTAAATGTTGCCAATTTAATCACATATCTTATCATTATAATAGCCAAATAATTAACAAAAGTTACAATTAAAGTCCGCATCTGTTGTCGAAATATCCACAGGTGCATTAACACAAGATTTGTGAAACCAATGTGTGCATATATCACATTGTACCATGACGGTATCGACACATCCCGGCAAGTTACAAATACATAAATGTATATGATAGGTTTATTGGGAAAAGGGGTTACATTTATAATTTGTTTGGAATGACACTCGTACACAATGGTAATTAACAGTGTATGGTCACGCATCCTTAATTGATTTGGCAAGCTTAAACACCCTTTAAAGGAAACAGCTGCCAGCTTAGGTGTATACTGTAGAGTAAAATGCGGACGGCACAGGAATTGGTTTTCTCTGGAGCATTTAATCCTTTTATAATGCAAATGAATTCAAAAGCCTCTGAAGTCTGAAGCATGTTTCTTTTAAAGTGCTCATATAAATATTAGTACTGCCTTTTTCCACAATATTTTCTACATGATTTCAATTACTCTTTCATTTGGATAGATGTTTCTTTTTCAGCTCACCTGAGCACGAAGTGCTGAAAGTTAGTTATTGTGATCTCCTTTTGTCCGGCGTCTGTCGTCCGTCAACATCTTCTCCTCAGTAACGAGTGGGTCAATTGGGATGAAACTTCACAGAAAGCATCCTCTCATTGACCTCACCAGAAATCCTTCAAATGTTTCTGATTCATGCAGAATTATGGTTTCCATGGCAACGAAAATAAAATAACTTTAAAATTCTTCTTCTACCAAACTGGTTGGCAGATTTTCAAATTATTTTAAAGTAGTGTTCCTTGGCCGCCAGGGAGCGGGGCTTTTTTGCCTTATATGGCTATAGTGTAAACTCAAAAAAATCTTCTACTCCAAAAGTGTCAGGCCGATTTTCAAATAATTTTATAGAAATGTTCCTAGGGTGACCCTCTATCAGATTCCTTCCAGCCAAGTTGATTGGTCGAAAAACATGGCCGCCAGCGGGCGGTTTCTTTTGCCTAATATGGCTATAGTAAAAACTTGAAAAATCTTCTCCTCCGAAAGTGTTTGGCCAATTTTCAATTTTTTTTGTAGAAATGTTCATTGGGAGACAATCTATCAGATTCCTCCAAGCCATGTTGATTGGTCGAAAAACATGGCCGCCAGGGGGCAGGGCTATTTGGCCTTATATGGCTATAGTGAAAACTTGAAAAATCTCTTGTTAAGCAGGAAGCTTTTGAGTAAGATTTTAGAAAACTCTTGGTCAATTGTGATTTTTTTTGTGACAAAAATTGGTAAATACTTAAATGAGTGAGTCGGGGCCATAATGGTTATCCATTTGTTTTACATGTCTTTTGAAACATGGAAATTAAATATAATATTCACATGTTTATGTCTCATGATTTATTTTTATAGACAACTAAAATGGCATTTAATTTTAACGGATGCGTCATTTATTCTTTTACCCGAAGTTGTAATATTTATAAACAATGCATAGCAAAGGCAAATGTTTGAACAGTTTTATGTACCCAAACAAATTCAGTGCCTTCAGCGCTTTGATTACATTTATTCTCGTGGAATCGACTTTGAATCATGACAGGAAAATAGGTCATTTCTGCATTAAAATTCGGTAAAATACGCGAACATGTGTTTAAATTTGACTTATGGAGTAGAAACAAAAATCCCTGTCATAACGAACTGTAATCAAACTAAAAGTAGTTCTAGATATAAATAATTAAAGTTTAAATGCTTCTTAAAATAACCTTTTACAAAAGATAATTTATTCCCGCAGTTATCAATACTTTCATTCATCACGAACAATTTCACGTCATGCTTCGTCTTCAGACTCGCTGCTGTTTTCAGATCGTTTTACTGACTCAAACTGGTATGGTCTGATCCCTAAAGGTGCTAGACCGTTGCCTAGGTCATCTGTCTCACTGTAAATAGCTGACTCATCACTGTTGTCTTCGAAAGAAGACGATGAACACTGAACAGTACAATTCTTCATCTAAAGCTCCGTAATTCAACTCATCCGCCATTATTGAAATCGAAACAACTCCTCATCACTACGTCATCACGGTAAACCGGAAGTCTGTTTATTTTCACTTTTCGCACTCGGCAATTTCCGTGAAAGCGTAATTATATTGCACAAAATTGATCTTTTCATACTTAAAAACATTTCTTAATTTTTGTTTTTTTGTTCTTATGTTATTATTTAAGCATTAATTTTTTGATAGTCAATTTTTTTTTTTGACTCTTGGTACCCTTTAACTTTTGATAAGCAAGTTCCCAAATATGATTTAAGAAAACGTTTGAATTGTCTATTAATTGGATGCTGTCACTTGCCACGTTTAATTTAGACTCAAGACTTTACGGAGAAGACAACAAGAGGCCCGAAAAAGAAGAGTATGCTTCGCCAAATAGAAGATCATTAGCGACATTATTTATAAGTTTAATCTCGTCATCTGCGCGCAACCTCAGTATGAACATTTGGGAAGACTGATCATATGAGCTCACCCGAAGTTCAGTCAATCGTTTCCCGTTATGTAGAAACCGTACGAAGTTTTGCCCGCCGATGCTATTCTTGCACCCGCAGACCGTGGCAAAGAACATGTACACGCCATCTATCGGCGCGATGAAGTTACCACTGAGAGCATGGTAGGCGTTTCCAATATTAGTAACGACGTTGTCAAATTTCATATTTTGCTCCAGCCCAAGTGGTCCGTACTCACTGGGCGACATGAATGCTGTAAATGCTACTTGCTGGTTGTCTGAAATAGAAGTAAAATACGAGTTTAGGCACGTCAAACGTAAACTGACATTCGGATGTTTTGAAATGTTTGTCTTGCAAGATTGCATACGTGTAAGTCTATTTGTAGTCGTTACTGTTTTGCAGAAGCTACCCGGATACTTGTATGACTAGACTTCGAACAGAGAAGATCCTGCTCAGACTGCGGTAGAATAGGTTGGTTTTCGTGTGACGATGCGTATTTGTAAGAGTCGAATGATGGTAGAAGAAATAGTGTAGGAAATGAACATTGAACACTTTTATTAATTTAAATATACTAGATGTAGCTTAACAAACATTAATTGTATCACGAACACTCGCACTAGTATATGGGTCGGTTTAGGGCCAAACAAACGGGTGCCATTTTATTGACCTAGTTACTATTTATAGTATTTCATTTGCATATAAGGATTGATACAAAAACGGGGGTGCCATTTTGTTGACTTTGTTATAGTCGCTCATTTACATATAATGACTGCGTAGCCTGGCGGTCATCTTTTGTTTGAATTCATAGGTCTATATTTAGAACTACGATTCCATTTTTTTAGAAAGCTTTAACAATGGAGAAAATGTTCTGAAGCACCCTTCAGGCGAGACCACCAACGATTTGTCGGGCATGTATTTGGAACCCTCGAATAGAATGGCAGAGAAATTCGACCGAACCTTTGCTACAATGTTTCGGGAAACCTTACATGAGACATCCATACGACACGATATATCCCCTTTGTATGACGTATAGTCGAGCCGAAGCACGCAGTCAAACATGTATGGCAATGCAATAAATTTAACGTTTTACGTACAGCACTCAAATGACAGATGCGCATGTCTCGACACCAAATCTATTTTAAGTCTCGTTATTTCACAATCACCATCGGATATTTCATCAGAAACACACAAGGTGTGCGTACAATAGCCCATTGAAATGTCAAAAATAAATCGTTTAAAGGCGCCACAGTCTCCAGCGTATATTGATTTAAGGCCGGAGACGTGGACAATGCCCCATTGACATGTCAAAATTAATCTCCGTTAAAGGCGACATACTGTCTGCGTCTGAATACATGCAACGAACGCGTTTAACTTGCCTGAGAAAAACCCTTTACATTGCTGTTCAAAAGTTTATCCCTCATGATGAAAGTTGTTCTTATGTCTAAATGTACACTCTCGCTGTAGAAAGAAACATACTTATTTGCAGTTTCCGAAAGCGAATAAAAACAGAATACTATTTAAAACACATGCAACGGCAATAGTTTAAAGAAAAACAGGTACTCTTTTGAAATGTTATGAAGACAGAAAGCGTTATTTGAACATAACGAAAATGATAGAAATACACATAGTATGCCCAATGACCCAGTAACCGGTATATACTAGTCGCCGGTGTAATCCGACAATCCAAATATCGTGTGAGTTAAGTAATTTGCATACCGGATGTTTTCGTTTTGAGCTTTTAAACTTTGCCGCAAACTGTCAAAACCTCAAAGTCAGTCACAGAAGTACCAGTATGAGTTATTTCAAGGTAAGTTACAATATATCTGTGTACCACATTTTATTATGAAAACTTACTGAAATAATTCAAATTCCACTGAAACTTTTGAATTCACACTTTTGTCTTCTGCTACGCAGCTGACCGTCGGTGTTAGGGTAACATTCAGCCGATATGATTAGTCCTATGGAAAGTTTCTTGATGTTTTTTAAAACTTAAATAAACCCATAAAACGTTTTTTGTTTTCAGTTTCCTTTCATTGGTCAACTTAAGAAGAAGAGAAGTTACGACCCTGCACAAATCAGTTTGGCCCATACAGCTGTGAAAGAAAGTGGAATGTCAGTGTACAAGGCAGCTAGGATGTTTGGCATACCTGAAAGTACTTTGAGAGACAGGCATTTAGGATTGCAGCCTGTAGATGATTTCCCTAGTCATGGACCAGACCCTCTCTTTACCAGAGTAGAAGAAAAAAGCCTGATAGACCATATGACTTATATGTCCAACATTGGATATGGCTATTCCAGACAGGCATTCTTGGACATGGCCTATGCGTATGCTGTTTTACTTGGTAAAAAGACTACAAGTGATCCAACCTTTAAAGGTTCTTGGTTTCAGAACTTCAAGAGAAGGTGGCCTGATATTCATCTTGCGAAACCTGAGAGATGGGCGATTGTAAGGGCCAAGGGAACCTCTTCAGCATCTCTAGACAGACATTTTTCTGACCTAGAGGAAACGTTTAAGCAGCTGAAACTTGTGCAGAAGCCAGAGAGAATATGGGATATTGATTTAATGGAGCATTATCCATCAAAGATTTTGTGCACCAAAGGAGTTACTCCTCAAGCAGTTTCATCACCTAGAAGGAAAAACGTCACGCTTATTGGTTGTGCCAATGCTGTAGGATCATATATCCCACCATATTACATTTTTCCATGAAAGAGTTTGTGTGATGATCTCTTGAAAAACACCAGCCCAGGTGCAGCAGTTGAAATGAGTGAGACTGGATGGTCCAACTCATCAACCTTCCAAAATTATTTGGCAAATCACTTTCTAAAACATGTGAATATTGCTGAGTGCCAGACCCGTCTTATCATATTTTATGGCAATAAATCCCATGTATCTCTAACTTTGACAAACTGGAGCAAAGATCATGGTATTGTATTCTTTATTCTGCCACTCCACACATCTCATGTGACTCAGTCATTGGATGTCTCATGCTTTGGGCCTCTAAAAGCCATATATAATATTGAGTGCCAAACTTATATGAGGCAGAATCCAGGTCATGTTTTACAGTTATCTCCAAAGGCCTATATGAAAGCTTTTCCCCCAGTGACATTGTCAGTGCCTTTCGTAAGACTGGAATTTTTCCCACTTAATAGAGACAAAATTAGTAACATCAAGACAATGCCTTCTGTAATTTATAAAACTAGTGAGGTGGTCCAGGTTGATCAGACTGAAATAGAAAGTGAGCCCCAAACTATTGAGAAACATGCAGAGCAGTTCCTCGAAAGGCGCAAAATTGTAGCTGTTAAGGCTGCAGTTGCTAGGAAGAGAAAGTTTGTGCCTCCATCCATTGTTGGCAATTTATCTTCAAACAATTCAAACAAAAGCTACGCCCAAGAAACCCCTGTTAAAAGCTAATCCCAAGCCCCCTATTCAAAGCTATTCCCAAAAAGCCCGTGTTTAAAGCTATTCCTAAGAAGTTCCTGTTCAAACCAATTTCCCAAATACCAAGCTGTTCCAAGGAAAATGTCCCTCTAAACACTGAATCTGAATCTTATTTCTCTGTATCAGATGAAGAAGTCTGTGCGTACATCTGTCCGAACCTTGTCCGACCCGCATATTAACCATGCATGATAGGATTTCAAGGAAACTTGGCACAAATGTCACCTTAATGATGTGGCATAATGCGCACAAGACTCAGGCATGTACCTCAAGGTCAAGGTCACACTTAGAGGTCAACGATCAGAATGACTACTGTTTAATAGGACTGTACCTTGTCAGGGCCGCATCTTAACCATGCATTATAGGATTTCCAAGATTGAAGAAACTTGGCACTAACGTTCACCATGATGAGGTGGCGAGTCGTGCCCATGACCAGGCCTGTACCTTAAATGTGAAAGGCTCACTTAGAGGTCAAATATCAAAATGACTACTGTTTGATAGCATCTTAATCATGCATCATAGGATTTCCAAGAAACTTGGCACAAACGTTCACTATGATGAGGTGGCGTGTCGTGCCAAAGACCCAGGCATGTACCTCAAATGTGATCGTCACACTTAGAGGTCAAAGATCAAAATGAGTCCTGTTTGACAAGACCAACTTGTATGGCCTACATCTCAACCATGCATCATAGGATTCCGATGTTACTTGGCACACATATTCACAATGATGAGGTAAAGTGTCGCTCACAAGATCCAGGCATGTACCTTAAATGTCAAGGTTACACTTGGAGGTCAACGGTCAAAATTAGAAACCATGCATCATAGGATTTCCAAGCTACTGGGCACACATGTTCACCACGATGAGGTGATGATGGCAGAAGTAAAATTATTTTGCAAAACAGGAGACTGTTCTCTTTTAACCCTTTTCCACTAGAAGACGCATTTTGACTCATAGTTAACTAGCCCCTTAATTAACTGCTAGCAGGTCAACTCTTTGTCATTCTCTGTTGCAATTGCATGGAGAGCACTATGTCTTTGACAAAACCTTTGGAGCGGGCTCGACATGTTGCCTGTGGGCATCTAGTAATTTATTTATTGTTCAAGGTACAGAGACAATTTGAAAGGTTTGAAATGTTGGAATGGGATACTAAATTACATTATCCAAAGGAAAGAAGACACAATGATTACCATAAGCTGAACTCTAGCAATAGTCCTTTTATCCCAGGTCAGTGATATATTTAGTCTTGTTTATTTCTTATAAACCAGGTTTACAACGTAGTCATTGTTCGGGCGTGTGGCGACAAACTTACCTTTGTTACAGAATATATTGAGTTATGGTTGACATTTTGTAACCAAACTTGTTGAAAAAGTTTATGAAGAACTTTCATGGGATTGCGTTTGGGGACCCTAGGGTCAAGGTCAAGGTCGCTGTTACTCAAAAAAGAAAAAAAGAACAGTTATGGGTGACATATTGTAACTAAACTTGGTATGTTGAAAGAGTTTAAGGAGACCTTTCATTTTATTATGTTTTGAGCCACTAGGGTCAACGTTGATGTTACTAAAAATACAAAAACCAGTTGACACTGAATATCTTGACATTGATAAATTGACATATATTGTATTGTAACCAAAGCTTATGGAGACCTTTCATTTCCTCATGTTTTGGACCCCTATAGACAAGGTCAAGATCGCTGTTTCTTAAAATAGCGAAACCGTTGAAACTGAATATCTTTAGTTACTGTTGACGTATTGTAACTTAACTTGGTATGTGGAAAGAGTTTATAGATACCTTTTATTTTATTATGTTTTGGGTCCCTAGGGTCGCGTTTGGGCTGCCTAGGGTCAAGTTCAAGGTCGATAATACTAATAATGGAAAAACGGTTGAAACTGAATATATGAAGTTACGGTCGACATATTGTTTTTGCGTTTGGGGCACGCTGTTATTAAAAATAGAAAAATGACATATTGTAACCAAACTTGGTATGTAGAAAGAGTTTATGGAGACCTTTCATGGAATTGGGTTAAGAGCCCCTAGGGTCAAGGTCGCTGTAAATTAATACAGAAAAATGGTTAAAAATGAATAACTTACGGTTGACATATTGTAACCAAACTTGCTATGTTGAAATATTTTATGTAGACCTTTCATTGAATTGAGTTTGGGGTCCCTAAGGTCACTCTCCAGATCTCTGTTACTAAAAATAGAAAAATGATTGAACCTCAATTCTTTAGTTACAGTATACATTATTATAATTAAACATGGTATATACCTAAAACGGAAACATCCTTTCTGCGTTTGTCATGTTCTTTTACACACACGACATTCATCAAAAGAACCTTAATTATAATTTTCAAAACACAGGCTGAAGTTCTTCTGTCAATAATTGAACACCTAGAATTTGTCGCATTGCGGCATTTCTTGTAATAACAGTTGAATTATGTTTGCTTTATGCAGACACATGAAGCTTTTTAGAATATGACAGTATGAAACATTGTAGTGAAAGGACAAAATAGTTGGGCTATTGTGATACCCATGGTGTCGTCATAAAACTTTAACCTTACCTCATAACTCAAAACACTTTCAACATTTTCAAATGGAACTTGGTACACATGTTCCTAGGAACAACATGCATGTCTTTACTTAGTTACATAACTCTGGCTTTAATAGTTATTCAGTAATGCTCCTTTTTCGACTAAGAAAAAAACACAGGAGCCTTGTAGTTCTCTCCGCGGCGTTCTTGGTTTTCTCTCACAAGCACATTGGAGCCAAAAAAGGGACCAGGAAAGCGCTCCTTGGTAAGTCTTACAGCTCTAGAAATGTATATCATGGCTTTCTTGGCACTGGAGTTCCGAAATTTGCGTACACATTTCTAGCAATAGACTTTGTGAAGGTCGTCAGACCTGACTGACAAAAATTCCTTCTGACTAACAAATTTTCATGCAATGATTGGTTGAACAAAGAAGGGAGTATATTAAAAATGAGCTTTTCAAAATAATTCATGTAGTCTTTAGTTAAGCAGGTGATGTATGTCACAGTTCCAACGTGTACACACTTGGAAAGATTGCGTTCAAGCAGCCCCCTTAGCTTTGTGGGAAGAGTTCTTGCCCTGAAAGTCAGAGGTCCTGGGGTTTAAGAACTGGTTGCATATTTTTCTCTCCCTGTGACATTGGCTCTCAATAAGGGACTGCTTGGTCAGTCTAACTGTGTAACATTGACATGTATATATTAGGTCATCCTTTGCACTGGAGATTCGAAATTCAATGTCAAATCTCCAGGTAAGTAGGGATGTATGTCACAGTTCAAACTCATACACATTTGGAGAGATGCATGTAAACAACCTGGGAAGCTCTGCCGTACTAGCTCTTAAGGTCTCTGGTTCGAATCCCGGACTGCATGATGTATTTTTCTCCTTGTGACATTGGCACCCGCCACAGCGTCTGACAACACTGTTTGGTTAAGTGATACAGTGCTTGTAGGTGTATATATACATTTCTGGCACTAGAGTTTAGAAATTTAAGGACACATTTTCATTTAGTAGGGATGTGTGTCGCAGTCGAACTTGTACACACTTGGAGAAATTGCATGTAAGGAACATAGTAGGAAAAGTACTCTCCCTAAAAGCAAGAAGTCCCATGTTTGAACCACAGACTCCATGTGAAACATGTAAATGTGATTGTTTACGAACCACATCAGATTGAAAGGGGTCTTGTTTTCCTCTGTGAAGACAGAGGTGAGCTTGTGCACTAGAGTAACTGCACAAAGCCACATCAGGTTGAAAGGGGTCTTGTTTTCCTCTGTGAAGACAAAGGTGAGCTTGTGCACTAGAGTAACTGCACAAAGCCACTTTAGATTGAAAGGGGTCTTGTTTTCCTCTGTGAAGACAAAGGTGAGCTTGTGCACCAGAGTAACTGCACAAAGCCACATCAGTCTGTCTTCAATTTCCAAATACATTTACAAAAGCAACATGATTAACTCTTGTGAAAAACTAGGTTTATAGCCCAATTTATTTTACTACGTTTCATGAAGATTGCTTTTAGCTACATTATGGTATAATGTTTTCATGTTTGTAATTTTGTCTTTCAGTTAATTCTTGGTTTAATGGTAACAACATCAACAACAAACATACTGAAAAGACCAACTGACATTACTTACAGATGTGGAATGAATGAAAACACGTTGACAGTTTAAAACTTTTGATAATGATTATGCTAGGAGAGTTGCTGGGATATCAATGATTAATTTGACTGTAACTGCGTTTACGTCAAATTTTCTCTAAACTATAAAATCCATGGCTTTAAAACAGGGAGAACTAATACATCATTGTAAGGTGACTGTATACTGCAAGGCCAATAACTCATGTATTTTGGTTGAATTAATGCCTGTTTTTAGACATAAACTTTGGTTAAGTTTTGCGCCTAAGTCCTTTGGTCTCATTAGATATACAGATGCCTTTTGAAAAATTTGTGGCAAATGGAGAAATTAATCATGTATTTTCAAACACTTAAAACAATCTGAAAGTCTGTACCTGGTCTAATAAGGCCACAATCCAACGACTGATGGATATTAGTTGCCTCATATGGAGTAAAGAGCAAACGGTCCTTTTGGCCCGTACCTCGCCACGGGCTCCGATTAAAATTATTCAAATACTTTTCCAGTATGTAACCGCGCCCGTAGAATGCATTAAAATAATCGGAAAGTCTGTCCGTGGTCTAATAAAGCCACAATCCAACAATTTGTGCATTTGGTTGCCTCATATGGCGTATAGAGCAAACAGTCCTTTTGGCATGTACCTCGCCACAGGCTCCGATTACAACTATTTAAACACTTTTTCAGTATGTAATCGCGCCCGTAGAATGCATTAAAACAATCGGAAAGTCTGTCCGTGGTCTAATAAGGCCACAATCCAACCATGTATTCAATTTGGTTGCCTCATATGGCGTATAGAGCAAACAGTCCTTTTGTCCCGTACCTCTCCACGGGCTCCGATTTAAAATATTCGAACACTTTTTCAGTACGTAACCGCACCCTTTGAATGCATTAAAACAATCGGAAAGTCTGTATGTGGTCTAACAAGGCAATAAACCAACCATTGGTGCATTATGGTTGCCTCATATGGCGTATAGAAAAAACGGTCCTTTTGGCCCGTACCTCGCCACAAGTTTGTACAAGCTTTGTCTATGAAATTTAAAACACTTTTTTCAACATCAAAAGGTGACTTAACACTGCAAGGATGATAACTCTTTCATGTAAATCTTTTGAATTAGTATCCTGTTATACTTAGAATTTTGGTTAATTGTTCTGTTAAGGAAATTAATAAATCAAATGAATGATGTCATCTGCTTACAGTATTAAGTATTTGAACAAGACTTCACAAAAAAAAATTGTTACTGTATCTAGATTAAGCTGTATACAATATTAAGCAAGTCATCTTCATGCAAAATATGAAATGAAAAACAGTTTCATAACTGGAAAATAGGTCTTTGATACAGATATGAAAATGTAATAAAAGAAATAAATTGCTCATGATAAGCAATTTGTTCTTTTCCCACAATGTTTTCAAAATTGTTCTGCTGCATATGAGCGTGCCACAAGATGTTTTCTACACATAGGTCATAGCTTTTAACTTGGCAATATAATTTTCATACCAATAGCTGAATAAAAGTAATAATATATTACTTGACTTGTTTGCTTTCAATGCAGTATCATAATGAAGTAAATTTACAGTTAATTTACTTAGCAAGAATACCTTGCCGACAGAACTGAATTCTAAGCTCTGCATCTAAAACTGTTAAACTGTCTTATATTTCATGTTCCATGTTAAAAGTATGTTTCTCTATATTTTACATTCTTTTTTAATTTCATTTATCTCATAATGATGCTACAATTAATTGGTGAAGCCCATTGTACAATGTATGTCTATAAAAGACATCGTGTGAAACTATAACATGTTTTATGTATATTTTTATGTAGCCTGTCCTTGCATTATTACACTTAGTATTCCTTAAAAACATGTTTGGTTTACATTTTGTTAAGTTTTTCATTTGCCATATGCCTATATGACCAAAACTGCTTCACATCATTTTTGTGTCGTCTGTCTTGGCAGGATGCCCCATAGGGAACAATTCTTTGTCTGTATGTCCATCTGTCACACTTTCACTTAATGACTTATGGGGAGACGCGAATGTGTTTCTTCAAACTCATTTTTGTTTAAAACAGTTCAATAATCTTATCATCCATCTAAACATTTATTTTTTATCAAAAGCATCATTTTATTTTGTTGTTCTGCAAGTTGATATTATGAAAAGCTATTATGCTTTCTGTATTTTTATGTTAAAATACTTTGCTTTCACCATATAAATACTACTCTATTTGATATTATTGGAGACTTATGTTTAATACATGTCTTAGTAAAATATATTGCAACTAGAAACTTGCATAATTTTGATACATAATTGAAATGTTATGGGTAAACGAGAAACTACTCAATATACAAAATTTCCACTTTTCCCATTAAAAAACTGTCTGATTTCAAGATAATCTGACAGAAATGTTTCTTATTATTATATGTTTCTTCCAAATTGTTACAGTAGTATTTATATTTTGAAGTACTTGGCATTAGGAAAAGGGTAAAATGACTAAACATCCAAGTCATATTGACTTTTTGAAAATGCTGGTCAATGGCAAAAATTTAAAAATTATTTCATCTGAAGGTTATTTGGCAGGCCAAAATATAACATACTCATGCCCTATAGTGAGCACAACATTGCTACATGGCCATTTGGTATTTTCATATACCATTTGCTGATTTGTCATTCACAGTTTTTTGTTCTATTTAAACTTGTATTGTGTAGTACTGTATATAACTCATATCATAAATGTAAAAGTTAAAGTTTTTTTATATCCCGGTGTTGTATTTTATTTTTACTCCACTTAATTAACCAGATTATCAACAAAGTTGAAACCTGGTTATAAAAAATGGCGATATTTGTTGTGAGAGCAGGTGGATAGGCCATCACTAACTGGTGGCAGCAAGACAGTATATATAGATCACTTCTCGGTTATCAGTTTTTCTGTATGTCAGACTGACTTGTCTTTCAGTCTCAAAACTTGCAACACTGATTTATTGTGAAATAAAGAATGGAGCGATA